>OZ017792.1:8193689-8216355 GCA_963969325.1 Lycopodina hypogea
ATGATGAAGTAAGGATGTACCCATGTTGACTAAGAAGTACATGACATTTCACCAATCCTAATCTGATCTACCTTATTCACAGACTGTATTCACTATGAATTAGAATGAATTAAGTTATCTTACCTGTGCTCAATGTGGATACACAGTTAGTTTCTTTTAATGAATACCTTCACATTTAGTCATTGACAGCTCATTAATTTGTGTTTGTTTGGTGAGCTGGCTTGGTCTGCATTGATGAGCACTTGTTTCATCTTGTGGGAATGTGCAGCTGTGTGTGTGGGGAGGGGTGGGGCTATGGGAAGGCGTGCAGCTGTGTATGTGTGGGGGTGTGGCTATGGGAAGGAGTGCAGCTGTGTGTGTGTGTGGGGCATGAAAATTACAATTTGCAGTCCATGTTGCCACTACTAATTGAGTCAATTTTCTGTTGCTTGGCAATGCTTGCTGCCTTATCTCAAAGTGACTAACTCCTGCACAGAATATGGACACTGGAAACTCCAGCTGAAGATCCTTACCTAATGCTACACCAAATTTAGAAACCCTCTGGGTCATCTTTGAACACTATATCCATCTGGGCAAGCTCAAATTGTCAAACCCAAGAATGTCAAAGATTTAAGTCCACAATATTGTTTAGTTTCAAAATATTTATCTTAATCAAACACTATGAAGCCTTATCATGGCATGTACACAACACATGCACAGGTTGAGTTCATGTGCTCATGAAAATGGTCAACCAAAGCTTTAGTTCTATAAGCAAGATATGTCCAATAACCACACCCACTCCCTTCAATGGAACCACTTCCACAACCGCTTGTTTTTCCGAAATCCAGATTGAAAGAACTCTTTGAAGTGCTTCGGAAGAGGAACCGCTGGACATGGCAGAGTGGGCAGCTGCACTGAGTGGAACAAGTGCATGGCCATAATCTGAGATCACACAAAAGGAATGACATGGATCAGATATTAATCAATCATATTCATTGGCAGAATACCCACCTCTTCAATATAATAACTAAACTATGTTAAAATTATCAGGAGCATTAAAAATTCTTCTACTCAATAGTACAAGATGCAGTTTCTAGGGCGACGGCCTATTCAGTGATAGTTAGGCATTTCTACACTGTGGAGTTTGGAACAAAATACTCCCAGCATATCAATCAGATCTCCCTTTTCTTGCCCGAAATAACAGGTCTGTATGTGAGGGATTTTCTATTAGTTAAAGAGTGAGCATAAATATAATCATAACTAAATAGCATATAGTCTGACATGTGATGCTCACTAACTGTGCACACACCAAATGTTCTTCCATTCCACTCAATACCAAGAGAACAGGGCTCCATCATACACATAACCTGTGTTTTGACCACTCACTTCTGCTATGGCATTCTTGTGGTGGTTATTTAATACACGCAAACCAAATATCTTCTTCAGTGCAGCTCTGATCTCATCATTCTCAATTGCATCATAATCTCCCACTCCAGGAAATGCTCCTGAGAGTTCTCGCCCACAGGCCATCTCGTAAACAACATGTCCAAACAGGACAATGTCTATTCTGTCCATGTCACCTCTACCTAGGGAGCCAAAGAGGCGTGTCTTGTAGCCTAGCAACGTGTTCTCATAGCCTCCCACACGACAGAATATCATCGAGTTATCTTTGTCAATGGACACTGACTTTGCTTCAGCTTCATTTCCCATGTCATTACTTGCAGCGTCTTTTAGGGCAGCCTCAGAGACGTTCTGAATTTGACCCTCTCCACCCTCTGGCTCTGCCCTCTTCACAGAATCAACTTTATTGTTAAGAACTCTCACAAAAATGTTTCCACTTTGAATGTGTCCAATGGGAGGGAAGCCTTGATCATAGAGGTAAGCCATACCCTGGGGAGGAGTTGGTAAGGTGCACAATAGGAGAAGAGGAAAGAAAGGGCGGGAGGGAGAGAGAAAGAGTTGAAGGAAATGATAATGAAAGAGTATGTTGTCAGGAGAAAGAGTATGTTGTCAGGAGAAAGACAAAAAGAAAGAGGGAAAAGAAAGAGGAAGAAGAATGAGGAAGAGAGAGAGTGTTGTCGTACAACGTCAGCTGCTGTCACAGAAGATTGTATCTTCAAGGAAAACAATACAAATATTGTTGTACATGGTGCAGTGATATGATATGTGAACTCATACCTCCAGTATCTGCCTCCCACATGAGGCTACGTCTCTCCTGGACAGAGGACAAGATTGGTCTGGAGAATACTTGCCACTCCAGTCCAACATTGGATCACACTGCATTGCAAGAGAGAGAGGACATCTTTCATCATCCATGCTATCTCTCACTCATTCAGTTCCGACTCCACTTCCTCCCTCCTGCCCCATCCTCCCCTTCAGACCTACCACACCCCCTCATCCCTTACCTCGTTATATATGAGATCTCGAAGTGAGTATGCTTGCAGCCATTGAGTGATCACAAATCTACCGCCATCTGCCACATACTCGATGTCAAGTATCGGCAAAACATGCGGATGCTTAATGGTTGGCAAAGAAGAATGTGTTAGCATAGCAAGGAAGTATACGGCTGCTCTATATAATATTTACCTTCAGGGCATGTAAGATGCTGTTGATCATTTCCATATTATTTGCATCATACTTGTAATGTGAAGGAGTCACTGGCTGCAATATAAAGTAACAGCAACACCTTCTTAATGTGTTACCATTATTAACACAATATGTGCAGGCGGTTTAGTGCTTATTTTTTTATGAAAAAAGATTATAACTATTTTAAAGAATATGCCAAAAAAAGGAGAGAAATAAAGGGAGAAAAATAAATTAGATACATTCGAATATTAAGACTGATGTTGATTATATAGTAAACCGAATATGCATGGATAGGTTTAAAGTATGAACAACTTCCTCCAAGCCCAAATTATACCCCTAAGAAGAATTAATTATGTATGTATGTACGCTAACCACCCCCACACACACGCACGCACACACACACACACACACACACACACACACACACAACACTTCATACCGATGCAACAACTAGTCCAACTTTAGTCCAAGTTTTCTGCAGTCTACTTCCTGCACAATGTAAACATGACAGTCAAGATAAGGACATAATTAGAAGGAACATGGCATGTATGTATGTATGTATGTATGTATGTATGTATGTATGTATGTATGCATGTATGTATGTATGTATGTATGTATGTATGTATGTAAGTATGTATGTGTGTATGTGTGCAGGTGTATGACACGTCTCCCATGCCAGTGTAGTATGAACACATGTAGCTAGCACCAAGTGTACCTGCATGACATATATGGCCTCACACAACATCTTAGGCTTGTCTATACACAGAGAACTGGTACCGAATTACTCTGACAATCCATTCATAGAATTTAAACTTTTTCATTGAACAAATGTAAGAAAAAAACATGCCGATGTGATATCTCTCAAACTTCATTCCACCATTTCATTTTCAAGTGTGTGATGTGACTGATGTCTTAATGTTTACTCCAGTTTAGATGAAGGTTAAACTTTATTCAACTTTGGCTTTACTTAGTGATTCCAACCTCCTTCCCTCCCCCTCTCTCTCTCTCTCACACACTCCCTCTCCCTCTCTCTCTCACACACACTCCCTCTCCCTCTCTCACACACCCTCCCTCTCTCTCTCACACACTCTCTCTCCCCCTCTCACACACACACTCTCTCTCCCTCTCTCTCTCTCACACACACTCCCTCTCTCTCTCACACATTCTCTCTCCCTCTTTCCCCCCACCCCACACAAGCACACACTTAACAAAAGTTATAGCAACAATGGACATAATATAATACTTTAAAAAAAATATGAAAAACATAATACATAAACCAATACATACATATTAAATAATACATATATACATGCATATATACATACATATATATACACACACACACATATACATACATATATATATATATATACATGTATACAGGTTTCATCTTGGACACCAATCCAATTGGGGAGTTAAACAGGACTACATCACTCCCACATTACAAGGTTGGGGGGGGGGGGGGGGGGGGGGGTGGTTCATATTTGTATGGTAATCTCCCTCTGATGAAACTGCAAGTGTAAATATATGATTATTCTGTACAAGTATTGGCCAACACCCACTGCCCCTCCACACACCTACCAATGTCTGGCAGGTGCTCAACAATTGTGGTTGGTCCGAAATATCCCTCCAACACTTTGTGGGCATCACCTAAACATGGAATGTCAACATCATAGCAACTATGAGTAGCACATAATTATGGACTAGCTGCTGACCAATCATAAAGCTACATGGCATAAGATGAATATGAACCTGACCAAACAGCACACAGACACTCCCCCTTCCTCCCCCCGCCCACTCATCCCCTCCCTCTCCAGCGACACAGGAAGTCTCTAATAGTCACATACTTTCACGTTTCTCAGTTTTTTGTGGAATTTCAATTATTTCTTCTATCTCCTCCTCCTCCAAATCTATCTGCTCCTCTCCATTGCTGCAGACATTGACACTGTGTTCACATGAGTGCAAGACACACATAGCTAAACTCACATGTAATAGTACACCGACTAGAATATCGTCACAGAACACACTAACATACTCCCTTACATCCTGTGCTTTGATAAGGACCCATGAACCAAATTATTCGCTTTTTCTTTTTTATTTATTTGCACATGCATAGAAGAGGCCACACCCATATCCCACACATGACAACTGGTGTGCAACATGTACATATGATTTGCTGAGTTGAGATGTGCAGCAATATGCTCTTCAGTTCCCATAGAGTAACCAGCAACACCGCAACTGCTCAGTGTGGAGGTGGATGGATCCAATAGAGTCTATGCATTGCACACATCATAACTGCACCCGTCCACGCACCCACACAACATGAGATACAAAGAGAACTACACACTTTTCATGAATGTATGAATGTGGTCATCAGTATTTCTCAACTGGCAACATATTGATGACATCTCAGCCAAGTTATAAGTTAGTAGACAAATGCAATAATATTCTGTGTTGTGGTATAGCATGATTCTATAGAACTGTGAAAGAATGAAGGAATCTTTTGTCGTTATTGCTGTCTGTTTCACTTCTAGATGGGGAGGGTCAACAAAATGATTTAAAACATCTAAGTAAAAAATATTAAAAATGTTAAAAATTTTTTTAGAGACGTCATAATAATTTTCTTTAAAATATTGTAGTGTATCACTGCGTCACATAGTTGAAAGTGATATATATTTCTGAATGAATAACTGACAACTTTAAAGAAATCAAACTCAATCTTACCAACCAACCTCCTCAAAGTGAAGTAGAAGCCAATTAGGAAGACTGCGGGAAAGAACAGAATCTTCCATACCTGTAGAAGGAGATGTGACGGTGGAGTTTTCCACCTCTCTCAATAGTTTGCAAGCTCTTACCTTGTCCACCTGTATGAAGGCAACTTATCAAAAAGTGGCCGTAAATATTAGGAGAATGACAGCGTGCACTACCACAGGCAGAGAATCAGTAAAGAAATAGAGAGAGATACGAGTATTTCCCCTTCACCAGTAAACTATACAATCTATTCCAACCACACATACCTCACACCTCATGGACAAATTATTGCAATGGAAGCACTAATGTTGAAATGGTCACTCTATTGTCCAATCAAGCTAGCTCTATAATAATTCAACTGTACCAATGTTTCATGGAGGACATATTTTCCGCAAAAAAAAAACATCGTTAGAGCATGCTGTTTGAAGGACCAGCCACATCCCAATTATCCACTCCATCTCTCTGCAACAAGGAGGGACGTACTGTGCTACTGATCTGTTTGGACACTTGTCTACTTGCACACTTCTCCTGCTAACCCTTCCCTCAATAGCTGAAGACACTTGGTTTAAACTTAAGCACTGCTTAAAATTGCCTGCCTTGCATGATTAAAAAAATAATAACAATAAAAATATAATGAAAAGAAAAAGGAAAAACACAACACAAGTGTGGCCACGATAAGAAGGGAACAAAATTTTAGATGTGCATAGAACACATATATTTTGCTTACAATTCATTCATCATAGCTTGCCGATCATATTATAACCTGTCCCACCTTTACTAGTGATCCTTTACCAGTCACCACTATCTGAGCCTAAGCACTCACATTGCCTCATGTTCATGGCCAAGATCAGAAACAAACAAACCACTTAAAATTAGGCCAATTAATCATACCATAGAATTACTACAAACATGATGGATTTCCTAGTGTTTTGGTTGGGGTCATTTTTTAATTTTATACAACACAGCAGAAAGTCGGGCAAGCCAGGCTGCCAGCATAAAGAAGGTTACTAGCTATTTACGGCAGACTACCTGCGCCTTACTTACAGAATATTGCATCCTGAAAATGTTGTGGTGGGAGAGAAAATCCATTTCATCACGCTCTGTTGTCAGTCCGTTGAACTTCTGTAGAACATAGAATCAATGGCGCTGCAATCAATGGCGCTGTGATACTATCAGGAGATCCCCAGGGGTTTCCCCTAGCCAATATTGCATGCTGGGCCCACCTTCAGTGGAGAGGGCTGTGGTCACAAATTGTCCTTAGGAAGGTCATAAACTGACTCAAACTGACTCAAACTGATTACAATAGTATACGTAAAAGGTGCTACAACAACAACATCAACACAAGATCCCAGACAGTCGCTGTTAGAGGTGAGAGGACCATGGCTGTGGCTTGGTACTAGTAGATATTTCTTCTCAACCAGCAACCTATGTAATCCCTCTTGGTTGAACTAACCAACTACCCAGGATTTACCCATGATTTACCCAGGATTTACCCAGGCAACTCACTGGAAGAACACATGCTGCAATATGAGCTTGTACTTACTCAATAGTCAATTAAATATCAATTAGTAAACCTAATCCATTGTCATGATACATGGAATCACATTGCTTCCCTACCTTATTTAGTTACAGAATTACTTTCTCCTCTCTCATCAATTCTAATTCCTTTCCAAATAATTCATCTGATGGTTTCCCAATCACTTTATTCTTCTCAGCGAATTCTTAGAAATAACATGTCTAATTTAACTCCTAATTCTTAGCAATATCCTCAGTTTCTGAATACCCATCTTTTTTCTTTCGACCCCCAAATAATATATTAGTCAGATATATGTGTAGATATGAATAGTACAAAATTAATATCAGACTATATATTTCCAACCTTTATTATAATTTTTTGATTTGATTGTTTCATGTAACAAATGTATGTAGATTAAGAATTTAAGATAACAAAAAAAATGAGGAAATGAGTTTCTTTTCTTTTTTAATGTGATCAAAAATAAGCAACAAAAGAGAGAGAGAGATGTTTTCTTGTCAAAAAAGCGAAACATTTCGTCCACTAATCGCAAATAATCAATAGTATGATTTTTTTTTCTCTCTTTGCTTGGACAACTAATGATGACTGTAGAAGTTGAGTCCTACCATATCTTACATCAATTATGCTGGATCAAGCTGTGCCTCCTATCGTGCAGCCACCCTAAAGTAATTATGCATGTATGTTTGTATATTAGTTCTTAAAATGTGTGTTGTATAAAGTAGATGTAAATACCCATTAATATTTTTTTAAAAATTGTGAATATATATATATATATATCTTTTTTTAAAGAAATTTTTCTTTTTTTTTGTATCCAATAATGAACTGCATGCACTCACAAAATTTAATTAAATATACCAATAAATATACACAACAAAAAATCTATATGGTTTTATGGAATTTATAAATTATATAACCTTAGTAGCTATGGAGAAACCAGTTGCAAACTGAACTCTCCTGGTATGATCAATTTCAGGCATTTATGATGGTATTATAACTGGTTGAGATAGGTAGAGGAAACTTTCATGTTTACGTAAATGCATAGTATGGGTCAAAAACACGCACTCTATGGCTAAATCACTTCCCCAAAAAAATGAAAAGATGAAAAATTGATAAATTCTGAGGAGAAAAAATAGTGACAAGATTTTTGGAGTTGTTTTTGTTGATTTTCAACCTTGAATGTCAAACCATTACCATTAGCATATCTTTATTGTGTGTTTGTGTTAGTACACTAGCTGTAATTGTGGAGAGAGCAGGTTATTAAATAGCGGACATGGCTGATCTTTACAGCTAATTATTGCTGAGATGTAATGAAATAAGTTATTGAGATTCAATCTGTTGTTATAATATATTTTGCACGATGCAAGTAGCTGTTATTAAGGTACTGTATATAACTAAATTGCACCTGCAATTATATAAGGATGAATGAAGGCTTACACATCTCCAAATTTTGTCTGTTTCAAAGTGTTGTAGAATAGCTATTATACTGCTTGATCTGACTCTCAAATCAGCCAGCCAGCCAGCCAGCCAGCCAGCCAGCCAGCCAGCCAGCCAGCCAGCCAGCCAGCCAGCCAGCCAGCCAGCCAGCCAGCCAGCCAGCCAGCCAGCCAGCCAGCCAGCCAGCCAGCCAGCCAGCCAGCCAGCCAGCCAGCCAGCCAGCCAGCCAGCCAGCCAGCCAGCCAGCCAGCCAGCCAGCCAGCCAGCCAGCCAGCCAGCCAGCCAGCCAGCCAGCCAGCCAGCATGGTTGCATAGTATGGGTTCTGTGGTTAAGCATCTTGGGAAGTTAGAAATCCTCCTAGTTTTCAGTCAACCACTACTATGGCTGCATTGTTGTAGTACATGTCCTAAAATACCACACTGAAGGGATTCTTCTGATATGTACCCTTGAGAGCTGGAGAGAGAAATATTTATTTATTGATTTTTTTCCATAAACTTGTTATAATTTGCTGGAGTCTAAATGCTACTTTCTTGGGAATTTTGTTCTTGTTATGAAACTTCCTCGATAGCAGTGTTAAGGTTGCCTTTTTTCCCCTTTTGCTATTTTTTAAAATCTGGATGGGGGAATGGTGGGGGGTTGGTGGGGGGTTGGTGGGGGGGGGGGAGGAGAGGGTGTATATTTACTAATCACAAGAAGTCTTTGTCCATCAGGTTTGTCATTTTACTTCCTCCTTCATTTGAAGTGTTTGTAAGCCCCTAATAAGAATTTCTCTTGACCTCTCATAATATCTGCATTATCTATTAGAGCTTGTGCTTCGGTATACAATACAATGGAATAATGGATGCATGTGATGCAGAGTGATCAGCTTTTCTTGTTCATGAACCTCATCAATTATTCATGAGTATAATATAACTATGGTATCATGGATGTTGTGATGTCTTTGGAATGAACAGGGAAAGGTAGGAGGACTATGTTTAACCTCCTCAGTAATTGAACCTTGAGAATGGTGCTGTGTGTTAACCATTATGCTAGCAGAGAATGTTGTTTTACATGCAAACTTTAACAAGTTTGCAGAGTGTAAATGTTACTTTGTTGGAAATCTTGTTCTTATTGTGAAACTTCCTCTGACCACCAATGCTAAGGTGCACGATTCAACTCCTGGTCATGGTTGAGTTTTTTACTTTTTAAAATTTTCTTTTCCACTTTTTTTTTTCCTTTTCTTTTCTTTTCTTCCCTTATGTCCCCCTCCCTTCCCTGAGATTAAGTTTTTTAAAACATTTAATCTTGAGTGAGCAGGTTTTGGGCCAAAAATTTCCAGTCTTGTTACTTCATATAATCAAATATAATGTCTAGTCTGTGCAGTTATTTCCTGTGGAGATAAGTGATGTAAAAATGTGGGCAGTTATATGGGAGAGCTTATAATTTGCTAGAAGCATTATTGTTGCCAGGAAGCTCTATTTGAGGTACTGTTGCCAGGAATAGCTTGAAAATAGATGGTCTAAGATATTTCTGGTGTGTTTATTAAATATTGCTTGTACAATGCACTATCATGATTCTAGCCATTGCCCAAATGTGCTAAATCTTATTCTATTCTACAATTCTAATAAGTTATACCTATTATTCTTATTAAAAATTGCCTATTATTTTTTTAAAAAATGCCGATTATTCTAATTTTCAGACATTATTCCTAACATTATTCTCAGCCTAGAAGTAGATTCACAGTGACTCACTCATCATATGTTCATTAGTTAACAATTTAACATAATATGTGCCTCTTATTCTCAAATATTCACCTACTCTAAAATATTCACCATTATTCCAACTAGAAAAGTACGCTTCATAGAGACAGAGACAACAATATCTTGCTATAATTTGAGATCTTTTGTTGGTTGGTTTGTTCCTGGCACGTAAAAAATAAGAAAGTAGAAAGAAAATGAAAGGGATTTGGGCATGGTTTTGCTGACCTAACTTAGAGAGTGATTACATAATAGCAGTTTGTAGCATTCATAATGTAATTGGTATAGCACCCAGAGACAACGACCTTTTAATGTAATTATAGATCTGTTGTTTGCTATCTCATCCCAGATGCTTTGGCCTACATTAACAGGGCGAGGAAAAAAAGGAGTAGGAAGTGGTTTGGGCACAGTTTGATGACCTATGTACTTACACAATAGTGGCATAGAGTTGTGACCCAACCAGGAAATTTGAAAAAATATAATCCCAGGGGGTACTCAGATTTTCACCAAACTTCTAACTACCCCAGGTGACCCCCATCAATCCCAAATATTTTAGACCTTCACACCCAATCATCTGGGAGTTACAGTACAAACAAAAACAAAAACAAAAACAAAAACAAAAAAAAAAAAAAAAAAAAAAAAAAACAAGAAGAAGAAAAAGGAATTAACGAACTAACAAACAAAAAAACCCAAAGCAACAAACAAACAAAGAAACAAACCACCACAAAAAAAAAACAACCAACCAACCAACAAATAAACTAATAAAGAAGCAAAAAACAAACGAACAAACAAATTGATAATTATATTAATATTATGCCAGAGTGCACATATTATTCCAAAAGCAATGCCACCATATTTGGGCAATGACTAATGATGAGTCCAGGACAAAAAATTACCTTGAGGTTTTGTGGTAATAAATAATTCCCCCCAAAGTGACATTCTTCCCAGTGAAATCAACTGAGTGAATCAAATAAACTAATGTCCACTAGTTGTGCAAGAGACGAGATAGACTTCACCTCCTAGACTATTCTAGTAGGTGGACCCTAAACTAATTCTGGATAAAAACTATTTAATGTGCTGTAGTTTAGCAATAACAAATTAGAGTGGTAACATGGTCAAAAGTCAGTGAATCTTATTGCAAATTAACTTTAAATTTCTTTCAGTAAACTGACAACTGACCTATTACCATCCAGTATCGATAGAAAACACTGTTAATAGAAATTAAGAATTTGGCTTACTAAACTTCTAATGGAATAAAAATGTTCATGAAGGATCCTTGATAAAGAAAAGGAAAGGAAAAAGGAAACAAAAAAGGAGGTGAACTATAAAATGTTGAGTGCTGTTTGCATACACCTGGATGAACTACATACCATGGACCTATAGATATATATCTGTAAATAATTGACCATCATGGAGATATACTGTGTACAGATGTGTCTACTTCATTTTATGACTGGTCGAAATCATGGAATAGTAAAATCATGCACACGCATACACACACATGCTCATGAATTCAAATGTACATACACATTGCAAATGATAAAAGGCTCTTCTAAAAAATTTTTTCTTGCATGAATACATAAGCAACCGCACACTCATGCATGCACACAATCATGCATGCATGCGCAAACACACACACACACACACACAGTCACTCATTTTTAATCAATGAAGGGTTCTGATACAAGTTAGAACTCATGCGTTACTCAATCACTAAATTCTATTGCTTATTCTACAAGGGAACACATTCAGATATCATTTTTGTTGCTACAGGAACATGAGGTATCCCAGTTGTCTGAGAAGTGTGTAATAAATTAACTCTCTAAAAGCTTTAAAACATAAATCACAATTATCTTAGTTGCCTAAAAAGTGTTTAGAAGATGAAACCACTACAAGCTTTCTTTACTACAAAAGTCAGAGGATGTGGCTTAGTGTTGCAACCATGGTGATTGTCAAGCTGACTTTGCTGGTTTCCCATCCATATACATACACCCTATAGTGAGACAGCTTCAACATGCACAGGATGTATAATGTGAAGTGAAGATATTCTTGTTATTCTTGAGAACTATCTCAAGTAGTATTCATTCCTTTAGCGTCCTTGCATGCGAATGAGATGATAAAACAACTTTAGAATATCGCTTGTTCTTGTTATCTGGTCAGGTCTATCACCTAAATGCCAAAATATGTTATTATGTAAAGATATGACACACTGGGATCATCCCACAATTAAAATGAAATCAATGTGCTGCACAAGCATGCATGCACATATGCATACACATGTAAGCTACTCCACTATTTATGACTAAAAGCTCTTTCTTTTCTTAACACTGAAACCTTGGTGGTTGCCAAACTGCGCTGATTTTCCATCATTATGGGCTATGTACCCTACAGTGAAACAGCTCTACATGCATGATAATATCTGACAGGAGAACATCAGATTATCATTGGTGCCTGCATATTAGGTCTAGGATATCATACAAAATGGCAAATACCATAATGTATAAAGATTAAAATGTAATATACTTCCTTTAGCAATGATTATAACCAAATTTGTAATGTCAACTGTGAGTGCATAATATTAATGATATTAAGGTGATGTGATAAAAAGATATTTTAGGAAAATTAAAAAAAAAATAAAAAAAATTTTTGATTATAAAAAGAAAAAATGTTAGCAAAATACTAAGATTTTTGTACTTAAAATAATATACATGGAAAAGTTAGTTGGTAATAGCTATTATTGCACAATGCAATTTTTGTTAAGTCATGTAGCATGTTTCTGTCTCAGCTACAGATTGATTGTTGCATGTGACAGACATATAGGCAGGATATGGCCCAAGGTTATTATTGCCAACTCCTGATGTAGCCATGTAGGCAGGGCATGCTTCCAAGTTAACACCTTCAACATCATCGGCAGCAGATGGTGGAGGGCATGGAGGCCTGATAGTTTCTACATCCTCATACAAAGCACAGCTGTAACCAACATTCCTGCAATAAAATAAAAATTGGTATATGTATGTACAATCAGGAGTACCATACATACATAGTGGGTAGATTGTTCACTCTTAATTATTTAAATTTGAAATAGAATGCTGGATATCACATTCCTTTTAGTTTAGACTGACTTCTATGGCTGGCATAAAAATGAGAAAATAACTAGTTAAAACATTCAACTCTCCTCTCCATACTTTTTTAGTGGAGCTTTCCCTATGTGGGTGGTGGATGGGGTGGGGCCAGGCTGATCCACAACTAAGTGATGCCCAAAAATTTAGCAATGCACAATAATAAAATATGATTTTCTGTTTCTCTAATTTCAAAGCTTTATTGTATTGGGTATTTATTTATGAACTGATTCCCCAACATTGAATTAATAGATAGCGGCTGACTTTTACAGATATGACATTTGTGTTTTTTTTTGTTTTGTTTTTTAATATCCACTATGTTCTGGGAGTCTGGAGTAAGTCATGCTTCACTGTATAAGTAGCTACTTATTTCTATATTACCCAGTATCTTTAAGCTGCAGTTTAGTCCTTCTCATTCTGGTTGTGATGAATATTGCTATCGCAACGACAATCACCACCACCATCACTACCACTGCAACCACCACTCCAGCTATAATAGGTATGATCCGAAATTCATTGGATATTCCCTCTTCTGTTTGGGTGGATTCAATGACTTCACATTCGACAGTGGAGGAGGTTAATGAAGCACATCCACCATCCACTGTAAGGGGCAGGAGTTGGACTGGAATTGTGACACCAGAAGAGGCCCATTCCTCCATCATGGTGAGGAGGTCTGTGACTGGTGCCTGGAGAGTGCCATGCAGCTGAACCTGGTATGTTACTGATTCAAGGTAAGATGGAGAACACAGGAACACTCTGTCTGTGAGTCGATCAGCAGTGAAATCACAGCCACAACCTGCAGCCATGAACTCCACAATGGCCACCACTATGTCCATGTCCTTAGGCACAGGATCTGTGTTCTATGAAATCATGAAACATGATGATATTTTTAGTTTCATCTCACAATACCATGCACCACCTACCCTCCAATCTTCACAGTTGGACACACCAGTCAGTCTGAGTTGGAAGAACATTGCTGTATATGGAGAGGAAGAGATGAACAGGTGCTTAGATATAATGATATATGAATGTGAATATTGGTAACTTAAGATTGAAGGAATGTATGCTGAACATTTGTAGTAAACAGTATCAAAGCATTTTTACCTGTGGCAAACAGGTCGAGTAACATTTGAAACGGTGGAGGTGGTGGTGGGATGGGGATATCCACAAGTTAAGGGCATAAAATTGATTTCTTACCAGTGGTTAAAGCTAACTGATTTTACTGAGCTAGCACATAATCACTGCGTTTGGCAGCATTGCTCGATAGGTCCACCTTCAGTGGGCTGTGGTCACAAAATTATCATAGGGAGAAAACATCTTATTGAAGCCACACTCACACACGCACACACACGCATGCATGCACACACACATGCATGCATGCACACACACATGCACGCATGCATGCACACATGCACCATTTTTCAGTTATTTTACTACTCCTCTGCAGTTACATATGACATTTCCAAACACATAGTTAAAACACCTACTTCACATTCTTTAACAAATTTAACACAAATTTTAATTGAATTATGTAACAAGTAGTGTGGAAAGTAAAGGTGATTCTGAAAAGACTTCATTCAACAGGATTTCAGGATTCATTTCTTCATATTTTATAATTGTTGTAGAAATTTATGTAAGCACTAGCAAAGCTGGATGCCTTGAGGAGAGAAATTGATTTCATTGTAATGATGTAGTTCCAAAATATTCTGGCTTTTGTTTGAAAACAGATATACCAGATCCTTTACTGAACAGCCTTTAGAATACTCATCATGAAAGAAACAAACAAAAAATAAATCACTACCACTATCTTCATATTCTGTTAGAAGCTTAGGCATTAGCAGTGCCTCATTCATTAAGCAAGAAGATCTGCAGATATCATCTGTGCATTCTAAGAATTGATCGTTTCTGGACATGCCAGCCCAGAGAATGTAATGTAAGAACACTGCAAATCCCCATCAAAGAGATGGCAGAATATTTCAGTCTCCATGATATATGTGCATCCCTGTTTGTGTAAATTTTTTTTTTTATATGTACTATATATATATTCCATCTCAAATGCAACAAAAAATTTTTTTTCCTAGTATTGTTTATTTAGCAATCACTGTTTAAATTGACATCTAAATTTTGTTTTATTAATCTAATATACTGGAATCTAGGAAAACATTGTAAATCAAGAGGAAGAAAGGCAGGATTACCTTAGAACAGGTTAACAGGGTTAATTTAGAACTCAAATCTATATATTCATTAGGGAGATAAATTTATCTTCGATAAATAATGTTACTACACTAAGCAATAAGTAAATTATACTACAAATTATTAACTTCTTCACATCCAGAACAATTAGATAAGCTGATTTCAAAACATTCAAATTTTAGTTGATCTCATCTATAATATTCCACATGGGAGAAGATGTAGTCAACCGATCCTTCAATAAATAATTTAAAGAACAAATAATCAAATTTAACTTTTGTTTTTAATCCTATATACCCCTACAAACTCCAGCTACAATGATGTACTAATAGGTAACAAGATATAGTTGTATCTACTGACTTACTAGGCACAGTGATAGAGAGAGATGCAGTGGACTCTGTTATTACATCAGGAAAACCCTCAGAGCTATAAGTGACCCTCACAGCACATGTGTACTCTCCCTCATCTCTTGTGCTATCCAAACTGTTGAACACTACACTAGTGTGGTAGTGTCCTGGCCCCACCTCCACTGGCCACTCCCCCACAGTTACTCTACTACTGGAGGTGAGGGGGGAACCTGATTGGCTCCATTGGGTTGAGACAGTTGATATTGACTCAAGCTGTGGCAGTGTAATAGTGCAGGTGAGGGTGAGTTGCAGGCCTGTGAAGAAGTTTGAGTTGGTGGGATGGCCTCTCATAACCACAGTTGGAGGTAATGCTACATAAATAATGAAATATGATTTGAGAGAGTAGTACATTTTTCTAGTGTTGCAAATTTAGCATGTGGCATTAGATAATCACTTATTTGGCACACATGTATATATTTGCCAGTAAAGGAAGATGCATAAATGGTGAACAATAATTAAGTGAAGAAGTTTGCTGCCGTGGTTTTGAACAGAGGAAAATATTTTTTTCTATTTTCTGTCTACCTGTTATATAACTAATCAACCATCACAAGACAATGATGCATAATCTCATCCTTTTAGAGGGCCACACTATATTAATATATGGAAAAAAAAGATGACGATATCTCATCAACAACTCTCTTCACACTTCACTACACACCCACAAACACTACTTATTACCTAACAGGTGTCTTCCTTACCCTGCACTGTGAGATTACCCATGCTACTCTGCTCTGGGAGAGTTGTGAGAGATGTTGGTGACATTGATGTAGACATATCTTGCACTGAGGAGGGAAATGAAGTGGTCATCTGGATACTCTCTGTAGGGGATGCCTGAGGATCTGTTGAAGATGGGAGACTATCTGTTAGGGAAGCCACAGGAACAGTGAACATAGGTGTGGGTGTGGCCATTGATGTTGGCACAGCTGTGGCACATTAAAAATATATGATGATTAATAGTATATGTAGGCACATAAATTTAAAAAAAATGTGAAGGGAAGTTTAACATTGAACAAAGTTACTTAAAATAATTTAGAATATTAATTATTAGTGTATGTATTTACCACTGCGGACAGTGGGTGTTTATAACCACATCAAACTCTATTTGTACAAATTGAATCAAACAATTTTTAAAATTTATTCATATAAATAGAAAGCAGCAAATAAATAATGGATTGGCCCATCACCAAATGGCAAGGAATACAATAAAACTGTCATCATCAGAAAGGTTTGCTCTATGTAAAGTTTTATCCTTCAAAAGTATGGAGTGTCCCTTTCCTTCCTTTTTTGAAATTACTTGTTGCAGAGGACAAATCTTAGTCATCAAAATGTTAAAAAAAAAAAAAAAAAAAAAAAAAAAAAATCAGCTTGTATCAATTTAATAGAAATCAAATGTTCAGTAAAAGACAAAACAAAAATATTACAGACACCATTAATGGAATCATTAATGCAGGCCTCTTTAATGAGCTGAAATTTCATCACATATATAAAAGTAAGTTCCAAAATTCCATGTAAATTCTCATCAAAAACTTGTCAAAAAAAACTGCTTCAATATCCCTTTCCAAATGAAAGGTATAACATTTTGTGATAATAACTTAGATCTTCTTTTTCCTCCTTTTTTTGACATAGTTAATTTTCTCACTACAAACCTATACAATTAAGATGCCACTGAGAAAAATTGAGATGCAATTTGATGATAACCATTAAAAAAATGGTAGAATATCAATAATATAGGCCAATAATTCTCTTCAATGCAAAGGGATATCAAGTAGAATGCTCCAATGATATGTGACATATATGAAAATACTTTTCTTTCAATTCACATGCATGGAATCATAATAAGAATCCAAGTCAGTTCTGTGCTCCAGAGCAACCCCTCTAGAACATAAACCATCATGAAAAAATTTCCCTTTTCCTTGTTGTTCCAAATTATCTGAGATGATTAAACTATATCAAGCCATTTGAAAATAAGATGAAAGTCATAACTTGGAAATCTGATGAAACAATTAGAATGAAGAAGAGAAGAATAGCTTTACCTTTCTAAGGTCCACTTGAGATGGTTGCCAATACCAAATTGCTGTGTAGCAAGAAAATATACAGCACACACTTTTGATTGTCAGTTCAAATGAGTGTGTGGAGGCATGCCTGACTAACTGTTGAAGACTCAATGGAACAGTAAATATGCATTCTCATCATTCATGATTATGTGAACAGAAGAATACTTTTTAACCTCTCCAGAAAACAACTCATTTAGACTGTTGTTCAGGTGACTATCATTGAGAGGTGAAGAACTAGGTTGAGCTCTAGACACAAGTTCATCCTAGTGTGCAAGGATATAAGGAGAAAATATGGATTGGCAAGTTGAATGTAACCACAAACAAAACTAAAATACAACTAAAATATGCTATGCTACTTCATATCATATAAAAAAATGTGATTGAGTTAACCGTCTCAGTGAACTTACAAGGAGAAGCTGTCATTCTCATATTCATTCTATTTGTGCTATCAGTTACCAGGCTACAACTTAAATTCACCTTCAGATGGTTTCATGTAATTCAATTATAATTATTAATGAAATCTGCAGACTATCTGGAATGTTGGATAAGATTTCTTTGTTTGTTTGTTTGTGTGTGTGTGTGTGTGTGTGTGTGTGTGTGTGTGTGTGTGTGTGTGTGTGTGCATGTGTGCGTGTGTGCATGCATGTGTGTGTGTGCATGTATGTGTGTGTGCATGTGTGTGCGTGCATGTGTGTGTGTATGTGTGCATGCGTGTGGGGAAAAGGAGGAGGGAGGGGTGGGGTTCATTATTACATGCCCAGACACAAACCTTTTTAGATTCTTCCTGTGATCTCAGGCAAGTCAACTTAATGAAAAAATATCCATAATTTTGCAACTATACTCTCATCCACTTCCATTAAAATATCATTCTAACTGGCAGCATCACATCTGCTAGTTTACTTACTATCTATTAGATAAGGGATTATTGAAGGACTTACCTCCACAAATGATAGTGATCTCTGAAATTAAAACTATAACGAGGATGGCATTTCCCCCCTGGTATTTCTGATTTACAAAAGGGGAAGTTGAGTTTGAGAAAATGTTTTAATGAGTGGTGTCTATTATTCTTTGTTGTGTTCTGAAGTGGGCCAAGGAAGTTAATTTGAGATGGTGTGTAGTGATTGCTACAACCACAACGACTACTACAAACCTAGCTATACTGTGTACAATATGAAAATTATGAAATAGTTTGGATTACTGCCTTCTACTTGGGTAAATTGGGTAGGGGAGGGGAGGGGGTGGAGGGGGGGGGGAACATCATTCCATTTTCTGTTATCGAAATATCTAACATTTAGCTGAACTCTCATTGGATAGAGGTTAAGAAATATGGCCACACATTGTGGTGTAGCTATAAAAGTAAATATATAGTTACTAAACAACAACTAAAAATACAACCTTCAAATCTGCTTCAAATGACTTCCAGTAACTTTATATTTTTTCTTTTTCTAATGAAAATTGGCACAATGCTTTGGAATGATAAGGAAAAGGGAAACTTTTTAATTATCATATTTGATGTCTTTAAATGGTTAATATAAACCCAAAATAACATTCTGGGGGTTTCTAAAAACTCAGGTGAGCGATTTAAAGAAAAATGTTATCATAATCCAGTCCTTTCACTTTCTTTTAACAGAAGTTAATTGAAACTAGTACCCATACTGAAAAACATATAATATTAATGTATACCTTTCAGTGAACAGCTGTAAGCATAGCCACACCACATATCGGTCAAATATTTAAATTTTCCTACATTAAAGATCGACAGTTTGTAGTTCTCTAGCTCAATATTTATTCTGCTAACCTTATCCCAATGAAATACAAATATCTAATCAGATGTTATCATAAACTGTTGAGTGGCAAGGAACAGTTGTGGCATCTTTAAGAAATCTGCAAAAGTATTTAAAACATATATATCTGAACTAGCTATTTTATTGAACATATTTCCAATTGATTGTGACTTAAGAATATTCACAATTTCAGAAATAAATTAAATGTACAGCAACCTACTGAAATCAGTTTTCCAATTTTTTCATTAGTTCAAAGAAGTGTGAGAATTGCTTTACACCAGATTCTGTCCTAAAATTGTAATCATATGAACAGTTTGATTTAAATTAAAAGGAAAATGGACTTGATGTCTTGTGAAAAAAGAAGAAGCCAACTTTTGTGTCCAGATATGAAGCTTTGTCAAGAATAGAAGCTGAAGGTGGATCCATTCCTGTACTGGGTAAGGACAAGTAAGATTGTAAAGTTTCCATTTGCCTAATCTAGTGCAGTGGAGACCCACACAGATATATCTCCACAACTGATAGATACTTTTAAGAAAGAATGCTTCACACTCAAGAAAGTATGTAATTAAAAACAGCATGCTTAAGATTTTGAGATCAGCTTTAACATTTTCTAGTTCAAAATTATAACGTTCTAAATAGTGTGACAAAAGAATTAAGAGTTTTTCCATACATTCACAAAATGTCATCCTATTGCTGAAAAATGCACACATTGTTACAAAAACTTCATCTTCAGTGCCACAAGGGCAACTTAGGAAGTTGAGTACCACGTAAAGCATCAAATTCTAAAATATTTTAAAACAAACTGGAATGTAATATTAACTCACTATGTAATGTGATATTCCAATGAAGAGCTAAGATTGGGATGTCATCAAATATTGAGAAGTAATCGAAATAACCTGGACAAATGGATCTATTGGTGCTATCTATACTAGTGAATGCTATGTGAGTGTAGTATCCAGCAACGTCATCAGTGTTGTTGTATGTTATATTGAAAGAGTATGCTGTGACATCATCATAGGTTATAGTGCTCTGGAAGATGTTCATATCTCTATTTAAAATAGCATCTTTAGATTGGGCTTCATTAATCCTTGCATTATTATTAAATATTGCAGGTGCATTAATCTTGAAAATATTATTATTGATAAAGCTTGTAGGAATTCCCTGATATGGTGGAATAGGATAGTTTAAGACAGCATCTTCTGGATTATAAATGGGAAAATTAGACTCCTGCAGAAGAAATGTAACTGGAGCATGAACGGCAAGGTTTTCTAACATTGGAAGGAAATTCCTATCACAGATTTCTCCACCATCAAGATTTGTGGAGTTTACTTTTACTTCGTATTTGCCTGCATCAGATTCCACTAAATTGGATATGGTCAGGGATGTACCATTGTTGTCTATATTTATTCTATCATCAGAGGTGAGTTCAGTTCCATTGTGGTACCAAGCCAAGGAGCCAATAAACTGGGGATTGCTGTATGTCGTGGATATATTAATTCCAATTTCAATTCTGTCATTAAGTGTGAATGATTGTGCGACTGGCTCCTCAGTATACAGCAATCCTATGAGGGTTGAATACAATGTTAACTGCAATATTTGATTATATATTGATTATCATTGCTATTATTAATGGATTAATGATTCAAATTTACATTTGAAAATTTTAAATTACACTCCTAAAAATGATTTCTAGTGTACAAAATGGAATTATTTAATGCGTGAGTAAATATTATATATCCCAGGATAATATATATATGTATGTTTGTAAATATGTATGTATGTATTTTATGTATGTATGTATGTATGTATGTATGTATGTATGTATGTATGTATGTATGTATGTATGTATGTATGTATGTATGTATGTATGTATGTATGTATGTATGTATGTATGTATGTATGTATGTATGTATGTATGTATGTATGTATGTATGTATGTATGTATGTATGTATGTATGTATATTGAGTTGAAATTATGTTTGGTATTTCAATTAATTACAATTAATTTTTATAGATCTTGATCAAAGTTTTTTTTTATGTATTTAAAAATCACAAGAAATGCTTACAAAAAAAAAAAAAAAAAAAAAAAAATATATATATATATATATATATATATATATATATATATATTTGTATAAGAAAGCTAACCATTGTGGACATACCTTTCATAACAAATCAAATTATCTATAACTAACTGCTTACCTATTTCTCTCCAAAGCTGCTAAAAAAATTCTCTGTTTTTTTTTTACATTTTTTTTCCTCCATTCCCCCTTCATAAAAACACAATATTTTCTTTGGATGTGAGAATTATTATGAAGAATGCACAACCAACATGAGACAACTACTGCCTACCACGATGTAGCTGACTCTACAGACCTGCTTCTAGCAATTGCAATGGCCCCACCTAAGAGTTCATGATCTGAACACCATCAAAGAACCAGAGGAGTTATCCCACGAATGAGCTGAAGATACCAACAAACATCGAGATATTTAGTCACTTCAATAATAGATTGATAGAGGAGTTTTCTTGTTAGGCAAAATTTTGCCTCTCTTGTCTGCTGAAACAGCCATGACTGAAAAATACTGCAGCACTACACTGTTCATTGTGTTGTTGAATATCCTTGAGCTGTTTGACGTACATGCTCTCTAATTTAATTTGAAATGTTTTAATTGAATTTTCCAAATATTCTGAAATGATTGTAATAATTCAAATTCCATTTTAAGGGAGTTGTGTGAGCTGCTTTACACTTTCTGGGATTCTTTCTGTTATTAATATTTTAAGACCTATGGGAAATTTTTTATAAATTTACTTTCATACATTTATTCACTCATACTTAATTGAGTTTAATTTTTTCAGCAGCAGATTCATCTGAGTTAAAAAATTTTGAAACTAGTTAAATATTTTAATTCTGTCATAGGTTCAACTACCCTCAAAGTGTTTAGATTCTTCGCATAGCTACATTTCCCTCCAGAATTCTTTGGGCTGAAAAACTTAGCCAGGTTCCCAAGGATCATGCCTGCAAAGGTGCATAAAAATCCATTCAACTTTACTCTGATGTAAGGACATACAAGAGAGACAGATTTTTTGCCT
>OZ017792.1:8216555-8563384 GCA_963969325.1 Lycopodina hypogea
CCCCTACCCCCTCCCAATCTGGAAAAAAATCAGCAGTTTCCAAACTTGAGTGGATTTGGAGCCTCCCCCATTTCATTCTTTTGTGGGAAATTATTAGCTTTGTTTAGGTTACAGAGAGAGTAACTTTTTCTTCCTCAGGCAGGTTTTTAGCTTGGGGAATTTTTACACCACAGAGGGGAAGATGGAGTTAATATTTCATCTTATCATCCTAGCATGGGCTACCATATTTGCAGATTCAAAAGAGGACACTTTGGGGGAGGGGGTGGGGTTGTGTATGTATACAGGATCAGATGGATTTCATCTACAAGCACTTACTAATGAAGGTAAATTTAATTGAGGTAAAGCTGTATCTGTATTTGTAAAGAATTTGGAAGTAAAAAAAAAAAAAAGGAAGAAAAGAAGCCCTAATAAAGAAATAAGCCAAATATAAATTTTTCAAGCCAGAGTATTGGGATATTAAATAAAAATAGAAGCACTTTCATCTTCAATTGCTAGCTAGACTCTTTACCCTTTCTCCCTTAAACTGCTAGCAATACAGGCTCAATGGGTAAAGGGTGTCAGTGGAGAGAAATTCTATCCTCTACTAGTATTTATGGCAGTATATCCAACTATAACCATACATACAATATTAGAGATCCAATAACCCAAGCAGGTGTAAATTCCCATCTGATCTGCATTGGGGTGAATCCACAAAAAGTTAAAAAATTTATTGTGTTGACAAGAAATAAGGAGTGGGTAAAGGGTCTAGCAATCCTAAACTGGGGAGTGGGTAAAGGGTTAGGTGGCAGTGAATGGACTAGAATAATGTGGATTCTGAGCATCACTCTTTATCAGGGCTATCTAATGCTAATTTCCTTCAATTTTCCAGGCAGATATCAAATGTTTGTAGCCTATCTACTTATCATCCTGTCCATGGGGCTTGTCTGCCTGGGGGAGGATTATCGAACAGTCCATGTGAGCTATCAACCATGTAAGTTGCAGTTATGTAATTTGAAATTTTACAAGGAATCTGATAGTGTAGTATATGATCAGATCAAAATCAATGTGTGGTAGAAATATTTATTAATTACGCATAACAGCACCAACAAAAAAAAAAGAAAGAAGATTTAAGATCTATACTATAAAGTTTGAAGAGTCCATGTCTTTGTCTCTGACTGTTTGTGTGTCCTGAATTAGTGCTTAAAGTTAGACCCATGAACCCATATACTTGGAATCTGTGTACCAAGGGAACATCATGAGTTTGTCTATATGGCTACATCCTGTATGTACATATGTTTATCACTATTTTTGGTGGGTATGTTGGTGGAACTAAAGTATTGTCTATATCTTGGCTCTATTTTGTCCATTCTCAGATGATTTATTGTTCCAGTACATTGTTTTCCTATTTTCAGGTTCTGAGTCTGAACAAAATACTGTCCTTCAATTTGATCATATCAATAATAGCTGGGACATGACAGATTTCATTGTCACTGTGGCAACACTTCTAATTCGCCCACTTCTGTCCTGTGGTAAAGTAGTGAGCAATGGGCTATTGAACAAACACAACTTACCACAATTTACCACAGGAATTTTTTACTTTTTCAAAATTGTAAATGTTAATTTTTGGTAAAAGGGGAGGGTGGAGGGGTAAACTGACCACTGCAAATAATTAAAATTAAAAAAATAATTAAAAAAAATAATGGGTTAAAAAAAGGAATAGTAGCTTTAAACAGTGCCATAATGTGGATATGAAGACATAAAACATTATTATTTAATAAATTTGGTGTATATTTTCTAGGTGTCATAAAAAGGCTGAGTACATTTCTCAGATACATTAAGGTTTGTTAGTGGGTATGTTCAATCAGCAATTTAAACTCAGTTGATAAACCTACCACCCCCCCTCCTGAAAAAAAATCAGCTGTTTCCAAACCTGAGTGGATCTGGAGCTTCAGAGAGTAACTTGTTCTTCCTCAGGCTCCCATTAGCTTGTGTATTATTTATTTATTTATTTATTTATTTATTTATTTATTTATTTTTATTTTATTTTATTATTATTATTTTATTTTTTTTTATTGTTGAAACTAAGCTTCAGGAAGTTTTAAAATGTCAGTCCTTTCTACACTACAGAGGACAAGATCAGATAGATGCCATCTACAGGCATGTATTAATGAAGCATAAATTAAACTGAAGTTAAGCTGTGTGTCTAATTGTACTGCATTTGCAATTCAAAAAGGAAGCCTTATAAAGAAATAAGCCAAATATAAATTTTATATGAACCTTTAAAAAATTGGAAAATAAAAGGAAGAAATTACATCTTTAAGTGTTAGCTAAAGCCTTACCCTTTACCTTCTAAACTGCTAGCAATTCAGGCCCAATGGGTAAAGGGTGTGGCATGTAAGACATTTTATCCTCTGCTGATATTTATGGCAGTAAATCCAATGGTAACCCTAATTACAATATTATAGATAAAATCATCCTCTGCAGATGTAAAATCTCCTCTGATCTACATTGGGGTGAATCCACAAAAAGCTTATTGGATTATCTTATAATTGAGAATTGGTAAGAGGTCTAACCAGTTAAAAGTGGGGATTTGGTAGAGGGATAGGTGGCAGTGGAGGGACCAGAATAGCTAGGATTCTGAGCAACATTCTTTATCAGGGCTATCTTATGTGGATTTACTATAATTTTACAGGCTGCTATCAAATGTTTGCAGCATATCTACTTATAGTACTGTTCATGGGGCTTGTCTGCCAGTGGGGGGGGGAGGTGATTGAAGAATCCATGTCAGCTATCAACTATGCAAGTTACAATTTTTTAAAGTGAAACTTTTCATGGAATTTGCTAGTATAGTGTCTGATTGGGTCAAAATAAATGGCTGGTAGAAAAAATTAATTAATTAAGAATAACAGTGCTACAAACAACAGAGAAGAAGATTTACAATCTATACCAAAATGTTGGAATAGTTGGACTGTTTGTCTGTCCAACTATGTGTGTGTTTAGAATTCCTGTGAAGTTGGACCCATGAACTCATATGTTTAGAATCTGTGTACCAATGGAATGTCATGAGTTTGTCAATATGGCTACACCCCTGTTTTTACCTTTTTTATTCCCCATTTGGTGTGGGGAGAGGGGGGGGGGGGGAGATAAACTGAAGTGTTGTCTATATCTGTGCCCTATTTTGTCCATTCTCAGTTGATATATTGTTCCAGTTTATTGTTTTTCTTTTTTCAGGTGCTGAGTCTGAACAACATAGTATCGGTCAATTTGCTCATATTAATAATAACAGCTGGAGCATGTCAGATCTCTTTGTCACTCTGGACAACACTTCTATTTCATCTGCTTTGGTGTACATATCTATGAGTTTGAATTTCGGTGAGGAGTCCATTACAACATCACATCTATTGGTCTCATGCTAATTTTGTGATCCCCACATCTTGAAATAATTTTTTATAGGGGACAGTAGAAATTTCAAACAAGCGCTGCTTTATGTGATCCTGTATCTTCGAGAGGAGGGGAGAAATAGCCAAAGGTTAATATATGATGAGTTTTTTTTAATTTGTTCGGGGAGTGATCGCTTCATTTCCAAGTACTACTGCCCTCCTTATCAACCTGAAGAGAACAAACTGGTCTTCAATATTAACCCCTATCATTATCTTCCTGAGGTAAATGTATAGGTTAGGTCTATGGCTTGAAATTTGAGGTGTAAATATTAGAAATAAAAAGTTTGCATTAGCACCCACCACCCTACCCTTTTTCAGGTAAGAATTATATCTTTTTTTCTAATTCAGTTTTCTCTGAATGATGTATCAGCCTTGTAATTTTGAAATTGAAAGCATTTTCCAGGGATTTGCCTATGATTACCCAACCCCCTAAACTGAGGATGTTTGCAGGTGTGCTTTAATTCAAACCTTTGCAATTACTCCCATCAGAGAAATGCAGTACATCATAAGTTTGTGAGCCAAAGCAACAGTTATATGTTTAAAATATTGAGTGTGGATGTGCAAAATGGAAATCTTTTCATAAATTCAAACATTCACGATCTTTGAGTTATACTTTCACGAAAATTATTTTGCTCTCTGTTCTCCATATTCATGCAATGTACAATACACTTGAATGTTGATTCATTTCTCTATCTCAATTCTTAGGGAAACTACCAATTCATATTTATGGCATTAGCAGGAAATGATGAAGAACTCTGCGTTGTTGCCAATGCCACATTTTATTGAACTTGAGCTGTAATGGTTGACTATTGCCTTAAACTGTTGATGATTCTGTTATTAATGTAATACGTACTGTAATCCTTGTTATCTCAGAAGAGGTTACATATGTTGCACATATTAAGATCTCTCAAGCAGGCAAATTTTATTTTGGGGAGACTGAATTGGAATTTCAGGGAGAATTAATGCTTGCCAGATTTCTTCAGCACCATATTAAACTAGTGGTTGCATAATCACAAATATAATCACATGATGTTTTATCTATTACATTTCATAAGTAATTATGTATCTATGCAGGTGTGTGTGTGTGTGTCAAGCCATAATGCCCAAACTCTTGGAACAAAGCAGCCGAAATTTGGCAGTAGATTTCCAAATAACTAGCAAGCATTTTAAACTCATATGGGTGTGCTATCAGTTCTATTTTTTGTCAAAGAAACACCCTCATGAAATTATTTTTGCTACCTGAAGCCAATCAAAAGACAAATCATGCCAAAATTGGTTGTATGGTCTCCAAGTAATAGGGAAAGTATAATTAAACACATTGTGTGTGGTTTGGTCATAGGCATACCCACATGAAGTTGTTAGCCATCAAAAGCCGATCAAAGGACCAACTATGCTGAACTTTTGCATGTGGTTTCCAAGGAGTTGGTTGAGCATCATTAAGCAATGTAAGTGAGGCAATGGGTGTGGTTTTTCATGATTACACTCACAGGGATATTTTTTGACTGCCAAAGACATTATATATCAATCATGTTGAAATATGAAATATGGACTCCAATTAAACTGGGCGAGTGTTTAAACTACAATGGGTGTAGTTTGGCGATAGCCACATCCACAAGGAGTTGTTTTTGCTATAAATAGTAAATCAAAGGACCAATTAGGCTTAAATTTTGCGTATGGTCTCCATAGGGTGAGCATTACTAAGTATGTGTGGGAATAGCAATGAATGTGCTTTTATCTTAGCCCCACCCAAAGGAAGTCGTTTATGTACAAATCAAACCTCAATTTAATGTGTGGTCTCCAACTAAATGGTTAATCACTATGACCAAATTCATCATGGTTTCGCTATAGCCACACCCATAAGAAGTTGTTTTGCTATCTTGAAAGCTAATTAAAGTACTATCTAGACTGAAATTTGGCATGTAGTTTCAAAGGAACTGGGTGAGCATTATCAAGCATGTGTGGGTGTTGTTATATCAGGCCCACTCCCACAATAATTTTTTTTTTGTAGCTAAAAGCTAATTTACTGACCAAACTGGATGGTAGTTGGCATACAGACTACAAGTAACCGGGCGATAGGCATTAAACATGTGGGTGTGGTTTTGTCATTTACCACACCCTCAGGCAGTAAATTTAACTACCAAAAGCTAATGAAAGGAGTAAGTGAGCTGATCTTTGTCATGTGGTCTCCAAGAAAAAGGGTGAGCATCATTTATCGCATATGAGTGGGTCAGTGGTTGTCATTTTCTTGTAGTCAAACCCATAACAAGTTATTTTCACTGCTAATAGAAAATTTATTGACCAACATGGTTAAAATTTAGCATTTGAACTAGAAGTAACAGGGTGAGTGTCATGTGTGAGTTATTTTGGCAAACAAAACGAATTAAATCACCAACCAGGTGGTTCTACAAATCGACGACTGTAGGAAGTTGTTTTACCTGGCAAAAGTTAACTGAAGGACCAACCAGGCAGAAATTTGGCATGTGGGCCCAAAGGAACCATGTGAACATTATTAATCACATGTGGGTGTACTTTTATCATAGCCCCACCAAGAAGAAATCATTTTGGATAGAAAAACTTTATTTGAGGAATGACGAGGCCAAAATTTGGAATGTGGTCCCCAAGTAAAGAAGTGAGAGTATTAAGCCCAATCAAAGTCAATGGTGGTGACATTAACTCTGTGGATAAGTTCCAGTACTTGGGCTCTAGGATTGTAGCTTGTGGAAGAATGAATGGAGATGTGGAGATAAGAGTAACACAGGTTTCTAGAGCTTATGGAGAATTCCACATGGCTGTCTTCATGGACAAGTACTTCACATTATGCATGAAGGGAACAATCTACAATACCTCTCTCCTCTCTGTCCTACTGTATGGCTATGAGTGCTGGATCCCCCTCAGGGAACACATTCAAAAGCTGAACATCTTTCACCATAGGCGCATTAGGACCATCATAGACATCGCTAACTGGCAGCAGTGGGCTAAACACATTACCATGCAGAAGTGAAGTAGCAGTGGGGGGATGAAGAAACAGCAGCAGTGAAGGTCATCAAGTGCAGGCTTGAATGGCTAGGTCACCTTGCATGCATGCCAGACCATAGACTTCCTAAGTCAGCTGTGTTCGGCTGACTGCCTCAGGTATGTCCAAGATATGGTGACAGAAAAGGTGGAAGGATATGATTAGGAGGGATCTGAGGGATATTGAGTGAGATGGATGAGAGCAAGCGGTATGAGGAGGCTACTTCATCTAGGGCTTGATGGAAGGCTATTTGCAGGTTAAAATTGGAGAACAGTGATGATAGAACAGCAAAAGAAATCTTCTATTTTGTGAGATCATGTGTGGGGTGTCTCCAGGAAGTTCAGGAGGGAGAGTGATAAGAACAGACATGCGTAGGAATAAGAGGGAGAAGCCTGCATGTGAGGAGAATAGAGTTACACAGTGCAGAGTCTGCAGCAGATGGAAAAGCAGATGAGGAATGGCAGTCCATAATGACTCTTGGAGAGATATGAGCTTGGTCAGAACTGAGCATATCTCTTCCTCTGGGTGTGTTAGTAAAAAAATAGAAATGACTCAAAAGGAACTTATTTTTAACAATGGATATGGGCTGGGTTAAACATGGCCACACCTCTTCTTCTGGGTGTGCCAGGCTAAAATGTCAAAATTGTTAATTAGTCCAAAGAGTATACTGTATAAGCAGGGCAGGGCATGGAAAGGAATAGAATGAAAACAAGAGAGAGAAGACATAAGGCAAAATCTTATCAAATGAAAATGCTGGCTGCTATTTGTGGGCATTCTTTGGAATCTCAGGGACTAATTGAGCAGAAGGTTTAGAAAGTAAAATGCAAATGTAAAGAAACAGCCAATTACCAGGAAACTCTACCACCCACTCACTAATGCATTGATCAGTAGCCATACAGCTGTGATTTTCACACCTTCAGAACAATGGTCATGTTGTCTGATTTATAAATTTATTAAATTTGAAATATGCAGAATCTTGTAAAAAATATAGAAAATATGATTTTTAGAAAGCTAAACCTCTGCCTACCACTTGATTTCAGAGGCAACCAGTGGTCACATAAGGGACTATTGGTAATATAGAATTTAATGTCAAAAATGTTAATTAGGCCAAAGAATATACTGCATAAGCAGGCCAGGGCATGGAAAGGAATGGAATGAAAAGAAGAAAGAGAAGACATAAATCTTCCTATTTCTTTGTCGACTTTAAAAATGATGAATTTGATGAAAAGAGGAAATCACTAAAAAAAAAATCCTTAATTTCCTTATTGCATTTTTCAGTAACATACATTTTTCATAACATTGCTGTGATAGGAATCTTATTTTAGTATAGTCAAAGTCCTTTTATCAATGCCATGTAGTGAGATTGCAACTTCATTTTTTAAAATGAGATTATTTCCTCTGCCAGTCAGACTTAATCTTCTGGAAGCCTCATAATATCCTTTCCATTTAGATTCTCTGGTTGGTTACAGGTTATATGATGAATAGCTAATGATACTTGCAGTACAACTGAATGCTAGGCAGTTACTGTTTAATCAATACACAGTTGTGCAGAGCAGGCCTTCCTTACTAAACATGACCCCAGGAGCCACTCTACAAATAGAATTAGCAATGGAAATTATTTAGATTTTTTTTTAAATTTTAGGTGGTCTTTTTGGGGAATTAAATCTTTAAAAAAAAAAAAAAAAAATTTAGTTGAAATTAATCAGTGAATAGTAGCTTCAAACTACTTGGTTACAGCTTAAAATGCAGGAATAAGTATTGACCTATCATGAGCCTTGGTGTATTTTTGGCAGCTGCCTCTGAAAGAAAGCTAAGTAGGTTGCTCAGATATCTTGAGGTTGGTTAGTTGGTATGTTCCAGCCAGAAAACTAAACTCAATATATATATATATATATATATGAATTATTCCCACCACAACAAAGAAGAGTCTATTTCCAAACCTGAGTGGACTGAAGCCTTCCCTATTTCATACTGTTTCCCAAAATTATTATTATCTTTCTTCAGGTTAAAAAAGTGCAACTTCTTCTTCCTCTGACACTTCACTAGAAGTTTGGATTTTTTTTTTAGGGGAAAGGGGGGTGGTGGGGTTTAAACTAAGCTAATGAAAATTTTATGAAGGTGGGGGGGAGGGGTGGTGGGTATTTCTGCAGATTAAATTAGTGGTCAAAATGTTGGCCCTTTCTACAGTACTGAGGACAAGATCAGATGGATTTTACCTATATATGTGCCTTAATGGAGAATAATTTAACCAAAGTAAAGCCAGGTATATATTTCTATGGCATTTGCAATCTAAAATTAAAAAAAAAAAAAAAAAAAAAAAAAAAAAAAAGCTATTATAAAGAAATTTGGCAAATTGAAATTTTATAAGCCATACCATTTGAAAACAAAGCCACAAATGGATAACATTTGGCTTCTACTTGCAAGCTAGACCTTCTACATTCTAAACTACTGACAATTCAGGCCCAATGGGTAAAGGGTTTATGTTAGGGAGACATTCTACAATCTGCTGTTACTTATGGCACTTAGACAATATTACAGATCCAATCATCCAAACAGGTGTAAATTCTTGTCCCCTTTGGGATGAATCCCCAAATAGCTTAATGTATCATTATATTCATAGTCTCCCAAGCCGTAAAGTAGGGAATGGGTAAAGGGTCTGGAAGCTGAAAGTGGGGAGTTGGTAAAGGGTCTGGAAGCTGAAAGTGGGGAGTGGGTAAAGGAGTAAATAGCAGTGAAGGGTCTAAAATAGCGTGGATTCCAAGCATCCTTCATTGCTAGCACTACCTTTTGCTCATTTCCAAACAATTGCCAGGCAGCTACCAAATGATTGCAGCAATTCTACTTATCGTCCTGTCCATGGGGCTTGTCTGCCAGGGGGAGGATTATCGTACAGTCCATGTGAGCTACCAACCATGTAAGTTGAAGCCCTTTAAGGAACCTGATTTCTTTTTCTGATAGAATCCAAATAAATGGATTAAAGTAAGAACAAATTAGCTTAGAATGACAGAGCTTCCACAAAAAATGGAGAGAAGGGGAAGGAGCTATAATAAAAAGTGTGAATAGTTGGTCAGCTTGTCTGCCTCTCTATCTGTCTCTGTGTCCTCATCAATGCTTGAAGTTAGATATACGAACCTATATTTTTAGTATCCTTGTGACCAGGGGAAGGTCATGAGCATGTCTATATGGCCACACCCCCTGTATGTACTGGTTTTGTCCCTATTTAAGGTTGGACGTTTGAGGGGAGAATTGGATTTAAAGTCTTGTCAGTTCTTGTGCTCTAATTGGTCCATTCTCATTTTGATTTATTGTTCTAGTGTGTTGTTTTACTTTTTTCAGGTGCTGAGTCTGAACAAAAAAGTGTTCGTCCATTTGATTATTTCAATACTGACTGGAGCATATCAGAATTCATTATCACTCGTGACAACACTTCCGCTTCGCCCACTTCTGTATTCATCTCTATGAGGTTTGATTTTGGTGAGGTCTCTTTACAACATCACATCTATTGGTCTCCTGCTAACTTTGTAATCCTTATGCGTGGATGGTATTGTTTTATAGGGGACAGTAGCAATTTCAAGCAAGCACTGCTTTTAGTGAAACTTTATCGTCGAGAGGAGGGGGGAAATATCCAAAGTTTAATATATCGTCAGTTATATGAAATGTGCTCAAAGAGTGATCACTTCATTCCCAAGTACCACTGCCCTCCTCATCGACCTGAAGAGAACAAAGTGGTCTTCAATGTTATCCCATATCGTTATCTACCTAAGGCAAGTATATATGTTATGTTTTTTGCTAGAATGTTGAGGTAAAAAAAAAAAATTAGCAATAACAAGTTTGCATTTTCAATTGCTTCTCCTCTCCCTTTACGAGTAAATTTAAAATCTTTTTTTTGCAATTCAGTAGATATTTCACCGTTTCCTGAATTATGAGGTGTTCACATCATAAAATGCATATTTGCTTTTTGGTTTGGGAAATAGCTAAAGTTTACTCCTTGTGCTCTCTCATTTAGTTGTGGTAATTATCATCGTAACTGCCGGGAAAAAATTATCACACCAATAAAAATGCTTACAACCATTTTTTTCCCCCAGTGAATCAAATACATAGCAATAAAGGTGAGGCAAGCATTGATTCATAAAAGTGTGCACAAAATTACTACAAAATAGATCTTCTTTATTCTATGCCACAAACAGGCAATTGAGAGACTACATCATTAATATGAAATCATACTTTGTCCGGAAGTCTGTTTTGAAAACCATTGTAAGCTGCATTTAGCTCCCTATAAAGCTGTACAAATCCTCCAGCATTATCAAAAATTTAAGCTAAGATATAAATTTACGACTACGAAGGTTTGTTTCATATCAAATCAGTCTTGAAATCTGGAAAATTAAAGTATTTCCCCCAGATTTTCCTCTTTTCACACTACACCAAATCTGAGGTTGTTAGCAGATGTGCTTTAATTCAAACCATCTCTTCTATTAGTTGCATCAAGGAAATACCATATGTTATAAGTGTGTGAGCCGCTTCAATTGTTGTAAGTTTTCAATATTGATTGTGGCTTTGTGAAATGGAGATTTTTGCTATATATTCTAACAAACACGACATCTTTGTCATGCTTTGCACCAACTATTTTTCCATATGCTTTCCATATTCATGCAATGTACAATCACCTGAATGTTCTTCCATCTCTCTTTCTCTCTCACTCTCTCTCTATTCTCAGGGAAACTACCAATTACTATTTCTGGCTTATGCAGAGAATGTCCCCGAACTCTGTGTTCTTGCAAACGCCACATTTTATTGAACCTTGAACAATGATGGTTCACTTTTGCATTGAATTTTGATGATTCTGTTATAACGTAATATTTCTTTTAATGTTTGTGGTTATCTTTGAAAAGATTCCATATGCTACACACTTTCAGACCTCTCAAGTAGGCATACTTCATTTCAGGGAGACTACATCTGAATTTCAGGGAGAATCAAAGCAAACCAGATTTTTTTTCAGTGCTATACTAAACCGCTGGTTACAAAAGTCATAAATGATATCATGTATTTACATGATATCATATTTATTGTACATTTCGGTTTGTAAGTGTGCTTGTTTGTATATGCATATATATGTGTGTGTGTTTGCCCAGGAATCACAGTCAAACACTCTGACCAAAAGGACCAAAAGTAGGTGTGTTACCTCCATGTAACCGGGTGAGAATTGATAATCACGTGTAGGTCTGGTATTGAGTGTGATTTTTTGCATAGCCACACTCACAGAAAATTGTTTTGGCTAACAAAAGCCAATTAATAGATCAATCTGGCCAAAAATCGATGTGTGGTGTCCAAGTACTTGGTTAAGCATTACAAACAGCATGTAAGTGTGGTTTGATAAGAGCCACACCCACATGATGTTGTTTAACTATCAAAAACAGATTAAAGGACAAACCAGGCTGATATTTTGCATGTGGTTTACAAAGAACTGGGTTAGCGCTATTATGCGTGTGGTGGAAATGTGATTGTTCATGGCCACACTCGCAGGATTTAGTTTTGCTATCAAAGCCTTTTAAAGGATCAACCTTGCTATAATTTGGCATGGGGTTTCCAAGGAATCGTTTAAGCATCATTAAGCGTGTGTGAGTATGGTTTAGTCATGGCCACATCGATAGAAAGCATTTTTGTCCGCCAAGAACAAATTTATGTATTAATCATGTGGAAATTTGACATATGGACTCAAAGAAATTAGTTTAGCATTATTAACTGAATATGCGGGTGGTAATGGGTGTGATTTATATATAGCTGCTATACACAGAAATTGTTTTGGCTTACAAAAGCTACCAAAACTCCAATCAGACCGAAATTAGATGTGAAGCGGTTGGTCTCCATGTAAATGGGTAAGCAATATTAGCCACAATGGATTTTGTTTGACCATAGCTACACCTACAGGAAGTTTGTTTTTGTTTTTGTTTTTTTCTATTCTATTAACAGCTAATCAACAGACTGAAAATGCTGAAATTTTGCATGGTGTTTAAAAAAAGTTGGTTGAGTGTGATTGATGTGTGTGTGGCAATGGGTGTAGATGTTATCATAACCACACCCTAACGATGTTGTTTTAGCTGGCAATAGCTAATTTAAAAACAAATCAGTTCAAAATTTGATGTGTGGACTCCGAATAACCTGTTAAGCATCATTGACCACATTGGGTGTGGTTTGTTTATATCCACACACACAGGAAATTAATTTGCTATAAAAATCTAATTAATGGACCAACAGGACTGAAAGTGGCTATCTACTTTCCAAGGCACTGGGTGAGCGTTATCATGCAGGTGCGTGGTTTGATCAGAGCCACACCCACAGGAAGCTGTTCATTTTTCTATGCCAAAAGCTAATTTTTGGACAAAAATTCTCTTCTTTTTTTTTTTATAAAAGCTTGGCTATTCCAGCTTTTTAAATAAATGTTGGTTGGTTTCTGCTGACCAAAGGTAGTGGTTGAAGTGTTGGCCCTTTCTACACTGCTGAAGACAAGATCAAATGGATTTTTTCTACATGCATGTATTAATAAAGAATACATTAAAGCAAAATAAAGCTGCATCTGTATCATTAAGGCATGGCAATCTAAAAAAAAAAAAAAAAAAAAAAATTGAAGCCACAATAAGGAATTAATCCAAATAGAAATATTATAAGTGAAACCATTTGAAAATAAAGCCCAAAAAGGAGAAATATTTGGCTTCAACTTTCTTGTGAGACAACTTTACCCTCTAAACTGCTAGCAATTGAGGACTAATTGGTAAAGGATGTCTCTAGCTTGATATCCTACGCTCTGTTGGTATTTAAGGCTCAACATCCAACCAGAGCCATAGATATAATATTATGGATCCAATAATCCAAGCAGGTGCAAAATCACCTCTCACCTACATTGGGATGAATTCACAAAAAAAGCTTATTGTATTATTATAATCATACTCTAGGAAGCTGGAAGTAGTGAGTTGGTAAAGGGTCTAGGAAGCTGAAAGTGGGGAGTAGGTAAAGGTCAAGCTGGCAGTGGAGGGACAAGAACAGCATGGTCTCCAAGCAACGTTCATTGACAGGGCTACCTTTTGCTGATTTCCTAACAATTGCCAGGCAGCTACCAAATGTTTGTAGTACTTCTTCATATCCACCTCACCATGGGGCGTGTCTGTGAAGGGGAGGATTATGGAACAGTTGGAGTGAGCTACCAACCATGTAAGTTGAAGCTCTTTAAGGAATCTGAAGACTTAGTCTCTGCTCTGATCTAATGAAATGGCTGGGAGAAAAAAAAAAATTGACTGAGAATAACAGAACCACCAATAAAGTGGGGGAAGATAATATACAATATACACTATAGTGTTCGAATAATCGTTCTGTTTTTCTGTCTGTCCGTCTGTCCATCTGTCCATCTGCGTTTCCTGGATTCATGCATTAAGTCAGACCTATGAATCCATATATTTAGAAGCCGCGTCACCAGGGGAACATCATGAGCATGTCTATTTGGCACACCCCTGCATAGGTTAGGGTGGGTGTGGAATTAAGATATTATCTATATCTGTGCTCCATTTTGTCCATTCACAGTTAATTTATTGCGTCAGTATAGTTTTGCTGTTTTCAGGAGCTGAGTCCGAACAAAAAATTGCCCGTTAATTTGATTTCATCTATAATAGCCGGAGCATGACCGATGTTGTAATGGGATGGGACCCCTTACCTAAATCCAACCTAATGGATATGAATACAGAAGTGTATGAAGTGGAAATGTTGCCAAGAATGACTCTCAGTAACCAGGTGAGCGTTATCAGCCATATTGTGAGTGTAGTAATGTGTTTGGTTTTTTCATAGCCACACCCACAGGAAGTTGTTTTGGCTGCCAAAGTCTATTCAAAAGACCAATCAGAGAGAAATTTGCTGTGTGGTCTCCAAGTAACTGGGTAAGCATTATCGACCATATTGGGTGTGGCTTGGCTCTAGCCACACTCCCACACTCAAGGGTAACTGTTATTTCTATCTAAAGCTGATTAAAGGACAGACTAGACTGAAATTCGGCATGTACTTTTTCCAAAAAAAAAAAAAAAAAAAAAAAAAGATGAGATTGATTAAGCATGTGTGGTATGGCAATGGGTGTGGTTTTATCAGTGCCACATCATCACGAAGATGTTGCTTTTTTTGGGCTGCCAAAAGCTAATTTATTGACCAATCAGATCGAAACTTGGCATACGGACTATAGGTAACTGGGTGAATGTCATTAAACGAGGGAATTTTTTTTCGTAGCCACACCAACGGAAATAAATTTGGCTAATTAGAGGACTAATTGGGCTGAAATTTGGCATGTGGTCTCCAAGTGACAGAGTAAAGATTATTGACCACAGGAAGTTCTTTGACTGCCAAAAGCAAATTAAAGGACCAATCAGCTTGAAACTTGGCATATGGACTACATGTAATTGATTGTGTGTAACATGGATGTGGTTTGACAAATCGACGACCATAGGAAGTTGTTTTGCATGGAAAAAATTTAACTGAAAGACCAACCAGGCAGAAATTTGGCATGTGGGCCCCAAGGAACCATGTAAACTTTATTGACCACAAATGTATGTGGTTTTATCATAGCCCCACCCAAAGGAAGTCATTATGGATACCAAAAAGAACACTTAAGGAATGACGAGGCCAAAATTTGGAATGTGGTTTCCAAATAAATGTGTGTGTTAATAAATGTATGTGGGTATTAGAGTGAGAGTGGTTTTTGTCCAATTCACACCCACAGGAAATCGTTTTGGTTAAACACAAAAAAGACAATTAATGGACAAATCAAGCCGAAATTTGACGTGAGCTCTCCAAGTATCCGGGTGAGCACTACTGACCGACCACATTGGATGGGGTTTGTCCTTATTCACACAACAGAAATTTATTTTTCTTTCTAAAGCTAATCAAAGGATCAACCAGGCTGAAATTTGGCATGTGATTTCCAAGGAACTGGGTAAGCGTTGTTAAGCCTGTGTGTGCACGGCAATGGGTGTGGGTTTACCATAGCCATACCCAAAGGAAGTCGTTTTGGCTGCCAATAGCTAATTTTTGAACAAATCAGGCCGATATTTAAATGTGGCCACAACTCTTTTTCTGGGTGATCAAAATGGCTAAATCTCAACAAAATGGCCAAGGCTGCTGCTGAAAAACTCGAAATGTTTGGTGTAGTGCACGTGCAGCTGAAGCAGAGCAGAGTGCCTGGGATGCAGAGCAGTGTGGCCATGGTGGATCACTTATTAGGGAGCTCCAGTTACTGAGAAAGAGTGCTTCTAAGGCGAAACTTGGGAGCAATCTGACCGGAGATGATGACAAGCTACAACGTAGGGTGGAACATTTCTCTGATGTCGTCAAATGTGAGTCAGAGGTCAGTGTGGCAACTTTAGATGCCTGCCTGTTCCTGAGCCACCTATTGAACTGAGTGATGATGTGTGTGTGTGTGAATGAGTTGATTGACAATCTGGCAGAGGCGGAATTTGCTGCCACGATATCTCAGATGCGGAAAGGAAGAGCTCCAGGCTTGGATGGAATGTCGACTGAGTGGTCCCAATACCCAAAAAAAGTGACCTTGGTAAGTCTGATAACTGCTGGGGAATGTCTTTGTTGGATGTTGTGGGAAAAGTAGTTGCAAGAATCCTCAGGGAGCGGTTGCAGGAGCAGGCTGAGATGTGTTGCCTGAGTCACAATGTGGGTTTTGGAAGACCAGAGGCTGTAATGACATAATCTTCACTATATGCCACCTTGTTGAGAGGTCATGGGAGCGTAGAGAAATATCTTGTATTAACTTCATTGATTTGAAGAAAGCTTATGACTCCATGCCCAGAAGTGTGATGTGGCTAGCATTGGGGGAATTGGGTGTACCAGACAATACCATCAAACTCATCCATTCATTTCACCAGAGTATGGAGGCAAAAATTCGTTTGGATGGAGCATTCCTTGAGGAATTCAGTGTGGAGAATGGATTGAGACAAGGCTGCTGCATGGCACAGGTACTATTCAGCCTATAGCTTAGTCATGGAGTGTTGGCAGGTCAGGTTTGAGGAGGTAGGAGGGATAGGTGTCAAGTTGAGGTATAAGTATGACCACAAGCTCTTCAGGCGGTACACCAGGAACGTTGTTGAGAGGAAAGTCACTGGATGCTTCTTTGCTATAATGGTGCTCTCCATGCAGCAACAAGATCAGGTGCTGAGAGAAATCTTAGAGAATATAAGGCAGTGTGAACGGTGAGTATTTTCAAGACCATGCACTTAGTGACAGGAAGAGAGACAGTAGGTAGTGACCGGAGCCCAATCAAAGTCAAAGGTGGTGACATCAACTCTGTGGATGAGTTCCAGTACTTAGGCTCTAGGATTGTAGCTTGTGGAAGAATGGATGGAGATGTGGAGATAAGAATAACACAGGTTTCTAGAGCTTATGGAGCACTCCACAAGGCTGTCTTCATGGACCAGTACCTCACATTATGCATGAAGGGAACAATCTACAATACCTCTCTCCTCTCTGTCCTACTGTATGGCTATGCGTGCTGGATCCCCCTCAGGGAACACATTCAAAAGCTGAACATCTTTCACCATAGGTGCATTAGGACCATCATAGACATCGCTAACTGGCAGCAGTGGGCTAAACACATTACCATGCAGAAGTGAGGTAGCAGTGGGGGGATGAAGAAACAGCAGCAGTGAAGGTCATCAAGTGCAGGCTTGAATGGCTAGGTCACCTTGCATGCATGCCAGACCATAGAGTCCCTAAGTCAGCTCTGTTTGGCTGATTGCCTCAAGTATGTTTAAGATATGGTGACAGAAAAGGTGGAAGGATATGATTAGGAGGGATCTGAGGGATATTGAGTGAGATGGATGAGAGCAAGCGGTATGAGGAGGCTACTGCATCTAGGGCTTGATGGAAGGCTGTTTGCAGGTTGAAATTGGAGAACAGTGATGATAGAACAGCTAAAGAAATCTTCTATTTTGTGAGGTTATGTGTGGGGTGTCTCCAGGAAGTTCAGGAGGGAGAGTGATAAGAACAGTCATGCATAGGAATGGAAAGGAGAAGCCTGCATGTGAGGAGAATAGAGCTACACAGTGCAGAGTCTGCAGCAGATGGAGAAGCAGAGGAGGAATGGCAGTCCATAATGACTCTTGGAGAGATATGAGCTTGGTCAGAACTGAGCATATCTCTTCCTCTGGGTATGTTAGCAAAAAAAAAAAAAATAAACATTCAAAAGGAACTTATTTTTAACCATGGATATGGGCTGGGTTAAACATGGTCACACCTCTTCCTCTGGGTGTGCCAGGCTAAAATGTCAAAATTGTTAATTAGTCCAAAGAGTATACTGCATAAGCAGGGCAGGGCATGGAAAGGAATGGAATGGAAACAAGAGAGAGAAAACATGAGGCTAAATCTTAACAAATGAAAATGCTGGCTGCTATTTCTGGGCATTCTTTAGAATCTCAGGGACTAATTGAGCAGAAGGTCTAGAAAGTAAAATGCAAATGTAAAGAAACAGCCAATTGCCAGGAAACTCTACCACCCACTCACTAATGCATTGATCAGTAGCCATACAGCTGTGATTTTCACACCTTCAGAACAATGGTCATGCTGTCTGATTTATAAATTTATTAAATTTGAAATATGCAGAATCTTGTAAAAAATATAGAAAATATGATTTTTAGAAAGCTGAACCTCTGCCTACCACTTGATTTCAGAGGCAGCCAGTGGTCACATAAGGGACTATTGGTAATATAGAATTTAATACCAAAAATAATATAAATCTTGAGATTTCTTTGCTCACCCAAAAGATGATGAAATTCATGTAAAGAAGAAATCACTAATAATAAAAAGCCTTGATTTCTTTATTGAATTTTTCTGTAGCACTTTTGTTTTATCTTATTGCTGTGATTGGAATGTTGTCAGTATCACCTACTTGGTTTCTATAAATATAGTTATTTTCTCTTGCAGTCAGACTTAATCTGGAAGCTCTATAATAACCTTTCCATTTCATTTCTCTGGTTGGCTAACAGGCCATATGATGAATAGCTATTAATGCTTGTGGTACAATGCAATGCATGGCAGTTATTGTTGTAAACTATAGCTGGTGGTGTAGGACAGGTCTTTGTTAGCAAAATTGTGGATTCCTTGCAAAGCAATGAGCAATGGGCCACAGGAATTTTAAATTTTGTTTTAAATTCTAGGTGACCCTTTTTGTGAGGGGTGTGGGGGGCAGGGGTAAACAAAAACTACAAATAATTAAAATTTAAGAAAGGTGAATAAAAAATAGGTTGAAAAAAGAGTGAATAGTATCTTTCATCTGTATTACATTTGGAAAAGGAATATAATATTTTCATATCAGAAACCTTGGTTTAAATTTGGCAGCTCTCATAAAAAAAGCTTAGTACATTGTTCAGATATGCTGAGGTTTGTTCGTTGGTATGTTCCAGAAGCAAGTTAATCTCAGTAGGGTATATTCACACATCCTTCCCCTCCCCCACCCAAACTTCTTAAGAAAACTAAGAAAAATATCAGCAATTTCCAAACATAAATGGATGTGAGGCCTCCCTTATTTCATTCTGCACAGCCAAAAACACAGGCATTCTTCAGGTTACAAAAGAGCAACTTGTTCTTCCACTGACAACTCACTAGCCAGTGGGATTTTTGTGTTAATCTTGAAATTGAGCTTCAGGGAGTTAAAAAATATGTATTTATATATTTATTTATTTATTTATTTACTTATTTATTCATTTATTATTATTATTATTATTATTATTATTATTATTATTATTATTATTATTATTATTATTATTATTATTATTATTATTATTATTATTATTATTATTATTATTATTATTATTATTATTATTATTATTATTATTATTATTATTATTATTATTATTATTATTATTATTATTATTATTATTTTTATTATTATTATTATTATTATTATTATTATTATTATTTTTTTTTTTTTTATTTATTTATTTTATTTATTTATTTTTTTTTTTTTGGCTGACCAAAGCCAGTGGTAAAAATTTGGCCCTATCTACACTACAGAGGACAAGATCAGATGGATTTCATCTACAAGCATGTATTAATTAATAAAAGTAAATTAAAGTGGGGTAAAGCCAGTGTCTGTATTTGGTTTAAAAAAAAAAAAGAAAAAAAGAAAAAAAAAGAAAAGAATCCATAATAAAGAAATAAGCCAAATATAAATTTTGCAAGCCAAAGTATTTGGATTTTAAACCAAAAGAAAGGGAGCACTTTCAGGTTCAATTGCTAGCTAGACCCTTTCCCCTTTCCCCCCCAAACTGCAAGCAATACAGGCTCAATGGGGAAAGGGTATGGATAGTGAGATATTCTATCCTCTACTAGTATTTATGGCAGTATATCCAACCGTAACCATAGATGCAATATTAGAGATTCAATCACCCAAGCAGTTGTAAATTTCCCTCTGATCTACATTGGGGTGAATCCACAAAAAGCTTATTGTATTGACAAGAAATAAGGAGTGGGTAAAGGGTCTTGCAATCCAAAACTGGGGAGTGGGTAAAGGGTTAGGTGGCAGTGGACAGACTAGAATAATGTGGATTCTGAGAACATTCTTTATCAGGGCTATCTAATGCTAATTTCCTTCAATTTACCAGGCAGATATCAAATGTTTGTAGCCTATCTACTTATCATCCTGTCCATGGGGCTTGTCTGCCCGGGGGAGGATTATCAACAGTCCATGTGAGCTATCAACCATGTAAGTTGCAATTATGTAATTTGAAATTTTGCAAGGAATCTGATAGTGTAGTATATGATCAGATCAAAATCAATGTGTGGTAGTAAAATTTATTAATTACGCATAACAGCGTCACAAAAAAAAGAGAAGGTTTAAGGTCTATACTATAAAGTTTGAAGAGTCTGTGTCTTTGTCTTCTGACGTTTGTGTGTCCTGAATTAACACTTAAAATTAGACCCATGAACCCACATGCTTAGAATCTGTGTACAAAGAGAACATCATGAGTTTGTCTATATGACTACACCCTGTATGTGCATATGTTTATCTCAATTTTTGGTGGGTATGTTGGTGAAACTAAAGTATTTTCTATATCTTGGCTCTATTTTGTCCATTCTCAGTTGATTTATTGTTCCAGTGCATTTCCTCCTATTTTCAGGTGCTGAGTCTGAACAAAATACTGTCCGTCAATTTGATCGTATCAATAATAGCTGGGACATGACAGATCTCATTGTCACTCGTGACAACACTTCTAATTCGCCCACTTCTGTATGCATATCTATGAGGTTTGATTTCGGTAAGGAATCCATTACAATATCACATCTATTGGTCTCCTGCCAACTTTGTGATCCCTACATGTTGATAATATATTTTCTATAGGGAACAATAGCAACTTCGATCAGGCACTGCTTTATGTGATCCTGTATCTTCGAGGGGAGGGGGGAAAAAGCCGATGGGCAATATATCATGAGGTTTATTTAATGTGCTCGAGGAGTGATCGCTTCATTCCAAAGTACCACTGCCCTCCTGATCAACCCGAAGAGAACAAACTGGCTACAAATTTGAGGTGAAAACATTAGAAATTGAAGGTTTGCATTAGCACCCACCCCTTGCCCTTTTACAAGTAGAAATAATAACTTTTATTTCAGATTCAGTAAATTTTTCACCTTTCCTTAAATAATGAATCAGCTTTGAAATCTTGAAACTTCAAGCATTTTCCCGGGATTTACCTTTGTTTACACTACCTCCAAAACTGAGGTTGCTTGCAGGTGTGCTGTAACTCAAATCTTCTTTGCAATTACTTGCATAAGAGAATTTATGTATGTCGTAAGTTTGTGAGCAGTTGCAATTGTTGTTAGTTTTCAACATTGAGTATGGATGTGTAAAATGGAAATCTTATCATATATCCCAAAAATTCACGCTATTTTAGTCACACTTTTAAGCAAATTCTTTTTCCGTCTGTTCTCCATATTCATGCAATATAAAATACACTTTAATGTTGATTCCTCTCTGTTTCTCACTCTATTCTTAGGGAAACTACCAATTCCTATTTGTGGCTTCGGTAGAGAATGATGCCGAACTCTGTGTTCTTGCCAGCGCTACATTTTATTGAATCTTGAACTATAATACTTGCCTAGTGCCTTAAGGTGTTGATGATTCTGTGATTGACGTGATGTTTGTTGCAAAGCTTGTAGTTATCTTGGAAGAAATTAAATGTGTTTCACACTTTCATACCACTTAAGTAGGTAAATTATATTTCTGGGACAGGCTAAAATGTCAAAAATGTTAATTAGGCCAAAGAATATACTGCATAAGCAGGCCAGGGCATGGAAAGGAATGGAATGAAAACAAGAAAGAGAAGACATAAATCTTCCTATTTCTTTGTCGACTTTAAAAATGATGAATTTGATGAAAAGAGGAAATCACAAAAAAAAAATGCTTAATTTCCTTACTGCATTTTTCAGTAACATATATTTTTCATAACATTGCTGAGATAGGAATCTTTTTTTAGTATTGTCAAAGTCCTTTTATCAATGCCATGTACGTGAGATTGCAACTTCATTTTTTAAAATGAGATTATTTCCTATGCCAGTCAGACTTAATCTTCTGGAAGCCTCATAATATCCTTTCCATTTAGATTCTCTGGTTGGTTACAGGTAATATGATGAATAGCTAATGATACTTGCAGTACAACTGAATGCTAGGCAGTTACTGTTTAATCAATACACAGTTGTGCAGAGCAGGCCTTCCTTACTAAACATGACCCCAGGAGCCACTCTACAAATAGAATTAGCAATAGGAATTATTTTAGATTTTTTTTTTTTAATTTTAGGTGGTCTCTTTTGGGGAATTAAATCTTTAAAAAAAATATAAAAATTGAGTTGAAAATAATCAGTGAATAGTAGTTTCAAACTACTTGGTTACAGCTTAAAATGCAGGAATAAGTATTGACCTATCATGAGCCTTGGTGTATTTTTGGCAGCTGCCTCTGAAAGAAAGCTAAGTAGGTTGCTCAGATATCTTGAGGTTTGTTAGTTGGTATGTTCCAGCCAGAAAACTAAACTCAGTATATATATATATATATACATATATATATATATATATATATATATATATATACATATGAATTATTCCCACCACAACAAAGAAGAGTCTATTTCCAAACCTGAGTGGACTGAAGCCTTCCCTATTTCATACTGTTTCCCAAAATTATTATTATCTTTCTTCAGGTTAAAAAAAGTGCAACTTCTTCTTCCTCTGACACTTCACTAGAAGTTTTGATTTTTTTTTTTTAGGGGAAGGGGGGTGGTGGGTTAAAAAACTAAGCTAATGAAAATTTTATGAAGGTGGGGGGGAGGGGTGGTGGGTATTTCTGCAGATTAAATTAGTGGTCAAAATGTTGGCCCTTTCTACAGTACTGAGGACAAGATCAGATGGATTTTACCTACATATGTGCATTAATGGAGAATAATTTAACCAAAGTAAAGCCAGGTATATATTTCTATGGCATTTGCAATCTAAAATTAAAAAAAAAAAAAAAAAAAAAAAAAAAAGAAGCTATTATAAAGAAATTTGGCAAATTGAAATTTTATAAGCCATACCATTTGAAAACAAAGCCACAAATGGATAACATTTGGCTTCTACTTGCAAGCTAGACCTTCTACATTCTAAACTACTGACAATTCAGGCCCAATGGGTAAAGGGTTTATGTTAGGGAGACATTCTACAAACTGCTGTTACTTATGGCACTTAGACAATATTACAGATCCAATCATCCAAACAGGTGTAAATTCTTGTCTCCTTTGGGATGAATCCCCAAATAGCTTAATGTATTATTATAGTCATAGTCTCCCAAGCCGTAAAGTAGGGAGTGGGTAAAGGGTCTGGAAGCTGAAAGTGGGGAGTGGGTAAAGGGTCTGGAAGCTGAAAGTGGGGAGTGGGTAAAGGAGTAAATAGCAGTGAAGGGTCTAAAATAGCGTGGATTCCAAGCATCCTTCATTGCTAGCACTACCTTTTGCTCATTTCCAAACAATTGCCAGGCAGCTACCAAATGATTGCAGCAATTCTACTTATCGTCCTGTCCATGGGGCTTGTCTGCCAGGGGGAGGATTATCGTACAGTCCATGTGAGCTACCAACCATGTAAGTTGAAGCCCTTTAAGGAACCTGATTTCTTTTTCTGATAGAATCCAAATAAATGGATTAAAGTAAGAACAAATTAGCTTAGAATGACAGAGCTTCCACAAAAAATGGAGAGAAGGGGAAGGAGCTATAATAAAAAGTGTGAATAGTTGGTCAGCTTGTCTGCCTCTCTATCTGTCTCTGTGTCCTCATCAATGCTTGAAGTTAGATATACGAACCTATATTTTTAGTATCCTTGTGACCAGGGGAAGGTCATGAGCATGTCTATATGGCCACACCCCCTGTATGTACTGGTTTTGTCCCTATTTAAGGTTGGACGTTTGAGGGGAGAATTGGATTTAAAGTCTTGTCAGTTCTTGTGCTCTAATTGGTCCATTCTCATTTTGATTTATTGTTCTAGTGTGTTGTTTTACTTTTTTCAGGTGCTGAGTCTGAACAAAAAAGTGTTCGTCCATTTGATTATTTCAATACTGACTGGAGCATATCAGAATTCATTATCACTCGTGACAACACTTCCGCTTCGCCCACTTCTGTATTCATCTCTATGAGGTTTGATTTTGGTGAGGTCTCTTTACAACATCACATCTATTGGTCTCCTGCTAACTTTGTAATCCTTATGCGTGGATGGTATTGTTTTATAGGGGACAGTAGCAATTTCAAGCAAGCACTGCTTTTAGTGAAACTTTATCGTCGAGAGGAGGGGGGAAATATCCAAAGTTTAATATATCGTCAGTTATATGAAATGTGCTCAAAGAGTGATCACTTCATTCCCAAGTACCACTGCCCTCCTCATCGACCTGAAGAGAACAAAGTGGTCTTCAATGTTATCCCATATCGTTATCTACCTAAGGCAAGTATATATGTTATGTTTTTTGCTAGAATGTTGAGGTAAAAAAAAAAAATTAGCAATAACAAGTTTGCATTTTCAATTGCTTCTCCTCTCCCTTTACGAGTAAATTTAAAATCTTTTTTTTGCAATTCAGTAGATATTTCACCGTTTCCTGAATTATGAGGTGTTCACATCATAAAATGCATATTTGCTTTTTGGTTTGGGAAATAGCTAAAGTTTACTCCTTGTGCTCTCTCATTTAGTTGTGGTAATTATCATCGTAACTGCCGGGAAAAAATTATCACACCAATAAAAATGCTTACAACCATTTTTTTCCCCCAGTGAATCAAATACATAGCAATAAAGGTGAGGCAAGCATTGATTCATAAAAGTGTGCACAAAATTACTACAAAATAGATCTTCTTTATTCTATGCCACAAACAGGCAATTGAGAGACTACATCATTAATATGAAATCATACTTTGTCCGGAAGTCTGTTTTGAAAACCATTGTAAGCTGCATTTAGCTCCCTATAAAGCTGTACAAATCCTCCAGCATTATCAAAAATTTAAGCTAAGATATAAATTTACGACTACGAAGGTTTGTTTCATATCAAATCAGTCTTGAAATCTGGAAAATTAAAGTATTTCCCCCAGATTTTCCTCTTTTCACACTACACCAAATCTGAGGTTGTTAGCAGATGTGCTTTAATTCAAACCATCTCTTCTATTAGTTGCATCAAGGAAATACCATATGTTATAAGTGTGTGAGCCGCTTCAATTGTTGTAAGTTTTCAATATTGATTGTGGCTTTGTGAAATGGAGATTTTTGCTATATATTCTAACAAACACGACATCTTTGTCATGCTTTGCACCAACTATTTTTCCATATGCTTTCCATATTCATGCAATGTACAATCACCTGAATGTTCTTCCATCTCTCTTTCTCTCTCACTCTCTCTCTATTCTCAGGGAAACTACCAATTACTATTTCTGGCTTATGCAGAGAATGTCCCCGAACTCTGTGTTCTTGCAAACGCCACATTTTATTGAACCTTGAACAATGATGGTTCACTTTTGCATTGAATTTTGATGATTCTGTTATAACGTAATATTTCTTTTAATGTTTGTGGTTATCTTTGAAAAGATTCCATATGCTACACACTTTCAGACCTCTCAAGTAGGCATACTTCATTTCAGGGAGACTACATCTGAATTTCAGGGAGAATCAAAGCAAACCAGATTTTTTTTCAGTGCTATACTAAACCGCTGGTTACAAAAGTCATAAATGATATCATGTATTTACATGATATCATATTTATTGTACATTTCGGTTTGTAAGTGTGCTTGTTTGTATATGCATATATATGTGTGTGTGTTTGCCCAGGAATCACAGTCAAACACTCTGACCAAAAGGACCAAAAGTAGGTGTGTTACCTCCATGTAACCGGGTGAGAATTGATAATCACGTGTAGGTCTGGTATTGAGTGTGATTTTTTGCATAGCCACACTCACAGAAAATTGTTTTGGCTAACAAAAGCCAATTAATAGATCAATCTGGCCAAAAATCGATGTGTGGTGTCCAAGTACTTGGTTAAGCATTACAAACAGCATGTAAGTGTGGTTCGATAAGAGCCACACCCACATGATGTTGTTTAACTATCAAAAACAGATTAAAGGACAAACCAGGCTGATATTTTGCATGTGGTTTACAAAGAACTGGGTTAGCGCTATTATGCGTGTGGTGGGAATGTGATTGTTCATGGCCACACTCGCAGGATTTAGTTTTGCTATCAAAGCCTTTTAAAGGATCAACCTTGCTATAATTTGGCATGGGGTTTCCAAGGAATCGTTTAAGCATCATTAAGCATGTGTGAGTATGGTTTAGTCATGGCCACATCGATAGAAAGCATTTTTGTCCGCCAAGAACAAATTTATGTATTAATCATGTGGAAATTTGACATATGGACTCAAAGTAATTAGTTTAGCATTATTAACTGAATATGCGGGTGGTAATGGGTGTGATTTATATATAGCTGCTATCACAGAAATTGTTTTGGCTTACAAAAGCTACTCAAAACTCCAATCAGACCGAAATTAGATGTGAAGCGGTTGGTCTCCATGTAAATGGGTAAGCAATATTAGCCACAATGGATTTTGTTTGACCATAGCTACACCTACAGGAAGTTTGTTTTTGTTTTTGTTTTTTTCTATTCTATTAACAGCTAATCAACAGACTGAAAATGCTGAAATTTTGCATGGTGTTTAAAAAAAGTTGGTTGAGTGTGATTGATGTGTGTGTGGCAATGGGTGTAGTTGTTATCATAACCACACCCTATTGAAGTTGTTTTAGCTGGCAATAGCTAATTTAAAAACAAATCAGTTCAAAATTTGATGTGTGGACTCCGAATAACCTGTTAAGCATCATTGACCACATTGGGTGTGGTTTGTTTGTATCCACACACACAGGAAATTAATTTGCTATAAAAATCTAATTAATGGACCAACAGGACTGAAAGTAGGTATCTACTTTCCAAGGCACTGGGTGAGCGTTATCATGCAGGTGTGTGGTTTGATCAGAGCCACACCCACAGGAAGCTGTTCATTTTTCTATGCCCAAAGTTAATTTTTGGACAAAAATTCTCTTCTTTTTTTTTAAAACTTGGCTATTCCAGCTTTTTAAATAGATGTTGGTTGGTTTCTGCTGACCAAAGGTAGTGGTTAAAGTGTTGGCCCTTTCTACACTGCTGAGGACAAGATCAAATGGATTTTTTCTACATGCATGTATTAATAAAGAATACATTAAAGCAAAATACAGCTGCATCCATATCATTAAGGCATGGCAATCTAAAAAAAAAAAAAAAAAAAAAAAAAAAAAAAAAAAAAAAAAAAAAAAAAAAAAAAAAAAAAATTGAAGCCACAATAAGGAATTAATCCAAATAGAAATATTATAAGTGAAACCATTTGAAAATAAAGCCCAAAAAGGGGAAATATTTGCTTCAAATTTCTTGTGAGACAACTTTACCCTCTAAACTGCTAGCAATTGAGGACTAATTGGTAAAGGATGTCTCTAGCTTGATATCCTACGCTCTGTTGGTATTTAAGGCTCAACATCCAACCAGAGCCATAGATATAATATTATGGATCCAATAATCCAAGCAGGTGCAAAATCACCTCTCACCTACATTGGGATGAATTCACAAAAAAAGCTTATTGTATTATTATAATCATACTCTAGGAAGCTGGAAGTAGTGAGTTGGTAAAGGGTCTAGGAAACTGAAAGTGGGGAGTAGGTAAAGGTCAAGCTGGCAGTGGAGGGACAAGAACAGCATGGTCTCCAAGCAACGTTCATTGACAGGGCTACCTTTTGCTGATTTCCTAACAATTGCCAGGCAGCTACCAAATGTTTGTAGTACTTCTTCATATCCACCTCACCATGGGGCGTGTCTGTGAAGGGGAGGATTATGGAACAGTTGGAGTGAGCTACCAACCATGTAAGTTGAAGCTCTTTAAGGAATCTGAAGACTTAGTCTCTGCTCTGATCTAATGAAATGGCTGGGAGAAAAAAAAAATTGACTGAGAATAACAGAACCACCAATAAAGTGGGGGAAGGTAATATACAATATACACTATAGTGTTCGAATAATCGTTCTGTTTTTCTGTCTGTCCATCTGTCCATCTGTCCATCTGCGTTTCCTGGATTCATGCATTAAGTCAGACCTATGAATCCATATATTTAGAAGCCGCGTCACCAGGGGAACATCATGAGCATGTCTATTTGGCACACCCCTGCATAGGTTAGGGTGGGTGTGGAATTAAGATATTATCTATATCTGTGCTCCATTTTGTCCATTCACAGTTAATTTATTGCGTCAGTATAGTTTTGCTGTTTTCAGGAGCTGAGTCCGAACAAAAAATTGCCCGTTAATTTGATTTCATCTATAATAGCCGGAGCATGACCGATGTTGTAATGGGATGGGACCCCTTACCTAAATCCAACCTAATGGATATGAATACAGAAGTGTATGAAGTGGAAATGTTGCCAAGAATGACTCTCAGTAACCAGGTGAGCGTTATCAGCCATATTGTGAGTGTAGTAATGTGTTTGGTTTTTTCATAGCCACACCCACAGGAAGTTGTTTTGGCTGCCAAAGTCTATTCAAAAGACCAATCAGAGAGAAATTTGCTGTGTGGTCTCCAAGTAACTGGGTAAGCATTATCGACCATATTGGGTGTGGCTTGGCTCTAGCCACACTCCTACACTCAAGGGTAACTGTTATTTCTATCTAAAGCTGATTAAAGGACAGACTAGACTGAAATTCGGCATGTACTTTTTCCAAAAAAAAAAAAAAAAAAAAATAGATGAGATTGATTAAGCATGTGTGGTATGGCAATGGGTGTGGTTTTATCAGTGCCACATCATCACGAAGATGTTGCTTTTTTTGGGCTGCCAAAAGCTAATTTATTGACCAATCAGATCGAAACTTGGCATACGGACTACAGGTAACTGGGTGAATGTCATTAAACGAGGGAATTTTTTTTTCGTAGCCACACCAACGGAAATAAATTTGGCTAATTAGAGGGCTAATTGGGCTGAAATTTGGCATGTGGTCTCCAAGTGACAGAGTAAAGATTATTGTCCACAGGAAGTTCTTTGACTGCCAAAAGCAAATTAAAGGACCAATCAGCTTGAAACTTGGCATATGGACTACATGTAATTGATTGTGTGTAACATGGATGTGGTTTGACAAATCGAGGACCATAGGAAGTTGTTTTGCATGGAAAAAATTTAACTGAAAGACCAACCAGGCAGAAATTTGGCATGTGGGCCCCAAGGAACCATGTGAACTTTATTGACCATAAATGTATGTGGTTTTATCATAGCCCCACCCAAAGGAAGTCATTATGGATACCAAAAAGAACACTTAAGGAATGACGAGGCCAAAATTTGGAATGTGGTTTCCAAATAAATGTGTGTGTTAATAAATGTATGTGGGTATTAGAGTGAGAGTGGTTTTTGTCCAATTCACACCCACAGGAAATCGTTTTGGTTAAACCCAAAAAAGGCAATTAATGGACAAATCAAGCCGAAATTTGACGTGAGCTCTCCAAGTATCCGGGTGAGCACTACTGACTGACCACATTAGATGGGGTTTGTCCTTATTCACACAACAGAAATTTATTTTTCTTTCTAAAGCTAATCAAAGGATCAACCAGGCTGAAATTTGGCATGTGATTTCCAAGGAACTGGGTAAGCATTGTTAACCATAGCCACACCCAAAGGAAGTCGTTTTGGCTGCCAATAGCTAATTTCTGAACAAATCAGGCTGATATTTATATTTGTGATATCAAAGTTAGCGGGTAAGCATTATTGACCTCATTAGGTGTTTTTGATTATTGCCACACCCACATGGAGTCGTTTTGCTATCGAAAGCTAATTGACTGACCAACTTGATTGAAATTTGGCAAGTAGTATCCAAGGAACTGGGTGGGCATTATCAAGTATGTGGGGTGTGGTTTCATCAGAGCCACACCCAAAAGTAGTTGATGTTATTGTTTATGCCATAAGCTAATTTATGGACCAATCTGGATGAAATGTGGCATTATGGAGTAGAATCTGATGTGTCCCAAATAACAGAATTTTAGAAAAAGTTCTCTGTGCCATTTCCCTTGGATTCCTGGTTTTCCCTTTATGTCCATATCTCCCAAACATTTTGGAAATAGTTTATTCAAAGGCATCCGTACAGACGTATACATCTGCACATATTATCATTACCAACCAAAATTCTCTCTTTTTTTTTAAGCTTGGCTAGTCCAGCTTTTTTAAAGTTTTTGACGCAAGCTCTACAATCTAGATGAGTTGCAAGCTATGAACTGAAATCTATCATCAATAACCCCTCAATGATTTAGTGGAATTTTGTGGGAGATTCTGATCTATTTCGGTGTCTGAGGAAGATAGCCTCCAAAATCTGTGAGTTTCACACAATCCCACCTCACCCAATGATAAGACTTGAGAGGTCTGCTGGCCTGTTCCAATGGAAACGGAGACAAATTGTTATATTATTGTCCACTACGACTCCGTTCATAAGTGTTCATACATACCATGTATAGAAGGTGTAACATAGAAAAAAAGAAACCCCTCCCCTGAAGGTTCCATGAAAATTTAGGGATGCTACTTCCCAAACATGAGTAGTGATCACCCTCCTTTGCATCACCCATGCATGGGTTTGTTAATTTTTTGTTTCAAATATGCCAATAATGGCCAATTTTGGATGTTTCTACTTCATCAAAGTGCATATACTCTGTGATTTTTTTCAATTCATCAGCTGTCACGATTAGGAGGAATAGCATGCCATGCTAAACATTGAGACTCTGAAAGCAATATGGGCTGGTTCCAACCTGACAACTGCCCACTGTGCATGTCAGGTTAAAAATCATTTGTGTATCCATGTATGTTTATGTTCATCTACATTCTTGTCAAACCACTTTACCAAATGAAGCCTTCTCTTTAGGATAAACACATCTCACACTAAAAACTGTTTTAGCCAAAATATTTTTGGTCACCGTTGTCATATGACGTACGCACAAAAAAATAAGGTAAAGGAGTCTTGCACCCTGAAGCTAGAGACCTAAATTTGGCATACGCCCATATATTGATCTGTGAGCGATATGAGCATCGTCCCAACTGACCATACTTCTTCCTATGGGTGTGTCAGTAAAACAAGGCCAAAAAGGAAGTTAATCCAAACCATAGATATGGGTTGGGTTACATCTGGCCACAACTCTTTTTCTGGGTGATCAAAATGGCTAAATCTCAACAAAATGGCCAAGGCTGCTGCTGAAAAACTCGAAATGTTTGGTGTAGTGCACGTGCAGCTGAAGCAGAGAAGTGTGCCTGGGATGCAGAGCAGTGTGGCCATGGTGAATCACTTATTAGGGAGCTCCAGTTACTGAGAAAGAGTGCTTCTAAGGCGAGACTTGGGAGCAATCTGACCGGAGATGATGACAAGCTTCAACGTAGGGTGGAACATTTCTCTGATGTCGTCAAATGTGAGTCAGATGTAAGTGTGGCAACTTTAGATGCCTGCCTGTTCTTGAGCCACCTATTGAACTGAGTGATGATGTGTGTGTGTGTGAATGAGTTGATTGACAATCTGGCAGAGGAGGAAATTGCTGCCGCGATATCTCAGATGCGGAAAGGAAGAGCTCCAGGCTTGGATGGAATGTCGACTGAGTGGTCCCAATACCAAAAAAAAAGTGACCTTGGTAAGTTTGATAACTGCTGGGGAATGTCTTTGTTGGATGTTGTGGGAAAAGTAGTTGCAAGAATCCTCAGGGAGCGGTTGCAGGAGCAGGCTGAGATGTGTTGCCTGAGTCAAAATGTGGGTTTTGGAAGACCAGAGGCTGTAATGACATAATCTTCACTATATGCCACCTTGTTGAGAGGTCATGGGAGCGTAGAGAAATATCTTGTATTAACTTCATTGATTTGAAGAAAGCTTATGACTCCATGCCCAGAAGTGTGATGTGGCTAGCATTGGGGGAATTGGGTGTAATAGACAATACCATCAAACTCATCCATTCATTTCACCAGTGTATGGAGGCGAGAATTCGTTTGGATGGAGCATTCCTTGAGGAGTTCAGTGTGGAGAATGGATTGAGACAAGGCTGCTGCATGGCACTGGTACTATTCAGCCTTTAGCTTAGTCATGGAGTGTTGGCAGGTCAGGGTTGAGGAGGTAGGAGGGATAGGTGTCAAGTTGAGGTATAAGTATGACCACAAGCTCTTCAGGCAGTACACCAGGAATGTTGTTGAGAGGAAAGTCACTGGATGCTTCTTTGCTGATGATGGTTCTCTCCATGCAGCAACAAGATCAGGTGCTGAGAGAAATCTTAGAGAATATAAGGCAGTGTGAACAGTGAGTATTTCCAAGACCATGCACTTAGTGGCTGGAAGAGAGACAGTAGGTAGTGACCAGAGCCCAATCAAAGTCAATGGTGGTGACATCAACTCTGTGGATGAGTTCCAGTACTTGGGCTCTAAGATTGTAGCTTGTGGAAGAATGGATGGAGATGTGGAGATAAGAATAGCACAGGTTTCTAGAGCTTATGGAGCACTCCATAAGGCTGTCTTCATGGACAAGTGCCTCACATTATGCATGAAGGGAACAATCTACAATACCTCTCTCCTCTCTGTCCTACTGTATGGCTATGCGTGCTGGATCCCCCTCAGGGAACACATTCAAAAGCTGAACATCTTTCACCATAGGCACATTAGGACCATCATAGACATCGCTAACTTGCAGCAGTGGACTTAACACATTACCATGCAGAAGTGAGGTAGCAGTGGGGGGATGAAGAAACAGCAGCAGTGAAGGTCATCAAGTGCAGGCTTGAATGGCTAGGTCACCTTGCATGCATGCCAGACCATAGAGTCCTTAAGTCAGCTCTGTTCGGGTGATTGCCTCAGGTATGTCCAAGATATGGTGACAGAAAAGGTGGAAGGATATGATTAGGAGGGATCTGAGGGATATTGAGTGAGGTGGATGAGAGCAAGCGGTATGAGGAGGCTACTGCATCTAGGGCTTGATGGAAGGCTGTTTACAGGTTGAAATAGGAGAACAATGATGATAGAACAGCTAAAGAAATCTTCTATTTTGCGAGGTTATATGTGGGGTGTCTCCAGGAAGTTCAGGATGGAGAGTGATAAGAACAGACAGTCTTAGGAATGAGAGGGAGAAGCCTGCATATGAGGATAATAGAGCTACACAGTGGAGAGTCTGCAGCAGATGGAGAAGCAGAAGAGGAATGGCAGTCCATAATGACTCTTGGAGAGATATGAGCTTGGTCAGAACTGAGCATATGTCTTCCTCTGGGAGTATTAGGAAAAAAAAAGAAAAGCCTCAAAATGAACTTATTTTTAACCATGGATATGGGCTGGGTTAAACATGGCCACACCTCTTCCTCTGGGTGTTCCAGGCTAAAATGTCAAAATTGTTAATTAGTCCAAAGAGTATACTGCATAAGCAGGGCAGGGCATGGAAAGGAATGGAATGAAAACAAGAGAGAGAAGATATGAGGCTAAATCTTAACAAATGAAAATGCTGGCTGCTATTTCTGGGCATTCTTTAGAATCTCAGGGACTAATTGAGCAGAAGGTCTAGAAAGTAAAATGCAAATGTAAAGAAACAACCAATTGCCAGGAAACTCTACCACCCACTCACTAATGCATTGATCAGTAACCACACAGCTGTGATTTTCACACCTTCAGAACAATGATCATGTTGTCCGATTTATTAAATTTGAAATATGCAGAATCTTGTAAAAAATATAGAAAATATGATTTTTAGAAAGCTGAACCTCTGCCTACCACTTGATTTCAGAGGCAGCCAGTGGTCACATAAGGGACTATTGGTAATATAGAATTTAATACCAAAAATAATATAAATCTTGAGATTTCTTTGCTCACCCAAAAGATGATGAAATTCATGTAAAGAAGAAATCACTAATAATAAAAAGCATTGATTTCTTTATTGAATTTTTCTGTAGCACTTTTGTTTTATCTTATTGCTGTGATTGTAATGTTGTCAGTATCACCAACTTAGTTTTTATAAATATAATTATTTTCTCTTGCAATCAGACTTAATCTGGAAGCTCTATAATAACCTTTCCATTTCATTTCTCTGGTTGGCTAACAGGCCATATGATGAATTGCTATTAATGCTTGTAGTGCAATGCAATGCATGGCAGTTATTGTTGTAAACTATAGCTGGTGGTGTAGGACAGGTCTTTGTTAGCAAAATTGTGGATTCCTTGCAAAGCATTGAGCAATGGGCCACAGGAATTTTTAAATTTTGTTTAAATACTAGATGACCCTTTTTGTGAGGGGTGTGGGGGGCAGGGGTAAACAAAAACTACAAATAATTAAAATTTAAGAAAGGTGAATAAAAAGTGGGTTGAAAAAAGAGTGAATAGTATCTTTCATCTGTATTACAGTTGGAAAAGGAATATAATATTTTCATATAAGAAACCTTGGTTTAAATTTGGCAGCTCTCATAAAAAAGCTTAGTACATTGTTCAGATATGCTGAGGTTTGTTCGTTGGTATGTTCCAGAAGCAAGTTAAACTCAGTAGGGTATATTCACACACCCTTCCCCTCCCCCACCCAAACTTCTTAAGAAAACTAAGAAAAATATCAGCAGTTTCCAACATAAGTGGATCTGAGGCCTTCCCTATTTCATTGGCACAGCCCAAAACACAGGCATTCTTCAGGTTACAAAAGAGCAACTTGTTCTTCCACTGACAACTCACTAGCCAGTGGGATTTTTTTGTTCTTCTTGAAATTGAGCTTCAGGGAGTTAAAAAATATGTATTTTTTTTTTTTTTTTTTTTTTTTTTTTTTTTTTTTTTTTTTTTTTTTTTAGCTGACCAAAGTTAGTGGTTAAAATTAGGCCCTATCTACACTACAGATGACAAGATCAGATGGATTTCATCTACAAGCATGTATTAATTAATAAAGGTAAATTAAAGTGGGGTAAAGAAAAAAAAAAAAAAAAAGAAAAAAAGAAAAAAGAAAAGAATCCATAATCAAGAAATAAGCCAAATATAAATTTTGCAAGCCAAAGTATTTGGATATTAAACCCAAAAAAGGAGCACTTTCAGGTTCAATTGCTAGCTAGACCCTTTCCCCTTTCTCCCCCAAACTGCTAGCAATACAGGCTCAATGGGGAAAGGGTATGGATAGTGAGATATTCTATCCTCTACTAGTATTTATGGCAGTATATCCAACCGTAACCATAGATGCAATATTAGAGATTCAATCACCCAAGCAGTTGTAAATTTCCCTCTGATCTACATTGGGGTGAATCCACAAAAAGCTTATTGTATTGACAAGAAATAAGGAGTGGGTAAAGGGTCTAGCAATCCTAAACTGGGGAGTGGGTAAAGGGTTAGGTGGCAGTGGACAGACTAGAATAGTGTGGATTCTGAGAATCACTCTTTATCAGGGCTATCTAATGCTAATTTCCTTCAATTTACCAGGCAGATATCAAATGTTTGTAGCCTATCTACTTATCATCCTGTCCATGGGGCTTGTCTGCCCGGGGGAGGATTATCAAACAGTCCATGTGAGCTATCAACCATGTAAGTTGCAATTATGTAATTTGAAATTTTGCAAGGAATCTGATAGTGTAGTATATGATCAGATCAAAATCAATGTGTGGTAGAAAAATTTATTAATTACGCATAACAGCGTCACCAAAAAAAAAAAGAAGGTTTAAGGTCTATACTATAAAGTTTGAAGAGTCCATGTCTTTGTCTTCTGACTGTTTGTGTGTCCTGAATTAACACTTAAAATTAGACCCATGAACCCACATGCTTAGAATCTGTGTACAAAGGGAACATCATGAGTTTGTCTATATGACTACACCCTGTATGTACATATGTTTATCTCTATTTTTGGTGGGTATGTTGGTGGAACTAAAGTATTGTCTATATCTTGGCTCTATTTTGTCCATTCTCAGTTGATTTATTGTTCCAGTGCATTGTTCTCCTATTTTCAGGTGCTGAGTCTGAACAAAATACTGTCCGTCAATTTGATCGTATCAATAATAGCTGGGACATGACAGATCTCATTGTCACTCGTGACAACACTTCTAATTCACCCACTTCTGTATTCATATCTATGAGGTTTGATTTCGGTAAGGAATCCATTACAACATCACATCTATTGGTCTCCTGCCAACTTTGTGATCCCTACATGTTGATAATATATTTTCTATAGGGAACAATAGCAACTTCGATCAGGCACTGCTTTATGTGATCCTGTATCTTCGAGGGGAGGGGGGAAATAGCCAAAGGGCAATATATCATGAGGTTTATTTAATGTGCTCGAGGAGTGATCGCTTCATTCCAAAGTACCACTGCCCTCCTGATCAACCCGAAGAAAACAAAGTGGTCTTCAATATTATCCCCAACCATTATCTTCATAAGGCAAGCCTATATGTTAGGTCTCTGGCTAGAAATTTGAGGTGAAAGCATTAGAAATGGAAGGTTTGCATTAACACACACCCTTTGCCCTTTTACAAGTAGAAATAATAACTTTTATTTCATATTCAGTAAATTTTTCACCTTTCCTTAAATTATGAATCAGCTTTGAAATCTTGAAATTTCAAGCATTTTCCCGGGATTTACCTTTGTTTACACTACCTCCAAAACTGAGGTTGCTTGCAGGTGTGCTGTAATTCAAATCTTCTTTGCAATTACTTGCATCAGAGAATTGAAGTATGTCGCAAGTATGTGAGCAGTTGCAATTGTTGTTAGTTTTTAACATTGAGTATGGATTTGTAAAATGGAAATCTTATCATATATCCCAACATTCACGCTATTTTAGTCACACTTTTAAGCTAATTCTTTTTCCGTCTGTTCTCCATATTCATGCAATATACAATACACTTTAATGTTGATTCCTCTCTCTTTCTCACTCTATTCTTAGGGAAACTACCAATTCCTATTTGTGGCTTCAGCAGTGAATGATGCCGAACTCTGTGTTCTTGCCAATGCTACACTTTATTAAATCTTGAACTATAATACTTGCCTAGTGCCTTAAGGTGTTGATGATTCTGTGATTAACGTGATGTTTGTTGCAAAGCTTGTGGTTATCTTGGAAGAAATTAAATATGTTTCACACTTTCAGACCTCATAAGTAGGTAAATTATATTTATTGATGATTCTATGATTAACGTAATATTTGTTGCAAAGCTCGTGGTTATCTCAGAAGAAATTAAATATGTTTCACACTTTCATACCTCTTAAGTAGGTAAATTATATTTCTGGGACAGGCTAAAATGTCAAAAATGTTAATTAGGCCAAAGAATATACTGCATATGCAGGCCAGGGCATGGAAAGGAATGGAATGAAAACAAGAAAGAGAAGACATAAATCTTTCTATTTCTTTGTCTACTTTAAAAATGACTAATTTGGTGAAAAGAGGAAATCACTAAAAAAAAATTTCTTAATTTCATTATTGCATTTTTCAGTAACATTTTTTATTTCATTGTTGTGATAGGAATCTTGTCAGTATTGTCAGAGTCCTTTTTATCAATGCCATGTGAGATGGCAACTTTATTCTAGGGGACAGTAGCAATTTCAAATATCCAAAGTTTAATATATCATGAGGTATATGAAATGTGCTTGAAAAGTGACCACTTCATTCCCAAGTACCACTTCCCTCCTCATCAACCTGAAGGGAACAAAGTGGTCTTCAATATTATCCCAATTCGTTATCTACCTAAGGCGAGTATATATGTTAGGTTTTTGGCTTGAAAGTTTAGGTAAAATAACATTAACAATGACAAGTTTGCATTTACATATGGTTGCCCATTATGGGTCCATTCATAAATGATAATACATACTCATTAAAAGCATATATGAAGAATTTTGAAAGGGGTAACATAGAAAAAAAGAGCCCCCTCCCCTGAAGGTCCCCTGAAATTTTGGGGGTGCTGTTTCAAAAACTGAAGTAGTGATCACCTTCCCTTGGATCACCCAAGTTTTTTGTTGAAAAGATGCCAAAAATGGCAAACTTTAATATTTCTACTACATCAAAAACTGCATATATTCTGTGATTTTCAATTCACTAGCTGCCTTACTTAGGAGGAATTGCATGCCATTCTAAATGTGATAGATCCATGGATCCTGTCCTCTGCTACCCAGACAACCAGAGCAGCAACATGATCCCTGACACACAAGTTAGATCTCACTACCCAATTTGGTTTCAAGGCTACCACACCACCCCTCTATTAGTGGCTGAGTTGAAAAGTAAGTTCTTAGCAAAGGTAAATGTCTTAAAAAGATCCAATGAACTGCTGCTGGTATCAGACAATAGATTCTTTTACAACATTTGTACAACAATTATGCACAATGCTACAAAATTTGGTATTTAATGAAGAGCTGTGTCTTTTACACTTTAGAGGTCACAGTTACTTCCTGGGCCACACCTACTAGTGGCCAGTTGAATTCTTATCATGTGAATTCCCATAATAGTCCTTATCCACCATCTCTTGGTTACCCACATTCTCATTATCTACAGAATTTTCATAATTCCTGCATTTATCCAGCCTCTCTTGGGTACCCACATATGTATTAGTTGGTGATTGGTCCTCCTCTCACAGCTATAACACTAAACATTGAGACTCTGAGAGCAGTATGGGCTGGGTTTGACCTGACCACTGCCCACTTGGCATGCCACTGTAAAAATAATTTGTATCCATGTATCTTTATGTTTATGAAGCATTCTCTTCAGAATGGACACATCTCACACTCCAAATCATTTTAGCCTAAACATTTTAGGTCAATGTTGGCATATTAGACACACACACACACAAAAAAAAGGTAAAGAGGATATGCACTTGGACCTAGACACCTAAATTTGGCATACACACACATAATGGGAGTGAAAGAACAGCAGGGATAGGAAATAAAATATGAATATAACAAAACAGAGAATTAAACAGCCAATTTCCAGAGAATTCTTGAACCCACCAAGTAAAATATTGAACAATCAGCCATACTGCTTTGGTTTTCACACCTCTACAGAACAATAGACGTCAGGGTTGCCAGATTTTTAATGGGAAATATGCCAAATCCTGTGAAAAATTTACCAAATCAGATTTTAAAAAAGCTAAACCTTTCCCTAGCACATAATTTCAGAGGCAACAAGTGGTCACAAAGAGAACTATTAAAATAAAGAATTGAATACCTAAAATAAACTAAGTCTTGAGATTTCTTTGCTGACTTTAAAAAGAAAATCACTAATTAAAAAAAAACCTTAATCTTTTTATTTAACTATTCAGGAGCATATCTTTTTAATTTTATTGGAGTGATTGAAATCTTGTCAGTATTGTCAGAGTTCTTTTATCAATGCCATATAAGATCCACCAACTTCATTCTTTAAAATGAGATCATTTCCTTCCTCTGCCTGTCAAACTTAATCTTCTGGAAGTCTCATAGCAACCTTTCCATTAAGATTCTCCAGTTGGCTTACAGATCATATGATAAATAACTTTTGATACTTGTGGTACAATGCAATGCATGGTAGTTTTTGTATATATCAATATACAGTTATATTCAGGGCCTTTTTCTTTACTAAATTATGGTTTCCTGGTCAAAGCAGTACACAGGGGGACACTACACTAACACAACTAACCTAAGGAATTTTTTTTTTTTTTTTTTATTTATTCTAGACAGCTTTTTTTTTGGGGGGAGGGTGGGGGAAGGAGGGGGGAGGATAGCAACAACAGTAAATAATCAAAATTGAAAGAAAAAATTAGTATCAAATGGGTTGGGGAAAAAGTAAATAGTGGCTTTAAACTTGTTAATGACTCAAAATGGGGGTATCTATATTTATATAGATACCCCCACAGCAAAGAAGCAGCTGTTTCCTAACCTCAGTGGACTGAATTCTTCCCTATTTAATTCTGCTTCCCAAAATTACAATCTTTCTTTAGGTTAAATGGAGTGCAATGTCTTCTGACACTTCACCAGCAGGTTGGATTTTGGTTACTTTTTTTTTTTTTTTTGGTTTAAACTAAGCTTTAGGAAATTTAAAAAATATGGGGGGTTTTTTTCTGCTGACCAAAGTTTGTGGTTAAAATGTTGGCCCTTTCTACACTACTGAGGACAAGATGGATGGATTTTCTCTACATGCATGTATTAATGAAAAATAAATTAAATTCAAATAAAGTTGTGTCTGATTTCTTTGGCATTTGCAATTAAAAAAAAAAAATAATAAGAAAGAGGCCACAATAAAGAAATAAGCCAAATACCAATTTTACAAGCCAAACCTTTTGAAAATATAGCCAAAAGAAGCATTTTTGGATTCAACTTGCTAGTGTAGTGGACTATCAAATACAATTGAATCTCTAGTGTGTATATTAATTTGAGACTAGTTGCCTATTTCATTACATTGTTTGTTATTAAGGTTGTTTAACCACACTTACAATTTTTGCTCTCAGTGAGAGGGAATACAGTTTGTAGGGAACTGATAGTGGTTTAGCCAGAAGTTTGTTGCCAAGGCTTTGAAGAATACTGTCTGTTGGTCATAGCAGAAGTATTTGCCTGAGATCTACATTTTGCTGATTTCCTAACAATTGCTAGGCAGCTACAAAATGTTTGTAGCCTTTCTACTTATCATCCTCTCCATGGGGCTTGTCTGCCAGGGGGAGGATTATCATACTGTTGATGTGAGCTACCAACCATGTAAGTTGAAGCTCAGTCAAGGAATCTCATGGCATAGTGTCTAAAAAAAAAATAATTAATTTAGAATAATAGAGCCACCACAAAAAAAAAGAGTAGAAAGTATATAATCTATACTGTAAAGTGTATATAGTCTGTCTGTCTGTCTGTCTGTCTGTCTGTCTGTCTGTCTGTCTGTCTGTCTGTCTGTCTGTCTGTCTGTCTGTCTGTCTGTCTGTCTGTCTGTCTGTCTGTCTGCCTGTCTGTCTGTCTGTCTGTCTGTCTGTCTGTGCGTCCTCTTCATGCTTAAAGTTAGACCTATGAACCCATATATTTAGAATCCCTGTCACCAGGGGAAGGTCATGAGCATGTCTATAAGGCCACACTCTTATGTACCATTTTTATCCCTATTTGAGACAGGAGGGAGGAGGGAGGGGGAAGGGAAGCTGTGGAATTAAAGTGTTGTCTGTTCCTGTGTTCTATTTTGTCCATTCTCAGTTGACTTATTGATCCGGTATTTGTTTTGCTGTTTTCAGGTACTGAATCCAAACAAAAAAGTGTCAGTCGATTTGAATATTTTAATAATGGCTGGAGCATATCAGATTTCATTGTCACTCTTGACAACACTTCCACTTCCACTTCGCCCACTTCTGTGTACATGTCTGAGGATGAATTTTGGTAAGGGGTCCCATTACGGCATCACATTTAATGGTCTCCTGCTAACTTTGTGATCCTTACATGTTGATGGTATTTTTTTTTATAGGGGACAATAGTGATTTCAAACAAGCACTGCTTAATGTGAACCTGTATCTTCGAGGGGAGGGAGGAAATAGCCAAACATTAATATATCGTGAGGTATATGGAATGTGCTCAAAAAGTGATAACTTCACTCCCAAGTACAACTGCCCTCCTGATCAACCTGAAGGGAACAAAATGTACTTCAATATTAAACCCTATCATTATCTTCCTAAGGCAAGTATATATGATATGTCTATGGCTAGAAATTTGAGGTGAAAACATTAGAAATGACGAGTTTGCATTCGCCTCCCCCCCCCCCCCACCCTTTATCAAGTAAAAATAATATTTTTTTTTTTTCTGATTAAATCAATTTTTCACTTTTCCATGAATTATGAGGTGTTCCCATTATAAAATGCATATTATTATTATCATTATTATTATTATTATTATTATTATTATTATTATTATTATTATTATTATTATTATTATTTATTTATTTATTTATTTATTTATTTATTTATTTATATATATATATATATATATATTTTTTTTTTTTTTTTTTTTTAACATAAAAGTATACTTCTCGTGCTGTCTCAATTGGTTATGGGTCATCATAAATGCCAAACAATTTTTTTTTTCATCAAAATAAAAAAGCTTATAACTTGTTATTATTCCTCAGTGGATTAAACACATAGCTCATGGGGAACATGCTAACTAAATGCGAGGCAAGCTTTGGTTCACAAAAGTGTGCATAAAAATACTTGGACAAGGTCTTGTTTGTTCTAGGCCACAACCAGGCAATTAGGGGACTACACCATCATAAGGAAGTCATATCTTGTCTTGAAGCCTGCTATGAAAACCATGTAAGCTGCTTTTAGCTCCTCCACTAAGCTGTATGAATCCTCCAGCAACTTCAAAAATTTAAACAAAGAAATATTTTAGGACTACGAAAGTTTGTTGTATACCAAATCAGCCTTGAAATCTGGAAATTTAGAGCATTTCCCTGTGATTTGCCTATTTTTACCCTACACCAAATCTGAGGTTATTATCAAGTGTACTTTAATTTAAACTTTCTTTGCTATTACTCACATCAAGAAAATGCAGTCTGTCACAAGTGTGAACCGCTGCAATAGTTGTTTGTTTTCATTATTGAGTGTGGCTTTGTGAAATGGAGATTTTTGTTATATATTCTAACAATCACGACATCTTAATCATGCTTTGCACCAACTATTTTTCCATCTGCTTTCCATATTCATGCAATGTACAATACACCTGAATGTAGTTTCATCTCTCTTTCTCTCTCTCTCTCTCTCTATTCTCAGGGAAACTACCAATTCCTATTTCTGGCTTATGCAGAGAATGTCCCCGAACTCTGTGTTCTTGCAAATGCCACATTTCATTGAATCTTAAACAATAATGGTTCATTATTGCTTTGAACTGTTAATGATTCTGCTATTAATATAATGCTTGTGGTAATGATTGTGGCTATCATGGGAGAGGTTCCATATGCTACACACTTTCAGACCTCTCAAGTAGGCAAACTTCATTTCAGGGAGACTGCATCTGAATTTCAGGGAGAATCAAAGCAAGCCAGATTTTTCAGCGCTACAATAAACCACTGGTCCCAAAAGTCACAAATGACATTATACGTTTACATAATGTTTTATCTAAAATATATATTTTGGTTTATAAGATGTATGTTGTATATATGTGTACATGTGTGTGTGTGCATGTGTGTCTAGCCATCACGGCCAAACCAATTTACCAAAAAGGCCAAAATTTGGCGTGTAATCTCCAAGTAACTGTGTGAGCATTAAATAAATGGTGTGAGTGTGTTAGTGAGTGTGGTTTTCGTCATAGCCATAACCACAGAGGATTGTTTTGGCTACCAAAAGCCAATTAAAGGACAAATCAGGCCCAAATTTGACATGTGGTCTCTCAGTACCAGTGTAAGCATTGTTGACTATATTTAAGTGTGTTTTGGCTGTAGACACACCCACCAGAAGTTATTTAAGCTACCAAGGGCCAATTAAAACACAAATCAGGCCGAAATTTGACGTGTGTTCTTCTAGTACTTGAGTATGCATTATTAACCACATTGGGTAGCCGTAGTCACACCCACAGGAAGATGCTTTCCTATCAAAAGGCCAATCAGACTGAAATTTGGCATGTGGTTTCCAAGGAAATGGGAGAGCGTTATTACGAATGTGTAGCTGAGGCAATGGGTGTGGTTTGGTCATGACCACCCCCAGAGGAAGTGTTTTGGCTGCCAAAAGCCATTTAAAGGACCAACCAGGTCAAAATATGAGTAGCTTCTATAATGTTTCATGTTGTCATAGGCCGGGCGATGCCAGATATGTGCTGCTAGTCTATTATACATTTTTGGTTCGTAAATATGTTTGTTTGTATGTGTGTGTCCAGGCATCACAACCAAACATTTTTGGTTCGTAAATATGTTTGTTTGTATGTGTGTGTCCAGGCATTACAGCCAAACCCTCTGACCAAAAAGGACAAATTTCAGCATTTTGTCTCCAAGTAACTGGGTGAGCGTCAATAACCACATGTAGATGTTGTAATGGGTGTGGTTTTTTACATCGCCACACCTACTGGAATTTCTTTGGCTACCAAAAGTCAATTAAGAGACCAATGAGCTGTTAGAGATCCTAAAGTCCTTGAAAGAAGTCACCACAGGAAAACATGCAGACCAAAATTCTTTTCAGAGTTTCACCACAAGTGGTCAGGACACCCAAACAGAGCAACCTATCTAGTTTGACAGAGAACTGTCTAGAAGAAGTGATGACATCAGGAAGTGAGCTGGAGTACACTGATTGGTCCACATCTCAGAACAAGGAAGGGTGTGGTAGTTTCTACAAAAAGATAGCTAAAGTGAGAGAGAGAGAGAAGAAGAATAGTAAGAACTACAACTGAACTCTAATTCAATTGAATTTCTAATGTGCTACAGCTACAAAATGTTTGTAACCTTTCTACTTGTCTTCCTCTCCATTGGGCTTGTCTGCCAGGGGGAGGATTATCGTAGAGTTGATGCAAGCTACCAACTGTGTAAGTTGAAGCTCTTCAAAGAATCTCATGGTATAGTGTCTGAAAACATTAATTAACTTAGAATAACAGAGCCACCAAAAACAAAGAGAAGAAACAATACAATCTATACTATGAAGTGTAAATAGTTGGTCTGTTCGTATGACGGTCTGTGTATCCTCATTCATGGTTGAAGTTAGACCTATGAACCCATATATTAGAATTCCTGCCACCAGGGGAAGGTCATGAGCATGTTTATACGGCCACACTCTTATGTACCATTTTTATCCCTATTTGAGGTGGGAGGGGGGGGGAGGGGGGAGGGGAGGTGTGGAATTAAAGTGTTGTCTGTTCCTGTGCTCTATTTTGTCCATTCTCAGTTGATTTATTGTTTCAGTATATTGTTTTGCTGTTTACAGGTACTCAGTCCAAACAAAAAAATGTCCGTCGATTTGATTATTTCAACAATGGTTGGAGTATGTCAGATTTCATTATTACTCGTGACAACACTTCTACTTCGCCCACTTCTGTATTCATGTCTATGTATATGAATTTTGGTAAGTGGTCCCATTACAAAATCACATCAATTGGTCTCCTGCTAACTTTGTGATCCTTACATGTTGATGGTATTTTTTTATAGGGGACAATATCGATTTCAAACAAGCACTGCTTATCGTGAACATCTATCTTGAAGGAGAGGGAGGATATTTCCAAAGGTTACTATATCATAAGGGATTTCAAATGTGCTCGAAGAGTGATGACTTCACTCCTGAGTACAACTGTCCTCCTGATCAACCTGAAGAGAACAAAATGTACTTCAATATTAAACCTCGTAGTTATGTTCATAAGGCAAGTATATATATGTTGTGTCTATGGCTGGAAATTTGAGATGAAAACATTAGAAATGACGAGTTTACATTTGCTTCCTCCCCTTTGTTGAGTAAAAATGATATCATTCTTTTCTGATTAAACAAATTTTTCACTTTTCCATGAATTATGAGGTGTTCTCATCATAAAATGTGTATTTTTTTTTGTTTGTTTGTTTGTTTGTTTGTTTGGGAACAAAAGTATACTTTTGTGCTGTCTCAATTGATTATGGTAATTGTCATTGTAAATGCCAAAAAAAATTTTTTTTTTTTTATTTTTTTTTTATACCAATAGAATTGTTTACAACCTGTTTTTATTCCTCAGTGGATTAAACACATAGCTCATGGGGAAGGTGCTAGCTAAATGTGTGGCAAGCTTTAGTTCATAAAACTGTGCCCAAAATAACTTGGAAATAGGTCTTGTTTGTTCTAGGCCACAACCAGGCGGTTAGGGGACTACACCATCATAATGTTGTCAAGCCTGGTCTGGAAGCCTGCCATTACACTGCTATACAAATAGCTCCATCACACTGCTATACAAATTACTCCAGCAACTTCAAAAATATAAGCGAAGAAATATAATTAGGACTGCAAAAGTTTGTTGCATTCCAATTCAGCCTTGAAATCTGAGATTTGCCTCTGTTTACCCTACCCCAAAACTGAGGTTGTTAGCAGGTATGCTTAAAATTAAACCTTCTTTGCCATTACTTGCATCAGAAAAATGCAGTATGTCATAAGTGTGTGAGCCGCTGCAATAGTTGTTTGTTTTCAATATTGAGTGTGGCTTTGTGAAATGGAGATTTTTATTATATATTTAACATTCACAACATCTGAGTCATACCTTTAGGCCAATTATTTTTTTGTCTGTTGTTCATATTCATGCCATGTACAATATTGAATGTTGTTTCATCTCTCTCTTTCTATTCTTAGGGAAACTACCAAATCGTATTTTTGGCTTATGCGGGGTATAACCCCGAACTCTGTGTCATTGCCAACACCACATTTTATTGAACCTTGAACTGTTGATGATTCTGTTATTAACATAACACTTGCTGTAATGCTTATGGTTATCTCAGAAGAGGTTTCACATGTTACACACTTTCAGGCTTCTTAAGTAGGCAAACTTCATTTCAGGGAGACTGCATCTAAATTTCAGGAAGAATCAAAGCAAGCCAGACTTCTTCAGCACTATATTAAACCACTGGCTACAGATGCCATAAATGAGATTATATATTGACAAGTGTTTGAATGTTATATGATGACTTAATGAAGTACTTAATTTTAAGCTGATGATCACTCTATCAATGAATGAAAATTAAAGCTAGAATGAATTTGAGTGCCTTTTCTGCAACTGAAGCTTAAATATAGAAATATTACAAACTGAGAGTATTGTATGTAGCTATGAGAATATAGCTTGGTGAACCAGCAATTGACATGCTATCCCACAGCATTTAAAAGTTTAATGCAAGGTTGCCAGGTGGTTGGAGTCAAAAGAGGCCAAAGCAAACATGAAATTTTGACAAAAAAGACCATCTGAAACTTAAAACAGGCAAAAGGCCCTGTAAGGCATAGGGTTGACTATTCTAAAAATGGTCCCAGCACAATCCTAGTAGTGACAGCAGGATGCCCAGAATATCACAAGGTCTAAAGGCAACTCTCTCCCAAACTCTTCCTTCCAATCCACCAGTTTAGTAGTTAATAAAAGTTGTATTTTAAATCACTTCCATCCCACACACAGGAAGTAATTTTTTTTTACCCACAGCAATGCAATTAATGTCAACCATTATACTGGAATAGAAAGTTGATATCAATCCAGAAAACAAAATTCAGTTTAGCCTCCTCAAATTCATTGATGAGGCCAAGCATGCCTAAAAGGTCAATTGAGGCCTAATTTGTGTGTGGCCTCCTGCAATTTTTTTGGTTGTCCAGGCAGAAAAAAAAAGAGACAACTTTATGCGAGTTTATTTTGGCCTAAAAGAGGCCAACCTGGCCACCCTGGTTTAATGCCTCTAATGGGACTTTCATCCTAAAACAGAGAGCATTTTATGACTTAAAGCAGAGTATCATATGACAGCACCTGAACTGAAATATTGAAAATCTTAAAATATTGTATGCAAGCATCTCAATAGAAAATTATATTCTATAAGGAAGTAGAAACCACAGGATTTAAACTTTCACCAGAGAATGGGTTCATGTTGACCTTGCCTCATCTAGAGCATTAATTCATTATCGTACTCTTCTGTTGCATGTTCTATTTTACTAAATAGACTCCTTTTGTCAGCTCCTACACACTGTAGTTGTAAACAAGCTAACTTTACAGATCTTCAATTTTAACTTTTCACATAATGCTAATTGCTCCTTCAACATCAGTATTTGAGTCAGAGAGCACCATCCTCTTAAATCCTTGATATGGGTACATACTTGTGTAAGATTCATGGAGGCTCTCTTCAATCAGACAGTGCTCCTGTAACTCGTCCAATGGATCAATCTATGAAGCAGATGATAAGGAGTAGATGGGCTAATGTAAAGAAAGTGTCTCAAGTGCACAGGGTGTTTGGACTCACTCCAGTATAGAGTAGAATATGATCTGCCCACTTATAACAGAATTATAGCAGGAGTACTTGGGTTTTGGATCTAATAAATATTTCCCTTCAATGGGGACTTTCTGCATGTACGAGCTCTAGAATTACTACGGTTATCCAAGTAGTAGAGGAACCACCAAATAACCTTAACTGATTTAATAAGCCATTTGCAGTTTCAGTTTCACAGTACAGAATCATTTATTGCTCGCCAAATCTCTTTCCTTTTTTATGCTTTGCTAGTCCTTTTTCTTTCTTTCTTTTTGTATAAATTCAACACTGCAGATGCTCTGCAAGCTTTGCAACGAATTCTCTCAACAATACCTCCTCCCTACCCAATCTCAGTTTTGGTGGAATTTAGGCGGGGAAACTTGGGATTGGTACTTTTCACCATCGCCACTTGCTAATTCCCCAAAAAATCTAGAAGATTTGGACCTGTTAGCGGGTGTCTGGGAGATAGCTTCCAAATCCATGAATTTTGGACAATCTCCAGGATGATCCAGGGGACTTGAAGTCTGGGATATAAGAATTCAATGTTTGACAACAAAGTGTTGGAGAGTTGATGACACCACATGCTAGTGTAAACAACATTACAACAAAACAAGCAACATCAACAACAGTGAAGAGTGTCTGTCTACAGCAGTAGTAGCTGTCTGATGGCCTGTCTGTCTGTCTGTCTGTCTGTCTGTCTGTCAGGAGAGGTATATCTTGTGGAAGTCGTGCACACCAAATGCAGCCCCACATTTGGGGCACTTGCGTAGACGAGACTCGTACCGACTCTTAATGCACTCAGAGCAGAAGACATGGAAGCATTTGGTGAGCACAGTGTCTTTCTTGCGGATACTGCAACAAGGGCAGTCCAACTTGGCCTGAGGTTTGGGGACACATACACACAAACAGGCCATCTATATTGGTGCATTACGTCTTACTATAGTGTAAGTGGTTAATAAAGTACAGTGTATGTACGTCTTTAAGGAGATTGTACACATCATATATTTATATAGCATGCATCTTCAGAGGTGGTGATGGAATGAACAACTGTCCTGGTGACTAGCCAGCTACACACAACATCATCAATGAGCCAGCTCTTGCATGTCCAGAGTCACCCACTACCAACCCACCAATCAATCCAGATTCAATCTTCTCTTCTTTCTCTTTTTAAAAAATTTATTGTCATTTGCTATTTTCCTCCAATTCGTCCAGTTCTTCTCAGAAACAAATAGCAACATTGTCCCACTAATATGAGCAAGAAGATAGCATCACACACTCTCATTGTTCATAGAGGAAACACACACAAAAAAATTCTATTCACTTCACTACTTCATTTAGAGGGTTGGACAGTTGGTTCAAGACATGTACATTTTAATTTTGAGCAGCTGTAACCAGTTCCCCCAGAGTGAAATGGAGTAAATAAAATTGTCTTTTTTTTTTCTTTTTTTTTTGGTTGTGTTTCCTCTATGAACGAGTGTGTAATGTTAAGCAGGCAGGCAGGCAGGCAGGCAGGCAGCTTGTGTGTGTGGTGTGTGTGTGTGTGTGTGTGTGTGTGTGTGTGTGTGTGTGTGTGTGTGTGGTGTGTGTGTGTCCATATAGCCCCTCCCCCTTCACTCCTGACCTCCTGTAAACAGTTCTTATTACAAGGTGCACGGTCACCTTTGACCTTCATCAACCTACTTGATATTATGACCGACTGCACGGATCCAATAGTGATCAGGGCAGTGGTACAGACTCGGGTAACCCACCTCTGGAGAAGTCCAACCTCTCATCTCTGCACCCTACACCACCGGATCCCTCCCTCCCCGCCCATTGAGTTAACCAACCACTCCCACCTAATGTACTGTGGACTATGACCTCCCTCACCTTGTACACCTTTATCTCCTCCATCAACACCTCGTCACCCAGCGACATCCACTCTCGAGCCTTGTACTTGTCCAGCTTGCGCCTCAGGGCGTTCACCTCCTCCACACTCCTGCATCACATGACGCACCACACCAGTCACCACATGCATGTCACATGACACAAACCAGTCAAGACGAGCACTTGTCATGATATCATGTGATTATCTGTGCAGTGTGTGGACTGGACACTGTTAGCTCTCTCTCTCTCTCTCTCTGACCTATAAACACACCAACCCACATTCACAACACACCCCATAGATACACCCACACACATCACACCAACCCACATTCACAACACACCCCATAGATACACCCACACACATCACACCCACACCAATGTACACATTCACAATACACCCCATAGATACACCCACACACATCACACCCACACCAATGTACACATTCACAACACACCCCATAGATACACCCACACACATCACACCCACACCAATGTACACATTCACAGAGCACACACACATGCAAAACCACACACATGTACACCCACCCACACGTACATACACCCACACTTACAAAAATCCAACCCACACACACATGTACACCCACACATGTACACACACCCACAATATACACAACATATACACACCCACACACAACACATACACCCACAACACATACCCACAACACATGTACATATCCACAATACATGTACATATCCACAACACATGTACACACACACATACCTGCGGTGTAATTGGTTCTCCCTCTCCAGCTCATCACTCTTGGAGGTCAAGGTCCCCTGGGTGGTCTCCATGTGTCTCTGATGCTCCTCGGCCTGCAGGTGCATCTCCTCCACCAGCTGTATACTCTCCCGCGTCTTCTTGAGGTGGCCCTCGCTGGTCTGCTGCTGCAGGGCCAGCTCCTTGTCCACACTCTGCAAGGTCGTCTCCATGGCAACCTCCCGCTCCTCCAGCCCAGACACAAGGTCCGCATACCTGCGCAGGATACAGTCACATGACACACTCAGTCACATGACACAGTCTCATGACTCACGGTCACATGACACACATACCTCATTACACATGCATAGAGAGCGGAGAGAGAGAGAAAAAAGAGACAGAGACAGACAACAACAAAGGACTCTAAGGGAAGGTGGAGTTCCTCACCTCTGTTTCTCTACGGCGCTCATGTTTAGCTGACTCTGCAGGAGTTCCTTTTCCTCCATCATGAGCTTGTGGATACTGTTGGCCTTGATCCGCTCAGACATCAGCTTAAAGTTGGCCTCGTCCTTCTCCTGAAGATGAGAGGGAGGGAGGAGAGGGAGGGAGGAGAGGGAGGGAGGAGAGGGAGGGAGGAGAGGGAGGGAGGAGAGGGAGGGAGGAGAGGGAGGGAGGAGAGGGAGGGAGGAGAGGGAGGGAGGAGAGGGAGGGAGGAGAGGGAGGGAGGAGAGGGAGGGAGGGAGGAGAGGGAGGGAGGAGAGGGAGGGAGGAGAGGGAGGGAGGAGCGGGAGGGAGGAGAGGGAGGGAGGAGAGGGAGGGAGGAGAGGGAGGGAGGGAGGAGAGGGAGGGGGAGAGAGGAGAGTTGTGCTAACATCCACTCTGGACTAGTGTGGGTGGAATTTATATCTAATTAGTAATCATAGCTTCTCCTAAGTAACCACATACCACACCCACATCACCTCCCTCAGGCCACACCCACCTTAAGTTGCTGCAGCAGGCGTATGTTCTGCTCCTGCATCTCCCCGAAGGCCTGAGCCGTGCAGTCCATCTCCCCGATCAGGGCCTGTGTCTCCTGCCTCTTGGCATTCAAGTCTCTCTGCAAGTGGCGATTCTCCTCCGACAAGGACTGCCATTTCCTGGAGGCATCCTCACGGATGTGCTCTTTACGCTTCTCGTAATCTCGCCGATAGTCCTCAAAACGTTTCTTCAAATCTTCCACCTGTAGGAGAGGGAGGGAGGAGAGGGAGGGAGGAGACGCAGCAATATTATCATCAGGGACTAATGTGAATTGGATATATTTTCCCAGCCCCCTCTGAATATTCAGTCAAGGGGGAGGGGGGAGCTCTAATACTGGCTAGTGTAGAACCAGTTGCCATGGCAACTGTTCACATACTAAAATTGAATAAATCAATGAAAATAATTGGTTATAGCCTAACCCCCTCAGAGTGTACAGACAAGGGGTACCTCTACTACTGACTGGAGTAGACCCAGTTTCTATGGCTACTGTTCACATGGTAGACTAGGGCAGGGTGCACACTTGGTTGCGGGCCTTCTTCTCAGCCGCTATTATCTCCGCCATTGCTCTCTCGTGGGGGGAGGCGGCTTGCTTGTAGCCCCTCAACTCTGCTTCCAAGTTCCTCATCTCAGCCATCAAGCCTGAACTGCCACTTCCGTCGGCAACTAAAGGAAATTATACAGACCAATTTTTTTTTTTAATCAAAAGAACATATATCTCCTATATACACATATGTTTATATAACAACTCTCTTTTATAGAAGCTGCCACGCCCTTCCTTGCTCTGAGATGTGGACCAATCAGTGTGCTCCAGCTCACTTTCTGATGTCTCACTTTTTCTAGACAGTTCTCTCTGTCAAACTAGATAGGTTGCTCTGTTTGGGTGTCCTGACCACTTGTGGTGAAACTCTGAAAAGAATTTTGGTCTGCATGTTTTCCTGTGGTGACTTCTTCCAAGGACTTTAGGATCTCTAACAGCTCATTAGTGGAGATATCATTTTTAGAGCAGATATCATTTTTATCCACATTCAGGATAGGCTTTCCTGAGAGTCCGTTTTGATAATGAATATTGCTTGGAATCCATGCTATTCCATGAAACTCTGAAAACGTGGGCTAAAAATTCCAGAAATGGTTACCATGGTAACTAGAAAAAGCCAAAAAAAAAATGGTATATTTTTTTCCAGAAAAACCCTTGGAGCTACAGATCTAAAACTTGGTATGCCTACACAACTTCACTCTGGGAGTAACATGGGCTGGGTCCCACCTGGCCACACCTCTTCCTTTCCTGTGTTATGCTAAAATGCCAAAAATGGTATATCAGTAAAAACACTTGAACCTAAGGAGTTAGACCATGAACCAATATATATATATATATATAATCGATATTATCTGGGGAATGTTTTAAGTAAATGTATATGACCACACCCATTTTATGTTCATGTCAGGCCCAAAAAAAGCCAAAAATGGTACCTTCGTCATACAAACCCTTGGAGCTAGACTTAAAACATGGTATGCATAGACAATTGACTATGGCAGTAACATGGGTGGAATCCCTCCTTGCTACACCACTTCCCATTGGTGTGTACAGAGAAAGTGCCACAAAAAAAAAACAACAAACTTTTGAATTAAAATTGAACCTAATATTTGCCATGTGCTCTCTAAGAATCTGAGTGAGCATTACTAAACACATGTGGACACAGTAATGGGTGTGTTTCAACCATAGCCACACCCACAGAAAATTATTTTGGCTGGAAAAAGTTAATCAGAGACTATTCAGGCAAAAGGTTTGTGTGTGGTCTCCAAGTACCCGGCACCGCATTATTAACCACATATGGGTGTGGATTGGCCATAGCCACACACACTGGAAGTTGTTTTGGCTATTAAAAGCTAATGGAATGATCAACAAGTCTAAAATTTTGAATGACGTTCTAAGCAACTGGGTGAGCATTACTAATCATGTGTGTGTGTGTGTGTGTGTGTGTGTGTGTGTGTGTGTGTGTGTGTGTGTGTGTGTGTGTGTGTAAATGAGTGTGGTCTGGTCATGGCCACACCCATAGGACGCCATTATGCCTGTGAAATAATCATATAGACCAATCAGGCTGAAATTTGGTATATGGACTCCAAGTAACTAGGAGAGCATCGTTAACCACATGTGGGTGTGGCAATGTATATGATTTTCATTAGCCACACCCAAAGGAAATTGTTTTAGCTGTCAAAAGCTAATTAAGAACCAGCAGGTTGAAATTTGAGAGGCTTCTATAATGTTTCATGTTGACATTGGCCGGGCAACGCCGGGTATATGCTGATAGTATTTGATATGAACGCAGCAAGCATGCATGGAGTATGGGAATAGGCCTGCATGACATTGGGAACTGGCATGGAATGGACTAGAAACAGACTGGGATCACATTATGGAACCAAAGTAGGAGTCATAACTACAGTTGTTTGGTTCTGAACAGCCTGCAGATATCAATAAAACGTTGATTTAAAAAAAAACAACAACACAAAAACAACAACTCATATCACAGAATCGTATGCACACGCACCATTCTTACAAAATATAAATATACTATTTATCACCATGACCTAATTATGCATATATAATCCCAGCAGACCATTACTACATAAAATTGGCAACTTTTTCAGATTAAATGGCAAAGCTAGTAGCCCTTAATATGATGAAACAACACCCACCTGTGGACTCCTTCAGGGGTTCAGAGGGCGTCTCCTTAACAACTGCAGATGTAGCTTTCTCCTTTTCCTCCTGCAACTAAAGTTTAAAGTGCAAGTATATCATATTTACATTGTGCGTGTGCGTGTGCGTGTGCGTGTGCGTGCGGCAGCTGAATAGTTATGCCCTTGGACTAAAGTTCAAACTCAGCACTGACAGGAAACTTTCCTATCTTTCAACATGTTCCCACTCCGGTCCACTCAGCTGTGATGGGGATCTGGATTGTCTGGGGTGCAAATTCACTGGCCATAGCTTGCCTATCAGCTAAGGGTCCAGGTGGGACTTCAGGTGCCCACACCCATAAGCTGAGAGTCTTGGTCAGTCCTCCTGTGAGCTCCTAGCCCAGCTCCAGGAGTTTGCTTGCACTGGCTCAAAGTGCCTGCTTAGTGCACAGGCACCCTGACTATGTCAGGTGCACGTGACCATGTTGACAGTAGCTAAAGAATTTTCATTACATTTGTGTGTGTATCAGCTAGACAATTTTGTGTGTGTGTGTGTGTGTGTGTGTGTGTGTGTGTGTGTGTGTGTGTGTGTGTGTGTGTGTGTGTGTGTGTGTGTGTGTCAGCTAGACAATTTTTTGTGTGTGTGTGTGTGTGTGTGTGTGTGTGTGTGTGTGTGTGTGTGTGTGTGTGTGTCAGCTAGACAATTTTGTGTGTGTGTGTGTGTGTGTGTGTGTGTGTGTGTGTGTGTGTGTGTGTGTGTGTGTGTGTGTGTGTGTGTGTGTTTTGCTATTCCATTCTGCAATGAACTTGGCCACATTTGGTGTTTCTGGATATGTTATGTTCACACCTTCAGGAACACTACAATAGATATCAAGTCCACTCCAGAATGAAGTGATTTCATGTCGTGTCAAGATTGTCATGTTACCACTAATTAGACTTAACACGAGATATTAATGTGAATCACACATGTTATCTACACCTAACGTGTGATCAGAGTGTGTAATACATGTGTAAACACGTCCTAAAGTGTGGACATTAGCATGTGTCGCATGCATTACCTTGGTAACCTGTTGCTCTGCCTTGTGCATGCGTGTCTTATAGCGGTTGGCCTCGCTCTTGTGCTGGCTGATGGACTTCTGCAGGGAGTCCACAGTTACCCTTAACTCTGCAGCAATGGGCCCTGCCTGCTCATTGGAGGCCATCATCCTCTCATACTCCATCCTCAGTAGCTCATAGTCATGCTTGACTGCGGCCAGCGCCCCTTCTAGTCCGGCCATCTCCTCCCTCACCTCCACCTGGTACTTCACCTCCTCCGACCTTCACACCGAACAAGGAACTTTGAACTCTGACAGATTGTCAGCATTACATGTCAGATGGAACTAGATGTTTCCACACACACACTATCTTTTTCTTACACTAACACACACTCTCTCTTTTCTTTTTACACACACCCACACCCACTCACACAACCACCCACTCACACACACCCACTCACACAACCACCCACTCTGTAAGGTGAGCTCAGCCAATTCAATGCCTTGGCACAGACTCTGCCATCCTGGACCAGTCAGTGGTGGGCTCAGTTATTCCTACTCACTGCTTCACTGACCACATCAAACAGACTATGTTCACAGGTATGGTTCATTAGCCACACACAGTACAATACTTCCACTTATAGCTGCTCACCAACTCACACACACTCTATCTAACCCTTTCCCAACCACACCCACATCCAATATGGCCACACCCCCTCACCTGATCTCCTCAAGCTGTGTGAAGTGGTGCTGTCTGGCCGCCATCAGCGTCCCCTTGGCTTCCTCCAGGAATCCCTGCAACTGGTCGGCTTCATGAGCGGCTATGGTGAACTGCCTCTGCACGGTCTTGTACACCACGCTGTCCCGCACAGCCGACTCTTGCACCACCTGCTGGGAGAGACGTTGCACATCTAGCTCCTTCTTCACCTCCGCCAGCTGGGCAGACAGCCGCTGTATCTCTTCCAGTCTGCCCTTACCCACTTCTCGGGCCTCGACCAGTTCCTCCTGCAGCTCCGCCACTTGCTGCCAGACACACACACACACACAGAGCACGCCCACAGGCACACAGAGAGCACACCCATCAAATGTCATGTCATTCCTATTTTAACATGTCCATATATGTGACTAGATAATGTCCTAACCCAAAACCTTAGCCACACCCATCCAGATCAACTGTGTAATGCCTTGCAATGCTAGCATGTTACGCACCATGAAGTCTGATCTCTGAAGCTGTAGTGAGCTTCCATTAGCATAATGTCAGGTGACCCCTTGCCAACATCATTGCCCACAAGTAGATATATATATACACACACATATATATGCATACACACACACATATATATACCTGATGGTGGCTGGGACTCAATGCATTGGACACAAGCAACACACTGGGATTGTGTGCGTGTGCGTGTGTTGCTAGGCAAGTTTTTTTTTGTTGTGGTCATTGCAATCATATGCAAAAGAAGACCCTTTACCATGCAACATTTGCCCATAACATAGCATGCAGGGGTCAAGGCCAAACCTTGACATCAGATGATGACAGAGAGCATGTGTAGTAGTTTATCCACATTATGTAGTATACACTAAGTGTGTATACCACACAGCTGCTGGGATATCAGGTTTCTGAGGCAGAGGATTATGTGGTCCACTCAAACTAAACCTCTAATGCCCCTCCACTACTGTTGACTATACATACAATTGAATAGACATGACTGCAGTCCTTTAGGTAGTCATGGAAAAACTTGTAGAAGTCCATTAGCTTAATCACAGGGAATGTTTTAGAATACAAAACTTATCATATATTTTGTAAGAAGACATGATATAAAGATCTTTGGTTACATCCTTCCTAAGGAAACCCCAAAGAAATCCAACCCCCCCCCCCCCCCAAAAAAAAAACAATAAAAAACCCAACCAAATAAAAAAAAACCAAAAAAAACAAACAAATAAAAGAAACCCCCAAAAAAAACAACAGAAACAACAAACAATAAAAAAAAAACCAAAAAAAAGAAACACAGAGTCAATTCTGAGAAATTCTTGACCACATACACCCCTTAGAGTCAGCCACACCCCCTCACAGTCAGGCACACCCCTTCACAGTCAGCCACACCCACTCATAGACAGATCACCCCCTTACAGAGAGACAGACACACCCCCTCACAGAGAGACACACCCTCTCATGGACAGACAGACAGACATACCACCTCACAGATACACACACCTCATCTGTATTGGTCTTGTCCTCCTGCACTGCAGTGGGAGTTGCTGTGGTCGCCATGGTGTCAGCCACTGTGGAGCCACTGGAAGTGCTGCCTCCCTCCTCCGCCCCTCCACCAGACTCCTCCCCTACCTCCTCGGCACTGACCTGATGCTGCAGGTGAGCAGGGCAGGTGGTGGAGGAGGAGAGGGGAGGGAGGAGGGTGCGGCTTTGCTGCTCCAGGCGTGTCTCCAGTCTGTCCCCCCGCACCTGACTGGTCTGCAGAGAGAACCTGTAGCCGAGGATCACATGTCAATCATGTGACCAAGTACATGTGCACACAATGGACCTCATACTCATAAAGCAACCACTTTAAACTAGTTAATTCAGGGGAAAAATTTCATCATCCAGGAACAACCTCTGCCCTCCTTCCCCTACCAGAGCTTGAATATTAATTGATCTATAGCCCACACACGCACTGGTGGGGGCCTTCACTAGACCCTGTACAATTATACTGGCAATCAACAACAACAAATTGAATAAACAAGTAAATTAAAAACAAAACAAAAAAACCGATTTAACAAAATGAAAAATCAACAAAAAAAATTTCAAAACACTAAAACAAAATAAAAAATTGAGTAAACAAGTAAATAAACAAAACAAAACAAAAAATTAACCAAATGAAAAATCAACAAAAAATTGTGTAAATGTAACATTACTTTAACCACACCCATCTACAATATTGACACCCCCACACTATCTTTGTGATTAGTAGAATACAACTTTTGCACATGCTCACAATTTTCATAAAACACAACTATGCATCACTGATATCCCTTCCCAAATAACACTGGAATAGAAATAACGACTATAGCCACACCCATGTTGCGCAGCATCAGATTGTGATTGTGAACTGTACATGTCACACTTCCAGTTCTGACCTGAGTTCAGCCACATCCTCCCTGAGCTTGCCCCACTTGGCCTCCCACACAGCACAGTCCACACAAGGACCACCTCTCCTCCTACTGCGCTCGCCCACTGTCTCTCTCAACAGGGAACGAGAGCTCCTGCTCCCAGAGGCCGCACCAATCTGCAGGAAATGGGTGTGGCCATAGCACATACATACACATGTGCATCAATAACACCTGGGGACAACAAGGACAAAACACAAGCGACATTTGAATGGTTGTCACGGTGATGACACAATGAAGATGAAGGAGTTTAATCTTTGAGTCAACACTTACTATTTGCTTAATATGTGGTTGAGGCGCCACTCACTCACTCACTCACTCCTGAGGAAATATTGTGGTCACATTTAGTTTCTTAGAAACAAGCCACAAAGATGTGAATTCCATTACTACGTACAGAAGAAATTAATCAGAAACTAATCAATTAAATGGAATCAATAATTAATCTCGAAGAAGTTGATCTAGATTCTTCTTCTATTATTGATTACAATAACAGACACTCAATCACTCACTCACACGATGTGCAACATTGGCCAACCTCTTCCTCATCCTCCTGGCTTGTCCTTGAGTCCATTGCCGCCTCCTCCTCCTCCTCCTCATCAGATGTGTCCCCAATGTCATAGCCCTTCTTCTTCCTCCTCCTCCTCCCTCTAGCCAAGGTCTCCACACTCTCACACACCCGCCAGAACAGGGCGCTCAGTCCCTCCACCTCCTTCACACCTTCACACAACTCCTCTTCTCCAACCACAGTCCCCTCACAATCCACCGCTGCCATGGCAACTACCAAGCTTTCCCTGAGTGTTGTGAAGCCTTGCTTCAATGTCCCCTGTAGTCTACAGACACGCACCACACCCACCAATCAACATCTGCCCACCCCAACATAGCCCTACTGGTCTGCACAACATGTCGCTACATGTCCACAAATTAAAGAATTGCTGTAACCTATCGTGTCATAGCTACTACTAGTAGTCCAATTCAAATCCAGGTGTTGGCACAAAAAAAAAAAAAAAAAAAAAAAAAAAAATATATATATATATAGCAACACTTTGGTGTCTCACTAAGTGCTTTATCTGCATCAAAAGTAGATAGCATGTCTATGGTGAATAATTTACTTAAATTAAGGTGGACCAAGCAAGCTATACTTTATAATCTGTTTGTTTGTTTGCTCCCTGTCTCTTCTCAGATGCTTGGGCCTACAGGGCTCACTTTTCATAGATTCATGGGGTCACCCAACGATAATTTCAGGTTGAGTTTGGTGAAGAATTGAGTAAAATCCTGACTGTAAGTCTGATTAAAAAAAAAAATTCCTTGGTGGATCTTTCGCATGTAATTTCATGTATGAGTAGCCACCTAGTCGAATTATGATACAAACCATAATTATGTAAACACAATTAAATAATGTCAGAACACATTAACAGGTTCCTCTTGCCACACATTGTGATCATGGCTATAGTCTGCCTCGTGGTCAACCATGAGCATGCCCCCCCCCCCCCCCCACATGGAGCGGTTCAGTGTTGTCCACATCATGAAGTACTGACCAAGATCACATCCACTAGAAATGACGCTCAATACAATTAGTGTTGCTAAATTTCCCTATTGTCAACACTAATAGGTTCCTCTTGCTATGATGCCCTGTCAAGTTTTGATCACTGTAGTTGTTGCTAAGACACCCTGCAATTGACATTTTACAGGCACAGTAGCCAAGAATTCACACGATCCTCTTCAACCCGCCAACCAGATCTGGGTATTTGCACTTTTACTAGTGCCACAGGCTATGGCAGCAGATTATCTGGATAATGTGAACATGCTAAATTTAATGATATAGTTTTCTGTTCCTTGCTCCTAGGCTATTACAATAAGGCCATCATTACTGACATAACTGCCAAGAGAAGTTATAGAAACAAGTTGCAATATGTAACATGCCCTAGGGCTCATTTACAGATAAGCATTTGGTGTGCTCAGTTTATTTAGTGCATCTGCCTGCTTCACATCTATCCACATTTTTATTGTGCAACATTCTTGATCCATTGTTAGTTCCATTAGGCTATCCCCCCCCCTTAGTTACCTGAAGCTAGCTTCCTGCTCCCTCTCCAGCTTGGCCACCCTCTCTTCCAGCTGCTCCCTGGCGCGGTTACGCTCCTTCAACCGCTCACTCAACTTCCTATTCTGGACCTGCACAGTAAGACAGAAGGAGGTGGCTGGAACATGGTTAATGGTTGGTCGTAGGTATTAGTCACCGTCATAACTTTGATGTTGAAGTCATCCTCTCCTGCAGAAGGACCAATATCTAGTGGGACTGCAACTGTGCTCCTAGGCTTCTTGGCCACGGTGGCCACATCAGCTGGTTCATCAGGCCTCTTTGCAGCCATTTTGAATTTACTGTGCAGGAAGTTCTTATTAGTGCTCACCTAGTGCGTACTATACATGGCGAGTGTACGGAAATTTTAAAGATTTACGAGAATATCCTTTTTTTTGGTACGACGTGTTCGTCCTCGTCCACGTTTCCTTTGTTGACCCTGTAGTTTTTGTTGTCATAAGGTTTGCTTAGCTAGTAGATTGAAGAAGCTTCTAACTGGTGGAAAGACAGGCGCAACCATGGGCTGTGAGTATAGTTTAAGCTTTTTGGGTACCATATTTGTTGACATTATGTACTTTTTCTAGTCAAAGTCTTGGAAATGTTGCGTCCATTTGTGGCTGTCCTCCCAGAGGTTGCTAAGCCAGAGAGAAAGGTTTGAATGGTCTTGTGATGTTTAATGTTCGGGAAGTGGTTTGATATGGATGCATTACAACGCAGATTCAATTCAAGGAGAAGGTTCTATGGACTGCTATTACCCTTTTTATTTTCCTGGTTTGTTGTCAGGTAAGACTTAATCTCTGTGCTCCCAATGTGATCTGGCATTGACTGTGATGATGGTTTGCACATACCAGATTCCTCTCTTTGGAATCATGTCCTCTGACACTGCCGACCCTTTCTACTGGTTGCGTGTCATCATGGCTTCCAATAGAGGTATGACCAATGCACAGCTTCTTCCTCTCAATGCCTTACCCCTTTCTCCCTTCCTTTCTCTCTTCCTTTCTCTCTCCCTTTCTCTCTCCCTTTCTCTCTCCCTTTCTCTCTCCCTTTCTCTCTCCCTTTCTCTCTCCCTTTCTCTCTCCCTTTCTCTCTCCCTTTCTCTCTCCCTTTCTCTCTCCCTTTCTCTCTCCCTTTCTCTCTCCCTTTCTCTCTCCCTCCCTCCCTCCCTCCCTTCCTTCTCCCTTCCTCTCTCCCCCCCCCCCTTTCTCCCTCCCTTCCTCTCTCCCTCCCTTCTCCCTTCCTCTCTCCCTCCCTTCTCCCTTCCTCTCTCCCTCCCTTCTCCCTTCCTCTCTCCCTCCCTTCTCCCTTCCTCTCTCCCTCCCTTCTCCCTTCCTCTCTCCCTCCCTTCTCCCTTCCTCTCTCCCTCCCTTCTCCCTTCCTCTCTCCCTCCCTTCTCCCTTCCTCTCTCCCTCCCTTCTCCCTTCCTCTCTCCCTCCCTTCTCCCTTCCTCTCTCCCTCCCTTCTCCCTTCCTCTCTCCCTCCCTTCTCCCTTCCTCTCTCCCTCCCTTCTCCCTTCCTCTCTCCCTCCCTTCTCCCTCCTTCCCTTCTCCCTTTCTCTCTCCCTCCCTTCCTCCCTTCTCCCTTCTCCCTTCCTCTCTCCCTCCCTCTTTCTCCCATCCTTCTTTTCTCTCTTCCCTCCCTCTCTTCCTACGTCCCCCCCTTCCTCACAATTTGCATTAATTTTTTAACTTTATCTCCTATTCTTTTCCTGGTAGACTTTCTCTTATAGTAATTCTGACCTCTTGGAGGAGACATGCAAACTGAAATCATTGAAGTATTGATGTCAAAGTCATAATAACTAGTTAATATTATGTTCTTCCATCTGACATAAATGAATCAAATGTAGGACAGAATTCTGCTTTATAAGAACTATTTCAAGGCATGTGTGGAGTCCTTCACAAAAGTAATTATAAGCATTTATTGGAGCTGCTATTTCCCTCTTCATTTCCACCCCATTCCTACCTGTGGCACACAGGTAGGTCCAGGAACACTTGGAATGGTGGGGGGGAGGGAGAGGAGGAAAGATATATTCACAAGTTATAATTAAAAAATGGACTTTTAACTTATTGTTTACTGTTTACTGTTTGGAAACAAAGTTTATTGTTACAACTAATTGGTTAAAACGAAGTGGTTTTTCTTCATCTCCTCTCCTCCCCTCATCCCCTCCTCCTCCACCCCTCCCCTCCTCCACCCCTCTCCTCCTCCTCCTCCTCCCCTCCTCCTCCCCTCCTCCTCCCCTCCTCCTCCCCTCCTCCTCCCCTCCTCCTCCCCTCCTCCTCCCCTCCTCCTCCCCTCCTCCCCCCCTCCTCCCCTCCTCCCCTCCTCCACCCCTCCTCCACCTCCTCCTCCACCTCCTCCTCCACCTCCTCCTCCACCCCTCCCCTCCTCCACCCATCCCCTCCTCCTCCCTGTTGGTATTGTTGTGGCTGTTTATCCATGGTATTGGCAGGCAATATTTGATCAACAGGTCAAAGCAAGCGAGAAATCTACAACACTTATAAAGATTACTTGATTATTTAAAAAAACAACATCAATTTAAAAACACCAAATTTTTATATGCTGAGCAACCAATAAATAATTGGTGTGATTTTTGTTGCCATGACAACTGCCACCAGTATGTAAGATCCACTCCAGCACATTGTCCACTGCTTACAAAATATGCACTTGAGATAATTGGTGGTGTTGAAATCTACTATCAATATCAAATATTACCTGAGACCAAATGTTATGATGTCTCTGCCAAATTATGTATCCCATGAGATCCCAAGACTACACAGTGTTGTGGTGACTCCAGATTATCTACACCTCTCTGTCTACCTTCCTTTCTCTCTCTCTCTACCTCCTCTCTCTCTTTCCCTCCACCTCCTCTCTCTCTTTCCCTCCCTTTTCCTTCCTCCCTCTCTCTCTTTCCCTCCCTCTCTCTCTTTCCCTCCCTCTCTCTCTTTCCCTCCCTCTCTCTCTTTCCCTCCCTCTCTCTCTTTCCCTCCCTCTCTCTCTTTCCCTCCCTCTCTCTCTTTCCCTCCCTCTCTCTCTTTCCCTCCCTCTCTCTCTTTCCCTCCCTCTCTCTCTTTCCCTCCCTCTCTCTCTTTCCCTCCCTCTCTCTCTTTCCCTCCCTCTCTCTCTTTCCCTCCCTCTCTCTCTTTCCCTCCCTCTCTTCTTTTTTCTACCTGCTCCCTTTCTCTCTCCCTTACTCCCTATCTCTCCCTCTGCCCCCCCCCCCCTCCATCTGTGTTTGGCTCTCCCCTACCCTTTCCTTTCTTTCACCCCCACAAGTGTTGCTGCTCATACTTTACCATCTATACTCACACACAAATACTCATGCAAACACTCACACACGCATGCACACACACACTCTTGCAGGCACTCTTATGGAACTTGGTATCAGTCCTATAGTCACTTCATCTCTCATCATGCAGGTAATACTACACTACCTCATCCAACCCTCAATAATTGTACTTGATGCTGTTTCTGTCAACAGGAAACACTCAATGATTGTAGTTGTTGCTGTTTCTGTCAACACACAACATTATGTAGTTGCTTGCTGGCGCCAAGATCCTGGAGGTTGGAGACACACCCAAGGACCGAGCTCTCTTCAATGGCGCTCAGAAGTGTAAGTGTGTCCACAGTGGGTACATTTCCGTGCATAGGTTGCTATGCCCCAGGTGTTATAGTTATGATAGTAGCATTGCATCAAGGAGCTAAAGTAACGTGAAGTGACGTGTCATAACTCGTTACTCTGTTGGGGGAGGAGGAGAGAGTGACTAGCTCATGCACTGTTGATAGCCGTCCCACTTCAACGCTTTCTCTCACATGTGCTTTTAGTGGGTACATCCTACTTCAACGCTTTCTCTCACATGTGCTTTTAGTGGGTACATCCCACTTCAACGCTTTCTCTCACATGTGCTTTTAGTGGGTACATCCTACTTCAACGCTTTCTCTCACGTGCTTTTAGTGGGTACATCCCACTTCAACGCTTTCTCTCACATGTGCTTTTAGTGGGTACATCCCACTTCAACGCTTTCTCTCACATGTGCTTTTAGTGGGTACATCCCACTTCAACATTGTGTATCATCATTACAAGTGTATTCTGAACCTTTGGACTATTATTATTATTTGGGGCAGGTGACCTTTGACCTTCAACACTGCCAGTGGGGAAGGGGCGTGGAGAGGGGAAGGGGCGTGGAGAGGGGAAGGGGCGTGGAGACAACTTCTACTTGTTTATTATTGTGGTGGCCTTAGTATTGGCTGCGTCTATTTGTTTTCATGGTGGCTACTGCCTCTTTTTCATGTGGTGTGTGTGTGTGTGCACAGTGTTTGGCATGGTGATCACGGTGGGCCAGTCCATAGTGTATGTCATGACTGGCATCTATGGGCCTCCCTCGGAGCTCGGGGCTGGCATATGTCTGGTCATCATCATACAGGTCAGCCAGCCAGTCTGTTAGTCCAGTCTGTCAGTCCAGTCTATACTGTGTGTGTCCTACCCCCTCCCCTATCCTCTTCTCTTTCTTCTGTTGCTTTTTCCCCTCTCCGTTACTTTCCCTTTGTCACTTTCACCCTCTTACATCCTTTGCTCTTCTTACTACTTGATGTACTGCTTATTTATGTGCGTGCGCACACACGCACGCACGCACACACACACACACACACACACACACACACACACACACACACACACACACACACACACACACACACTATTACACATCTGCACACATGAAAATTGACTCCATTCATTTCCTCCCTCCCACTTCTCTCTATTGACTTCATTCTCTCCATTATTTTCCCTTTGTCACTTTCAACCATTTTGCATATGTGTGCACCCACTTACACACTTTCTCTCTCCTGCACACACTTGCCTGCGCACATGTGCAGTTGCTGTGTGCTGGGCTAGTGGTGCTGCTGCTGGACGAGCTGCTGCAGAAAGGCTATGGCCTGGGGTCAGGTATTTCCCTCTTCATTGCCACTAACATCTGCGAAACCATCGTCTGGAAGTGCTTCAGCCCTGCCACCATCAACACTGGCCGGGGTACAGAGTTTGAGGGGGCGGTCATCGCTCTCTTCCACCTGCTGGCCACCCGCACGGACAAGATCAGGGGACTGAGGGAGGCCTTCTACCGCCAGAATCTGCCCAACCTCACCAACCTGCTGGCCACCGTCCTGGTGTTCGGCATTGTCATCTACTTCCAGGTCAGTCAGATTAGAGCAGAATAGATCAGATTAGATTAGATCAGATCATGTTAAATCTGTCAGATCAGATTAGGTTAAATTAGTCAGATCAGATGAAGTTAGATCGATCAGATTAGGTTAGATCAGATCATGCTAAATCCATCAGATCAGGTTAAATCAGTCGGATCAGATCGTGTTAAATTAGTCAGATCAGATCATGTTTAATCAGTCAGATCAGATCATGTTTAATCAGTCAGATCAGATTAAGTTAGATCAGTCAGATCAGATTAGGTTAGATCAGATCAGGTTAAATCCGTGAGATCAGGGTATGTATATGTGTGTGCATGCTGTAGGGGTTCCGTGTGGACTTGCCTATCAAGAGTGCTCGTTATCGGGGCCAGTACTCCACCTACCCCATCAAGCTGTTCTACACCTCCAACATCCCCATCATTCTGCAGAGTGCCCTGGTCTCCAACCTCTATGTCATCTCCCAGGTAAGGCACACACGCCACCATGGAGAGGGAGAGAATACTCGGGAGCATTTTAGGAGGGAATTCAGAGTATCTTAAAGTGGGGGGGGGGGAATTCTGAGTATCCCAAGAGGGAATATTTAAAGTATTTCAAGGAGGGGAGCGAATATTTAGGACATATATATGGAAACTATTGAGAGCACAGGTCTCTAAATTAGGAGAGGAGTGGGAGGAATACTCTGATCTTCCTGTTCTCTTCAGCTATAATTAGTTGTCTGTTTCCTTGCATCTATCTGTCTTCCTGCTGTTGTGTGCTCCCCTAACCCGACCATATGTGATTGACCCAACATCTCTGCACTCAGTGGAGACACTTAACTGCCTCCACCTCCTCCATCAGGGGCTACAGGTAGTAATGGAGTCCTGTTATGATCTCTGCAGATGCTGGCCTCCCGCTTTGCTGGTAACTTCATAGTCAACCTGCTGGGGACCTGGGACACAGTTGGGGGTGGGGGGCCGTCCCGCTCGTACCCCTCAGGGGGCCTCTGCTATTATCTCAGTCCCCCGGAGACGCTGGGTCGAGTGCTGGAGGATCCAGTGCATGCGGTCCTCTACATCTCCTTCATGCTTGGCTCCTGCGCCTTCTTCTCCAAGACCTGGATAGATGTGTCTGGATCCTCTGCTAAAGATGCAAGTGGACTCACATGCACATGTGAATCATGCTGTCACATGACCTTCCTCCTTCCTCTCTCTCTATTCCACCGACTCTTCTGGTCTCTGTTGTTTTTCTTTCCTTCCCCCTTCCTCCTCCCAATACTTCCATTCCGTCCTTGTTGTGGTATAGGTTGCTAAGCAACTGAAGGACCAGCAGATGGTGATGAGGGGCCACAGGGAGACCAGCATGGTGCACGAGCTCAACAGGTACATACCCACAGCTGCTGCCTTCGGGGGTCTCTGCATCGGGGCCCTCTCTGTTATGGCTGACTTCATGGGTGAGTGGGGGAGAGGTGTGCGTCGTGGCTGACTTCATGGGTGAGTGAGGGTGTGTGTGTCAGGCTGACTTCATGGGTGAGTGAGGGGGGGGGGGAGTGTGTGTCATGGCTGACTTCATGGGTGAGTGAGGGAGGAGGTGTGTGTGCTGGCATGTGTAGAAAAAGACAAAATGTCACGAGAAATTTTTTGGTCTTTTTCATTGTATTTATTTGATGGAGCTGCAAGGAAAGAAATGAGTAACAACAGTTCTTTTGTTAAACTCTAGTTGAATGATCCTTTACCAATTAAAATAAGTGTCATCAGGCATTCTGTGATCTCACCCCCCTCCCCCCAATGGATCAATGTTGGGTACCCACAATAGATTTTTTTACCTGCAAACTGTGTTAGTGACGGTGCACATCCATTGCTGAAGAGGAAGCTTGTTCCCGTTCCATGCAGTAAACCAAACACTATATTAAACTTCATAGGTAGCAATTTGCTGTTTTTGTTGGTTTAATTCTAGTTCAAATGTGGGGGGGGGGGGGGGGGGGAGGGGAGGGGAGAAACCCCCCTAAAATGTCTGAGAGACTAAAAAATATATATTTGTTTTTATTTGGTAAAATATTGGATAACATGTTGTCTATTGTTACTCCATTTCATTCTGCATGTGTGTTAGTGTGCATGTGAAACATGTCTTTAGTGATACAACCCTCTCTCTCTGTCTGTAGGTGCTATTGGTAGTGGCACGGGTATCTTGCTGGCAGTCACCATCATCTACCAATACTTTGAAGTATTTGTGAAGGAGCAGCAGGAAATGGGCGGCCTCTTCTTCTAAATTCTTCCCTCCTTCCCATTTCTCTGTAGGAAGAAGCAATGTGTTCAAGATCTGGTCTGCGCAATGGCTGCTGGAAATAATGCACTTTGATCTGAACTTAATTAATTATTACACACACAATATGCAGAGTTTATGAAACATGAATTATTATGTGGTTCGTATCACTCTCTCTCCAGATAGTTTTGGTTTGTGTGGTTCAGCTCCTTCTGTCCAGTTCCTTGAACTTGGCCTCGAGTTGCTTGCAGTAGGCGTCCAGTCTGTAGGAGGTCTGCTCCAGGGCACTCACACTGGCCTCCACCTGGTCTATCTGGTCACAGTATGGCTGCAGGGACAGGACTACAGACAGAGAGAGAATCATGCATACAGTAATGAAACCTACGTGATTATGGTTGATACGATCTAGTAGGAAATAACTAAATAGTTATTTGATTTAAATGGTCCACAGGATCTCATGTAGTCGGACAGTTCAATTTTCATTGCACCAACTATCACACCAAAGGAGGGCATTCTGAAGAGATCAAGATTCCTATTATTTGTGGCTTCATACAAACTTATACCCACCATATTTTGCAGATTAAATGTTTATAAACTAAGAATGCTTGGCAGGTTTCTGAAGGACAAGCTATTCCCTTGATCATACCAGGGTTTCATCTAGGATTTTTTTTTTTTTTGGAAAAGGGAGGGGGATTGACGTGTTCTCAAAATCAAATAAATGTGTGTTAGCTAAATTTTGGAGGCAATATATAATGGCATTTTGGTGACTACCATATTTATATAACTTTTCTGTATACTTCCAAATTTTTTTAAAGGAGCCTTGATCCACATTTGGTGCACATGATTTTCCTTTAACATTTCATCACACAGAACAAAATGTATGTTCGACACCAGGCTGCTCATCATACCTAACCTACCAGTGAGCATTCTTATACTCTAGTCTATAGGACAACTTATGTTTGTTCACATAGAAGTATGTGGCTCACTAGCAGAATCTGATCTTGGCCCTATTACTGACTAGGATATTTTTCTGTTGCTGTCACATTTTAATATAAAGGTCAAAAGTTCAATTGGATCACATAGTATTTTGTAACCTGCTGACACACACACCCATTATTGATACTTCAGGAGACTTACTATATGGCCATGTAATTGAATATTTATTATTCCCCCTTCCCCCAGATAAAACCTGTATACCATAAAAGACAATGATCTATTCATAAAATAGCACCAGCCATAACAACAGTTCACCCCTTCCTTCCCTCCCTCAGAGGTTGAAGTTAGTTTTGCTGGCCTCACCAGTGCATGACTTGTTTCAGGGGGACACAGGCAATATTCACTCCGCCATCGTATGACCAAACACTAAAATATGATCTAATGATTGCATTTGTGAAGTAAATGAGTTCTTATTCTTCTCTCCTTCCCTCCCATTGGAAGAATAGCCAAGTCTACAATGTGGAGAGTTTCTGAGCTCAAAAACACACCATGAAACATGTTTAGGCTGTTCCTGTGTGTGCTGCATGTATGATATCTGCTTTCTCTCTCACCACATTTGGGCATGGTGAGTATTTCTAGGGGCAATTGATTAAAGAGGAGCATGGAACCAGAAAGAACAGAATGCAATAGGGCTAGGGATGGAGTAAGTATGTCAGAGCAGATATCAAGAAAAACACTCTACATTTTGAAGTTTCTCTAAGTATTAAAATAGGGGGCTAAGGTCAACCTTTTGGGGGAAAAGGAGATAAAAAAGGGAAGAAAAATATATAATTGAAATGGGGGTCAATGGGTTTATAGGCCACATGGAAACCGACCAGGTGGGAATAGCATTGTCACTCTCACATTTCTCATTGAGTCTGTCGGAGACGACGTTGAGTCGAGCACTCAGAGCGGTCATGTCCGAGTACTTCACCATTGTCATCTGATTCAGCCTCACCAACAGCTGATACTCCTCCCCAGTGACTATGGCAACACACAAACATAGCAACACATAAGGGTCCAATTATCTTGCCTGCAAGCAGTTAGCAGTTTGAACACCTAATAAATATCCATTAATTTACATGAGCAGCCCGGGGAAATGGTGGTACATTAATGGTTGGTGATCACGCCTGGTGGAGTCAGGCAGCTGTGGCTTGGCAAATGAACACGCTTGAATGTCCAAACAGAAACTTATGCAATCATCAATATAAACACTAGAGAAGATATTTCAAGTGTAATCAGGTCCTTGCCTCCTTAAATACTGATTAGATCATTCCTGTAAATTTGACTAAACTGACTCTATATTGTTAATAGGAAATAACCATGAGCAGTGTGATGTTCAAGATATGTTTTGTTCTGTGTGTGAAAAGTTGGGGCAAAATATAAGGAAATTATGTGGATCAACACTCCTTTCAAAACTTGAGAAAAAAGGGATGAAAAATCACACAAGTGTGAAAAACCACATTGTCTGATTCTGAGAGCATACGACAGAATCATGGCATTCCTCCTTCCTACCCTTTCCAGAAATCCTAGATACAAGTGGTTACAAGATCAAGTGACAGGGTCACAGTAACCTGGCAACAGTGGTATGGGAGACTAGGACTGCCTGATCTCACTTAATCTCACTTGATCATTACTTCATTAAGGAATGCACATCCAAAAAAAAAGAAAAAGAAAAAAAAAAAAGTCCAAAGAGTGTTCATTAGACTAGCCTAACTACATCACAAGGCTGTAGGTACTATAGCACCCCCAAAATTTTGGTACCCTCTTGACTCTGTATCTTCAAAAATGAAGGAATGTATAGCAAACACACACAGATTAAAAGCTATTTATAAGTAGATGCATGAGGCCACTTGTTACCTGTGGTAACTTATTGGGATACACCCCACAGACCTTAAACATAACCTGCCAGACTGGCACTGGACGGAACAGGTGACAGTCTCAGAGAGTCTATAATAGAATATCATGTCACAGTCTCAGTTGAAATGTTGAATCATGGAGTCACATGAACACCTCTGTCCAAAGTAATGCAAGTGACCTAGCAACAGAAAATCACAATTTGATGAAAACCACTGCAGCAACACTGCAGAGTATCAGGTCACAATAGTTTTTTTTCACTTATTTTTTCCCGGCAGAAACTGATATGAAAGGCAAAAATTGGAGAGAGAAATTTTATTACCAACAGTATCACGGAAAACTAGAGTACCAACACTATATGAAGTGGGTACCTCAATTCATATGCTCATGGAAGTATCAGTGGGAGATCGCTACAGACATACCTATTGTCAAGTAATTGATCATGTCCGATTTAAGTTATCAATTTAAGATTTAACCAATATGGATACAAAGTGATTTGTACGTTTTACGATCTGATTTGCTGCTAATTATGTTTGCACGCCTAAGGCTGATGACTTGGATAAGCAAGTGCTGGCTTTACAGTTGTGTGTGTGCGTGTGCTACATTGTAACCTTCTGAGCGAACTCAAAACTGAAAAAAAGAGCAAAAAAGATTAGAGGTATTGTGAAACTTACGCAGTTTCTCAGTGACTATTAACATCAGCTCTATTCCTATGGCAACGTGGTAGTCTATTCCTATGGTGGTCTAGCTGGCAATATTAATCTTGCTTATACCAGTAACAACTACATTCAGTGAGAGGTCATTCAGTGCTCTACAGAGGTGAGAGGTCATTCAGTGCTCTACAGAGGTGAGAGGTCATTCAGTGCTCTACAGAGGTGAGAGGTCATTCAGTGTTCTACAGAGGTGAGAGGTCATTCAGTGCTCTACAGAAGTGAGAGGTCATTCAGTGCTCTACAGAGGTGAGAGGTCATTCAGTGCTCTACAGAAGTGAGAGGTCATTCAGTGCTCTACAGAGGTGAGAGGTCATTCAGTGCTCTACAGAAGTGAGAGGTCATTCAGTGCTCTACAGAGGTGAGAGGTCATTCAGTGCTCTATAAGGTTAGACAGACTGGCTAAGAAGTACTATGCAGCAGTCTAGACATGATCCTTTACCACAGTTCATAAAAATTTGACTGACATGCTTGACTTGAATAATGTAGCAAATGAATTAGCTAAATAGACCGAGATCCTCATGAAATCAGATTTTTGGCAAATTTGACTAAATGACCTATTAATCTCAATATTGGTGTTGCTGAATGTATTTGTGTTGTATTTGGATTAAACTTCTCTCCAACCTTCACAGGCACAAATTGAAAAAAAAATTTTTGATAATGTTTTAACTTCTGCACATTACGTTCCCCTCCCCCTCCAGCCTTGTGCCAACAGATCCATCAGTCCCCAAAACAAGATAGCACCACCCCCCCCCCCCCCCCCCCCCCAAATACTTTGATAATCAACAGCCCTGCTGAGCACACCATCCTTATATAGTCTCGGTCCCAGACCCCTCCCCTTTATTCCCAGCACTGGATGTATTGCATCACTAGCACACAAATAAAGTGGGTCTGGTGACTTGCCTGTGTATTGTGTGTCCAAGCACTGGAATGTTGGTGTGGACCAAAATAATTTTATAATGAGGTTCTATAACAACTACACCTACTGCCAGGGTTGTAAAAATTTTTGAAGTGACTGACTGTATCCGACACCATCCCCAGTACCTGGTGCTATATATTTAGGAAGCAAAAACATAAGACTTCATGAATATGTAGTTCTGGTTAACCAAATGAGTGGATGTCGCTTTTATGGTTGCAGTCCATGGATGCCTGGGAACTCAGAATGCACAGGCAAGTCACCAGACACACTTTATTTGTGTGCTAGTGACGTAATACATCCAGTGCTGCAAATAAAGGGATCCCAGAATAAAGGGATCCCAGAATAAAGGGATCCCAGAATAAAGGGATCCCAGAATAAAGGGATCCCAGAATAAAGGGATCCCAGAATAAAGGGGTCTGGGACTTAGATTAATCTGTATAGCCTCAGGACACACTCTATAATGTTTAAAACTCTCCAGAAATAGGGCACATTTAGGTGAGAGGAGGAATCAATTCCAAGAGATATTTCTACTGGCCAAGTTAATTACTTGCAAGTTCTCCATTCAGATATTCCGTTATTTTCTTGAACATGTCAGTTGCCAGTTCCTTGTGTTGTCGTTCCATCTCTTCTTTAGGGGCTACCGTTGCAGAGGCGGGAGTAACTGGGACTGGTTCTTCTCCTGAAGTTCCTCGAGTAGCTCTAGCAGCGCTAGATGCTGGGGCAGCCTCGTACGAATCTGAGCCAGGGGACTCCTCCATTCTCATACAGTTTTTTTATTAGCGCGCACTTCAGTGAGGGGGGTGTGGTTGGTTGCCTCTGTTGCTGCGGCAACAAAATAATTAGCAAACAAATATAAATAATCTGGGAATCCTTATAGCATATCTTTGACTGGACAAAGAGGCCATGACTGAAAGAGGAAAGGTGAACGGGTAATGTATCATAATTTCAATGAGGGGTACGATCTTGTATAACGATTTTTGTTAGCAACCTAGGTAGGCTAGTTATGTAGATAATCGGCTTACTATTCATTCCTGGTCCGTTTTTAATTAAATTTTTTTTAATTTAAAAACAATTTTTAAATTAGTATTAACTTTTAAAATATACTTTTTTTTTAATGTTTTATTTTTAGAAAGTGGTTCATGAAGTAAGGAAGTCTTCATCATCCACACCCTCCCTTCCTCCTCTGGTTCCCCCTCAACCACTCAATAAGAAATCACCATGGCAAGAGCTTAATAGACACCAAGTTAGAGGTCACCAAGATAAAAAGTCATACTCACCTGAGAATTCACTGAGGTGTGGTAAAACACTCCCATCTGCTGTTGAAGTGCCGAGATTAGCAAGATGTGGTCACACAAAGAAAGCACTATATGGGGGAGTGTCCTTGTACAACTACCGGGGCAGTAGGAGGACCCATAACATGGTGGCCAAAATCATGTGAGAATTCTATCTGATGCACACACTCACACACACACACACACGCACTGATGATGTACGTTTTAAAATAATTGTTTCATTATTGCAACATTGATGAAAGGGGGGAGGTGGCTCCCTCCAGACCAAATTAGCCAAGAACATGTTCCTGGCACATGAAAGAATTTTTTTTTTTTTTTCCAGATATGTTCAATGAGAAAGACCATTTTCACTCATTTTTGTCCTTTCATGTGATTCCATTTATTAATTATTAAGAAACCAAATTACAATTTAATGTTACTAAGATAGGCTGGCAGTCCCACTTCGATTTAAAAAAAATTGTGATCCTGAAGAATCTACAATTATGATGGGATGTGAATGTCTGTCATAACAAGGAGAAATAAATTACAAATACAACTAAGTAAAGTAGATATATAGGACTCCACAGTCTTGCAGTTAGACACAGAAGGAAAGAGTGCTGTAAATATAGTTAGTAAATTGTCTCGTATAAACAGTAATTCATGACCCTTACACCTATGGCTAGCAAGCAAATCTAAAAAAAAAAAAAAAAAAAAAAAAAAAAAAAAAAAAAAAAAAAAAAAGGAAAAAAAAGAAAAAAAAGAAAAAAGAAAACAAAATAAGAATGAATTCCTTTTTTGCATACTGCTGAACCATCAGTATTGTACATATTACCTAATAATTGTAGTCATGGACTGTTGTACTCAATAGCTAACATTGGGAATTCAGTACACAATGCTTTCCAAAAGTCAGCGAGGATCTTTCTTAGCTCGTTCTTTGGAGGTATTTCTGCTGAAAAAGCAATTTTTGGTGTAGTTTATCCCTTTTTTTATTTATCATTATTATTTTTAAAATAGTTTTATGAGTGCAGCCAGGTGAGCATTATGGTAGCTACAGCCATGTTCTATCTATCTATCTATCTATCTATCTATCTATCTATCTATCTATCTATCTATTTCTCTCTCTATCCATTTATCTATTTTTCTCTCTCTTCCTTGATTTGTCCATCCATCTCTCCTTGTCTGTCTGTCTGTCTGTTGGTCGGTCGGTCGGTCGGTCGGTCGGTCGGTCGGTCGGTCGGTCGGTCGGTCGGTCGGTCGGTCGGTCGGTCGGTCGGTCGGTCGATCTGTCTGTCTATCTATTTAATATATTTTAAAATCATTGTTTTAATGTCTTGGGATTTGCAAGTGAGTATTCTAGGAGAATGATTAAAAGATCTTCAATCTTGATTCATCTATTCATCCATATGGATATTATTTAACACATACCCAAAAAAAGGTATATATGAATTGTTAAAATCTTAATTTTCTTTCTCTTTTCAAAAGTCTTAAACTATTTATGTGCAAGCACAAATATTATGGATAAGGTAAGGTGTTTTTCAGGGGATCCCCCTACCCTTTACATCTCTAATAATTTGCCTGTAGCTCTATTCTATATCCATTGGTTCATATAGTGGCACAACAGCATAAAGAAGATTGTGTTATTTTGAGCATGATCTGATGTGATTTGCAGAGAGGATCGTGCAGCAGTCAAACTGCTGGCTGCAGTGCAGTACAACAGAGACAGACCATCAGCCCCTCCTCCACCAGAGTACCCTGAGGAAATGATGGGGGAGGACAGGAAAGTAAAGGTAATGGTTATTTACATTAAGGTATGCATACATAATATGTATATGTATGTATATATATAGATATACATATATACATATAAATATACATACATACATATATACATATAAACATATACATATATATATTGGAAGGGAGGGAGAGAGGGAGGGAGAGAGGGAGGGAGAGAGGGAGGGATGGATGGATGGATAGGTAGATAGATGTTCTGGGGTGGCTGATTCGTGGGCAGGGGGCTGTGGTGGTGGTTCTGGGGGACGGGATAATGTGGATGATGTCTGGGTGGGATTGTAGGAAGGTTGAGGTGGACAGTGGGGATTTCCAGAGGTCGGTAGGAGACAGGTGTGTGGGGAAGGTTCAGCAGTTGAAGAGATGGGCGGTTGTTTGGTTGGAAGAAAGGCAGTGTGGGCAAAGATGGGAAGGGTAGGCTTCAGTTTTGTTCAGGTAAGATTGTAGGCTGGAGCAGTGGCCAAATCGGAGTTGGGACAGTGTGGAGCAGTATGGGCGGGGAGCAGGATCCCAGATGGGTGGATGTCGGTGGCCTGGGTGTGGAGGGCAGGGTTAGGTTCTAGGTTGGAGATGGATTCTTGGACTAAGAGGATGTGGAGAGAAGATATGGTTTTCTTGTAGGAGTTTGAGGGGGGGGGGGGGATGAAGTCGTTGGTTAGGAAAGGGAGAGCTTTTCCTTGAATCTGGATTGGAGGGTGTGCTTCTTGGGCCTGGGTCCTGAGGGGTGGGTGATTATGGCATGGAGGGGTGTGTTGGTCATAGGGTGCTGGTGAGGTATTGGGTGCAGAGGAGTTGGAGGTGGGAGTCAACTGGGAGGAGTTCGGATTCTGAGTGAAGGTGGCTAAGGGAGGATCTTTTGGAAGGTGCTTGATTTTGAATACATTGGAGTTTGAGGATGTTGGAGGGAGACGTGTTGGGAAACCAGATGGGGGCAGCATATGTGAAGATAGGGCGGATGAGGAACTTGTAGGTGAATAATATGGTCCTTTACATGGCCCCAGGAGGAGCCAGGGTGACAGTGTGTTATGGATTAATGCATGTACTAATATTTGATTGTTAAAGAGGACTGATTTTGCTCAACTTCTCAGAGGGTGTTTATCCCTCCAAGGTGGTGGTTTAGGCCATTAGTATTAGAGGTTGACCCACTATTGGAGCATGCCAAGCCCCTCTTAGCTGTCTTCCAAATGTGTTAATGATCTCCTTTTTTTTTAAATGATAAAATATTTTCTTTTATTCCATCTTTCCTTTCTTCCCCCCTTCTTCCCTCCCTCCCTCCCCTCTCTCCCTCCCTCTTTCCTTCCTCCCTCCCTCCCTCCCCTCCCTCCCTCCCTCCCTCCCTCCTTCCTTCCTTCCTTCAACTTTTGATTTTTTATTTGAGGATGATATTCATTCATGAAGGGATCTTATTTACATGATGGTGTATATATTTATTAGTGAAGTTGCATTATTAATATAATATAATAACAAACCACAATATGTAAACATCCTCAATAGGTCAGTAAAATAGTGCATAACACATTTTCTTCTTTCTTCTCTTCTTTTATTTGTAACTCTCCAAAGCCTCAGCAAGCTTAAAAGGAACCAAAGTGTAATTTCATGATAAACTTTTGCCAAAAAACCAAAAAAAAATTGCCATATGTGGTACCATGTTCTTCCTATTCTCTTTCCAATACCAAAAACTATGCTATTGGCTACTGTCTGTGGGAGTGATGCTTTTCTAGTTGTGTGTAAATTTGGAATAAGAAACATTTTGGGGGGAATCCATTCTGTCCTTAGTACCTAAGTCTGAGAGGTTGTCCTCCCTGAGGTTTGTCTTTCTTTTATCATATCACAGAACATCATTTTTTATAATTGTTTTATAACCATAACACAGTATTTTATAGACAGCATTAAGAATGTCCATTTTCAGCATTCCACTTCATGAGAAGCAATTGGCCACAGTCTTTCTTATCAAGTCCTCTCATATATCTAGGTGTACCCAATATTGACTGTACTAGTTGACTTTAGTCCCATAAGGGCCTGGGTGGAATGTCTATATCCTGCCATTATATTATAGTTGTTACTGAGCACTGTTGTAATTATGTAAAGGTCATACATGTGTTCATACCTATTCCTTGGTAGTGCATGTCACTTTACCATAACTCTGCACATGTCACTCTGCAGCTCAACTACGAATACATGTGTAGCCGTGTGGCAGCTGCTCCAGTTCCTCCTATGCCAGCCGCCGCTTGGGAGTGTATCCTACGACGCATCGGCACCTCTATCCTCCTCTCATCCATCACTTCTCCTTTTCTCTCTGCCCTCCATCTTGAGGTGGAGACTCATTATGAGGAGACCATGAGACACAGCAACATCCGCATGACCCTAATCAGACCCTCCATCAATCTCCTCCTCCCTGAACCTCCCTTACCTGTTGACCCAAAGTGAGCTATACTATAATATACCCTTTACCCATTTCCTTCAAGATTACTATATTTTTGTAGACCCTTTACCTTCTGACCCTAAGTTAATTAGTTCATTTGAAACTAAACTAGAAGTTACTTTGCGAGTTGGAACTATAAATTGTTTAATCTTTGCAAAGTTTCCTGGGTCCCCTATTTTTTTACGGGTTGTTATCATGATTTTTCTGGGTTTTACCCTTACCAACTGTCATGGAATTTCCCTACATTTGTACGTTGATGCCCCTACCTTTGCCAGTTTGTAATGTAAGTTGCTCAGGATAACCCCTACCTTAGCCAGTTTGTAATGTAAGTTGCTCAGGATAACCCCTACCTTTGTTGGTTTGTACTATAACTTGCCGGGATTCTCATATGATAAGCTATTATTTGGTATCAACTGCTGTTACATTGAATTAATATTTTCGTACATATGCACTTAACTTAGTGCTCATCTGTCAAAGTCAGTTAATCTTTACTTATATACATATGCATGATTATGTATGTTATGGTGAGTGATTACTATAACAAATTTTTTTATGCTCAATTCCCAAAAAGAGCTAATATATACTCATTTCCTTTCTGTTTTAATTCATCATAATGTAAATTAAACATAACCATGAAAATGTCATGAATACTTAATATGTTATAGTTTTAAAGAATTTCTTCTTTCCCCTTTGTAAAATCCTGCATCCTCTCCAAGCACACAATGCTCATCATCTTGCACTACCATATCCCATGAACCAAGCATATATGCAACCATAGTTGTGTAATCTCTTAGTATCACAGGAAAAATAATGATATTCATAAAATTGGATGATACCTCTCCAGCAGCACAACTAATACAGCCTCACTTTTATAGATTCATATTCCACATGCTGCAACATCATCTCAGTCATGATTGTGAATGCACATGTAGCAGTACTACACATGTATATACCCAATCAGAGTAAAATGCAAGATTTTTTTTTCCTGAGGGGGATGGGAGGAGGGAAGTGTAATGGCATGGATAGTTTTTATTGAGAGCATGTCTTAGGTGGGACTGGGGGCATGCCCTCCCAGGAAAATTTTCAAATTGATTTTCTGAAAAATATTCTGCATGTTTTGGACAGCAAGCTGACTAAAATTACTTTGTGCTATATATTTTATAAACTGCTGTTATATCCTACATGACATCTTATTTTTAATTGGTAGGGGTGGAAGTTTCAGAGTGCACCTCCCCCCTCCCCATATGAAACACTACCTATGCTTGCATGTGTGGATGTAGGGGGATGGATTTCTCTAGTCCATGGCAGGAGAACTACACCAGTGCCAAGGCTGTCCTGGAGAAGACACTGCATGTGACACACCCTGTGCTCAGGGGACTACTGGCTCTCTGGGACAAGTACAAGGACACCATGCTGCTGGACCTCCGCCACATAAGGTAAACAGCTAATGCTCTGACACCAGAGAGAGGAAGGTAAGGGGTTTTTTCAACCAGCTTAAACTAAAACAATGCTGTAAAAATTAGCTCCAAAGCTTGAACATACTCTTTCCCCACCCACCTACCCTTGCTTGCCCTGACTAATATAATAATTCTCTCCTACACATTAAAAATGATTAAATTCAAGTTAAGCTTTGAATGACTTGAAACAAACACTTAAAGGAGACATAGGTATGGCCAAAATGGGTGTAATCACATAAAAAAAAATTGATAAAGAATAACTGCTTCCTTCATATCCATTAATGGTATAGTATGGGCACAATATTCAATCCGCTCTCCCCCTACTTCAATTAGAATTCCATGAAACCCACTCATAGTGTTGTACATACAATATTGTAGGTATAAAATGATTGAAGATATCTGAAGTGCATGGATAGATATGCATGTAGAAGGACAGTGCATGAGTGCACCTATTTGTAGTTGGTTGATCTTCTCTTGTGTTACCATGCACAGATCAAGTGGGCCGGTGGATGTGGAGCACTTCAAGAGTGTTCTGGTGGAGAGTGCGTGTGAGCATTCTGCAGAGAAGCTGCTCTCTAGTTGGTTTCCCCGGGTAACCTCAATGTTCAGTGGGGCCCACTGCAAGGCACCCAGCCCCTTCAAGACCAGGAATAACCATTTCTATAAGTGCGTGGACATACTAATGAGAAACCAGGTACAGGGTCTCCTCACCTCCACCATCCTTAGCTACATGCAGCTGGTTGAGGAGGAGGATGGTGAAGGTGAGGGAGGCTTGCCTCAGTTCAAACTGAACCTGTGTCTGGATGGTAGTAGCATGGAGTTCTTCCCTTCTCTGGGGGAGTTGGAGGCCACCGTCCTGTCCCCTGTGGAGGCTGTGGCAACTGCTCTGAGTGAAGTGTGCTGTATCAAGGTCAGTCTGTGTCACTCACCTCATGTTATTATAGGAGATAGAATGTGGGGCATGTGTATTGTGTGTGTATGTGGGTGAGTGGGGACGTGTGTACATGCATGCATGTGTGCATGCATGCATGGTGTGTTTGCTTGTGCATGCATGCTTGCATGTGTGTGAGGTAGTGTGCATGTGTGTGTTGTGTGTGTAGCAGAAGCTGGTAGTTCATTCATGTACATTGATTAGATGACTAATCACATGCATATGGTGATAGAAATGACACTGTTTTTATTTGGACTGACTGTAGTAATAGTTCTCTGTGTGGTGTGTGGCGTCCGTTTGCAGGAGTGGCTGGGAGGGTCGAACCCTTGTCCAGTGTTGGAGATCAAGCTTGACACAGCTCTCCTTCATCAAGTTAAGGCCAGACTACGACACACACTCAACACTCAGCTGCAAGGCCCACTGCAATACCTACATGCTTACAGTGAGGAGTGAAATGTAGTAGTGGTACAGGTAGTAGTATCAACAGCAGAAAACTTAAAAAATAATAAATAATATATATTTAATGTTTGAGCATGGGATAGCAGAAGATTATGAGCTTACAGATTTTTTGGGGGGTCTTATTTGAGATGGAGGGACCTCAGGCTATATTTCAGAAAAAGAAAAGTTTGAACTGAGATTGGTGCTGGTCCTAGCAGTAGATAGAGAAGTGACAGTAACATTCTGGGTGATGAAAAGCAGAGCAAAAAAAATCCCTGAAAAAGCAAAAAGGAACAAAGACAAACCATCAATGTAAAAATAAAAATGTACATTAAAATAGTACAAATTTGTTAATTGATAAAGAAGTGTGATTTGGGTGTAGTTGAAACACCTACTATAATTTTCTGGGGATAATCCTGTATACATAGTCAATATCAGATGATTCTGAGAATGTCTTTCAATAAATAATTAACCATGGTCTGGTAGTGTGTATTTCTCCTCCTACTATCGCCCATGGCAATAGGTTAGAGGGAATGGAGCCCTTTCCATGGAAAAAGATAACCATAAAGGCACATTTCATCTTCTTTTGCATTTATTTTTGTTTTGGTGTGGTTGGGAGGTAGTCACTAATGTCCTACTTATCTCCTATCTTACATTCCCCTCACTTTCTAGTTATCATTAATGGTGTTATCATGTAGTGGTACATGCTGCAGTAATTACAGGCACATTTCAATGTAATTAGGTAAGTATGAGAGTCTTGTGCATGGAGATATGGAGAAGGCTGTGCAGGCATTTATGGCTGAAGATCACAGCATAAACGACTACATGACCAAAATCCAGGGACTGTTTGAAGTGCAAAAAGAAGTGACTGGCATGGATGATGTGCTGTGGTATCACATGTTCCGTGTGCAATGTCATGACATCAAACATGGCCTGCGAGCATTGCTGGAGGGTTTAGTCAGAACTCTGGTGGAACATCTCGCTCATAAACATGTGCAGGAGAATGCGAGGTACAGTATGCCACATACACATCCCTCAGGCAAGATATATATATATATATATAGCTAGAGTGTTGTGTTGTCAAGGACTAGCTATTGCACACAGGTCTGCTAGCAAGACAAACACCTCAATGAAGGAATAACTTTTTTAATGTGTAACATGAACGTGTTTTCATATTCTAAAACCATACATTATCCTTACCAATAATATATTCATTCTTTCTCTTCTCCCTATCTTTGAACACCTCCATTGTTCCTATTCCCCCTCCCTCTCCCCTTTGTTCCTTCACACAGGATCTGCTCTGAATATGAGAAGTTCTCTGCTTCTGCCCAGATGGTTCCAGAGAACTCGTATGAAGTGATTAGCCTAGTGAACTACATGGAGCGGGCACGGGCCCAGCTGGTGCCTGAGTTGTGGGAAGCAGTTCAGGCCTCCCTCACCCGCCTCACCTATCTCCTGGATGTCCATACCTTCAGTCCTGAGGATGTGTTGCTCAACCAGGCCACACTTACCTGGCCTGAGAAGATAGGAGACATAATTGTGCAGAATGAGAACATTGTTCTGATTAGTCGGGTGAGTGGCATAGCATGTGTGTGTGTGTGTGTGTGTGTGGTGTGTGTGTGTGTGTGTGTGGATGGGTGGGTGGGCGGGTGGGTGGGTGCCCGCCCGCCTGTCCGCCCGCCTGCATGCATGCGTGAGTGTGTATGTGCGCGTATGTGGTGTGTTGTGTGTTTGTTTAATGTGTGGTGTGTGTACGTGCGAGTGTGTGTACGTGCGAGTGTGTGTACATGCGAGTGTGTGTACATGCGAGTGTGTACAGGTGTGCGTGTGTGCTTTTGTGCGTGCATATATGTATGCATGCATGCATGTAGTGGATCATACAAAGGGGAGATAATCTTGTGGTTTGTACTATTCCACAATTTTTAGGCCCAAGGCGAGAAGGAGTTGGTAGAGAAGCAGGAGAAGGTGATTGTTGAGATAGAGAAGTGTCACCTCAGACAGGAGTCTCTGGATGAATGCCATGACATGTCTGCTATGGCTCAGTATATAAAGGATGTGTCAGGGTCAGTGTGTGGGCTGTGCAGCTGTTCTGAACTGATTCTTATGATAATATGCTTCACTTATGTGAGCCTATTGGGACATGTATATGCAAGTGCAATGGAAAATCAATATGCTGTAAACCATACATTACCTGACAGTTATGTCCTTCCGGAAGTGAATTAATCTTTGTTATAATATCTAGGAAGTTTGACAAGTTAGTTTAACAAGTTAGTTTAACATGTTTTAATGACATTGAGAACTACATGTATGTGAGACATGCCTATGCATATATTGCTCGATGGGGAGCATTAGTACCTGTTCACATATGACATAGCATAATATTGTGGTGGTCGCTTCCAGTCAGATAGAAACTGTGATTTTCCACAAAAGGAAGAGAGAAATACTACAAGTAAATATATCTCCATCAACATGCATGCTGTTTGTACCTTGTTATCATCATTTCATTACCTGAATTTTTTACAATTTAAATGAAGTACATCAATTACATGTTACATATAATTTGCAATGTGACTGGTGTAGTTAATTTGAATTTGTGTCATCACATGGGTTCAGCCTTGTTTGTGTCATATACATGGGTTCAGTCTTGTTTTCTTTAAGTTTTAGCATGTCGATCCAATATTGAAGTTTTACAAAATCAATTTTTATAATACTTTTACCCTCTCTTTTCTATAAAATAAGAGTAATACTGTTCATTCAGCTGCACCTACCTAAATCATTGCTCCAATCACTGCTAAACATTGTAACCATGCTCAGTGAACTCCAACTCAGACCAAGCCTGTTTCAAAATATTTAAATATTACATTTAAGAGAAAAAAAAAAAATTTCATCTAATTTTTTACAAAACCATAAAAGTCACACTCCGATACTTTTCAAAGTGTTCTCACAGTGGTATAACACATAAATACATTGTTAAAGTGTTCTCACAGTGGTATAACACATAAATACATTGTTAAAGTGTTCTCACAGTGGTATAACACATAAATACATTGTTAAAGTATTCTCACAGTGGTATAACACATAAATACATTGTTAAAGTGTTCTCACAGTGGTATAACACATAAATACATTGTTAAAGTGTTCTCACAGTGGTATAACACATAAATACATTGTTAAAGTGTTCTCACAGTGGTATAACACATAAATACATTGTTAAAGTGTTCTCACAGTGGTATAACACATAAATACATTTTCAAAGTGTTCTCACAGTGGTATAACACATAAATACATTTTCAAAGTGTTCTCACAGTGGTATAACACATAAATACATTGTTAAAGTGTTCTCACAGTGGTATAACACATAAATACATTGTTAAAGTGTTCTTACAGTGGTATAACACATAAATACATTGTTAAAGTATTCTCACAGTGGTATAACACATAAATACATTGATATGTGGAGAGAAAAACCCTTCTAGTTGTCAAATTTGACCGGTATATTCAGTGGCTCAAGATTAAAGCAGGTGTTGTGCTTGAATAAGTGGTGTACCTTAAGCATTGCCAACCTGCCTTGATGTTGTTCTCTCTATCTACAGCTTACAGAAGCGACTGGGTGAGGTTGAAGATCAGGTAATGCACATTAATAAGGAAGAGGAGTTGTTCAAGTGGACAGCCACCTCCTACCCACAGCTAGGTGTCATACAGAGTGCAGTGGAGCCATACGAGAAGCTGTTCTCTTGCATCCAGAGCTGGTATATTGCTCAGAAGAGGTTTCTGGATGCAACACTAAAGGCCATCAATGCCGAGGAAACTCAGGCTTCTGTGAGTCCAACATATTTGTTAGGCACTCTAACACTCACTCAGAAGCTTGTCTGTGCACTCACCTAATATTTTATGCCACAATATAGTATCACCCACCTCATTCACACAAAAGTAAAGTTTCAGACTACTCTTGTTCTCCAAACCAGTGCTGACATGTTACCTCCAGTAAAATATAAAATCCATCTTTAATATGGATGTGTCCGGCTAAAGGTAATTTGTACATAAGCATGTTCGTATATTAAATAAGTTATTAACCCAAAACATTTGGATCACCTGACCACATCTTCCTGTGGTCTGTCAGATTAAAATTGTTAAAATGCCAAAAATGGTACTTACAACAAACCCTTGGACCTAAAAACTTAAAACTTGGCAAGCACAGGCATGACTTCGGGAGCAACATGGGCTGGATTTCATCTGGTCACACCTCTCCTCTTGGTGTGTCAGGATAAAATGCCAAAAAAAAAATTACTTCGGCTAAACCCCTGGATGTGAGCTGGTTCACAGTTCACCACACCTCTACCTGTAGGCATGTCATTATATCTGGGTAAAGCCCGGTATGTTTACTAGTATTGTATAGAGAACTAACAGTTCCAAACAGATGTATCTTCCAATCGTTAGAGTAGTCCCTTCTGACAAACCTTTATCAGTATATTATTGTTGGAGTTAGATGTCTTCTCTGTGACTGTGATAATCTCCCTCCCTATGCAGGTGGAGGAGTTTGGCAGAGAGATGCACAAGTTGAACAAGCAGTTCCTCTCCAAAGCCAGACAGAAGTCCCAGGGTCAGGATGGGAAGGATAGAGTATCCCCCAGAAAGGGTACCAAGGATATGGAGGACTTAGTGAAGATGGACTTTGCACCCCTCAAATTATCATCATTAGCCCTGCATGAGATCAATGAGTTCAAGGTAATGTGGCTAAGGAAAAATTACAACTTTGTTAAATAGCTTTTATAAAATTTGTTTTTAACCTGATATCGATCACTGCATTAATTTAGTAATTTTAGAAAGAGTAATATTTAACGTGAATACTTGAAGTGACACCGAGCAAACATACAATATGTGAAAGCCAGCATGTTAAAAGGAACTATTGTACATTGGCATTCTGCACACCTGCTTCTCTATTTTTTAAAAAACATTTTGTCTGATAGTTATGATGCCATATAAGTAACCATGGCAGCCATTTAAAGTATGTTTGACACAGGAGCATCTGCCTGTGATGCACGTCCTGTGCAACCCTGGGATGCGAGAGAGGCACTGGGACAATATTAATGTCGTTCTAGGATCTAAAATCTCCTTGGATCCGAGTGAGAACCTCAAGACCATGCTAAGCTACAACTTGGAACCATTTCTGGAGCAGTTGGAGGCAGTTAGTGCAGCTGCAAGCAAAGAATACTCACTCGAGAAGGCCATGGAGAAAATGGAAGATGATTGGGACGCCATTGTATTCAACACTAAACTCTACAGAGATACTGGTAGAGAATATGAAACTTTACAATATCTCATCCTAGACATGTATATACAGTGAAACTCAGAAGTGATGCCCTAACTGTATGTGTGGCAGGACTTTTTAAGAAGGGGGGAAATATGACAGACTATTATTTGATTGTACACAGCTGAAATATTCATACATAATACACTGCTCCAACACTTGTCACCACTGTATTGGGACAAATACACACGCACACATAACTATATAGGGACACTGATATGTATCACTATATATGTTACTGACACATCAGTATATATGGTTACTGACACATATCACTATATAAGAACACTGTAGCTATGCAGCTATCCCTATAATTTAGAGACACTGCATGTACTATTCTATAGCTAAGAACACTGATTACCACATACATTTTCACTCTATCAGGAAAGTATACATATATATATATACCCAAACTATATCCAAACCATATGTCCAACCATGCAGGAGTGTCCATTCTTACGGCTTTGGATGACATCCAGACCAACCTGGATGATCAAATTGTCAAGACCCAGACAATCAGGGGTTCCCCCTTCATCAAGCCATTTGAGGCTCGTATCAAGGCCTGGGAAGAAAGATTGCTGCACATGCAAGACACCATTGATGAGTGGTTAAAGGTACATGGGAACACATAACTTAACAATGCCACATTTACCATGCATGATACATAAAATTTCATTATACAATATTAGTGTATCACTAGCGGCACATGGAACATCAGCCCACATAGTCAATCTAAATGTAAAATAATTAACATGTGTAGTTAAAATGTTAATATAAAATCATTGATGCATTGATTCTACGAATTTCTTTAATGGATGTCTATATATTAATGTAATATCAAATCAAAATCTTAGTATTCTCTGTTGTGTAGGTTCAGGCCCAGTGGCTCTATTTAGAGCCTATCTTCTCTTCTGATGATATTATAAGTCAGATGCCAGAGGAAGGCAAGCTATTCAAGCAGGTTGATAGCAACTGGAAGACAATCATGCACCACACGGTACTTGATCCAAAGGTTCTGGCTGCTACTGCCTTTCCTGGAATGTTTGATAAGCTTAGATACTCCAATGATCTCTTGGAGCAGATCCTTAAAGGTCTAAATGCATATCTGGAGAAGAAGAGGTTGTTCTTTCCTCGATTCTTTTTCTTATCTAATGATGAGATGTTGGAGATTTTATCTGAGACCAAGGATCCTACCAGAGTCCAGCCTCACCTCAAGAAGTGTTTTCAGGGCATATCGAAGTGAGTCTGTCCTCATTGAAGCATACATTAAACATTCCTATATTATTTATAACTGCATATTGTGCATGCAGGCTGGAATTCCTGGAGAACCTAGACATAGTTTCTATTTTCAGTAGTGAGGGGGAGAAGGTGGCCTTCAGTTCTGTCATTTCCACCTCACAGGCACGCGGGGCCGTAGAGAAATGGCTGCTGCAAGTTGAGGATACCATGGTGGTCTCTCTCAGAGACATTGTAGCAAAGGCTAGAGATGTAAGCAACATTTGTGATATTGGTGTGGAGGACCAATACTGTGATAAGCTATGTAATAATGTTTGGTCTGAGTCAGAACACAAGAATGGAAAGTTTGCACATGAATTAGGTATGTTTTCAGTACAAACTTATTTGGAATCTCGTAAGATATGTGCATGGACTGCAGTTAACCTTTGGTTTTCATGGTCAACCTGACACACTGCAGGTCATTAATTCAACTTTATAGGTTATGGTAGTACTATTGATTCACAGCTCATAAATGTCACCTCAATCAGCATTCTGGAGGGGTTTAATCCATTTTTTTAATCATAGTCTATCTCATGGCCACACCTTAGGGTGTTGCCCAAATTCCCAAGGCTTAAAGAGTGGTGAGGGTAGGGGTGGAGTGGGAGGGTGATATGAGTGCTATTATGGACTACAGTACATACCATTACTATATATATATATATACTACTCATACTCATGTTTAAATCATAATGTATATACTCATGTGTACAGGCCTATGCTATCAACCAGCGCATTGATTGGGTAAGGCAATGGCCTGGGCAAGTGGTTATTTGTGTCAACCAGATCTACTGGACTGCTGAGGTGCATGAGGCCATAGGCAAGGGCTCTAAGGGACTCAAGGATTACAACCACAAGCTAAGGACACAGGTATGTATGCACAACACTAACATATAATGATCTACATATACATTAGCATATACTGCGTGCTACTAGGATTCAAGCTCTCGCCAAGTAGCAAGAATGCTTGCTTGTGAATACTTTGATGAGAATATCTTACACAGAGTTAACATCAGTCACTCCATCCACCTTATAAAACTATACTACTAATACTATGTGTGAGATATAGATTGTTTTTTTTTGTGGTATGGAAGGTTCTTTCCCAGTTATGCCCATATGTTGTGCTATTATGTACTCATTTCACTAGCTGAATGACATCGTGAAGCTTGTGCGTGGGAAACTGTCCAAGCAGACACGGATGACACTGGGGGCTTTGGTGGTCATAGATGTCCATGCTAAAGATGTGGTGGACGACCTGGTGGGTAAGGGGGTACATTCTGAGAATGACTTCAACTGGCTGTGTCATCTCCGCTACTACTGGGAGGAGAAGGATACTGTGGCAAGGATCATCAATGCCACTGTCAAGTACCAGTATGAATACCTGGGCAACACTGGCAGGTGCTTGAGATGTTATACAATGTCACACAGTTATGGGGATACCTATGATTATGTAATGTAGTGCCAATCACAATGTTACAAAGAATAACTGAATGTATTAAGGCCAATGAAGGTATTGGTGAAGTGAAAATATTACAGTCAGCAGAAGCACATTTCCTGTGTAATTGAACATTCAAACTTAATGCAGTTCAGTTATGACAACCCGCTGTGCCCAATTATATATGTTTAACATGTCCACATTTTAAGTAATCCAATCATTTGACAGACTTGTAATCACTCCCCTCACTGATCGCTGCTATCGCACTCTGGTGGGTGCCTTCCACCTAAACCTTGGTGGAGCTCCAGAAGGACCAGCTGGGACTGGCAAGACTGAGACAGTGAAGGACTTAGCTAAAGCCCTAGCTGTTCTCTGTGTGGTCTTCAACTGCTCAGATGGGCTGGACTACTTGGCCATGAGCAAGTTCTTCAAAGGTCTGGTGAGCACAGGAGCCTGGGCTTGTTTTGATGAATTCAACAGAATTGAACTAGAAGTTCTCTCTGTCATTGCACAGCAGGTACTTTTTTTACAACTAATGTGTGTGCACATGAGTGTATATGTGTGCTTGCATCATGCAAGCATGTGTTGGTAAGTGAATTTGTGTGTGCACACATGTGTGTGTATGGATAAATTAATTATACCTTAATATTTATGATCTTTTCTCTCGCTCTTTTTTTCCAATCTAGATTTTGTCTATCCAGCGAGCAGTCATAACTCATGTGAAATCATTCATGTTTGAGGGTACCAACATCAGCCTGAAGCCATCATGCTTTGTTTGCATCACCATGAACCCAGGTTATGCTGGACGATCTGAACTACCAGATAACCTTAAAGTATGCACATTATCCATAACTTAAGTCATTATTTCCTTTTCTCTATTTCTTTCCCCTCCCACCTCAATTATATATTTAAATCTTGTTTTCTCTCTTAATTTCCTTTCTTTTGCTCATATTTTTCTCCCCTTCTCTCCTTTTAACCTTCTTTCTTTCCATTCCTCTTTCACTTTATTATCCTACATATTTTCCTACAACCTTGTCTACCCTCTTCGCATCCCGCTATTTGGACACACTGCTATACTTCCCTTCCCCTTCCATTGCTAAGTACTGAACCTTTTTATACATACATCTATTCATATATATGTATTTGCAGGTGTTGTTCCGCACAGTGGCTATGATGGTACCTGACTATGCCATGATAGGAGAGATCTCCCTGTACTCATATGGCTTTGTCCATGCTAGAGACCTGGCAGTGAAGATAGTCATAACATATAGGCTCTGTTCTGAGCAGCTCTCTAGCCAGTTCCACTACGACTATGGCATGCGTGCAGTCAAGTCTGTGCTGGTGGCTGCAGGTAACCTGAAACTCAAGTACCCCAAAGAGGATGAGAATGTGCTTCTGCTTCGCTCCATCATGGATGTCAATCTACCCAAGGTGAAGAAGAATTAAAAGAACTTCAAATGACTCCATAACCATGATTAATTACACCGGAGTTTTTAAATTGTTTGTCATATTATGAGACACACACACTCCCTCCCACCCAATAATATTTCTACACTCATATGTTCATGCTTCAGGGTCTATTTTTTGTAAGAGTGTTGTTCCAATATATCATGAGCATGGCCATTGGTTCCATGACACTCACTGGCACTGTAAATATATAAATCATCTGAAAACACCTTGTACAACTTAATACTAATGACAGTGCTACCACCTATGGGCTGATCATGATTTTTTTTATTCTTGTCATGTGATTTGCCCTTGTCAGTTCCTCCTCACTTTTATATGTTATCATGTTCACATTTACACAGTTCCTGTCTCCGGACATCCCTCTATTTGAAGGCATCATCTCTGACTTGTTCCCGGGAGTGCAGCTGCCACATCCAGAGTACGATGACTTCCTAGATGCCACCAACACAATAATGCAAGGCTGGAACCTTCAGCCCACCAAATTCTTCTTGCAAAAGCTAATTCAAACATATGAGATGATGATAGTGAGTAGTTGTGCAACACATGTGCATGACAATCTGGATATATGGATATTCATGTCGTGGTCTTGCCAGTAAAGATTTACAGCTTTCATGTGCAGAAAATAATAATCAGAATTGAGTATATGTGGTGAAAGTAAAAGAAATTCTGCATAAAGATCACATGCAATTTTAAAAGTTTGTATGAATAGGCATTCTTTCTATGACCAAAAAACTATGTTATTGTATTTGAGGCGAGAACTGAAGGGACTAGTTGTATAATAATGCAACATGGCTTTGATTGGAGGTGGAGGACTATTCCAACTCTCATACTAGTGGCCATATATATATGTATATATACATACATACATACATACATACATACATACATACATACATACATACATACATACATACATACATACATACATACATACATACACACATACATACACACATACACACATACATACACACATACATACATACATACATACATACATACATACATACATACATACATACATACATACATACATACATACATACATATATACATATACATACATACATACACACACACAGGCACACACACACATATATGTATATGTCTGCATGGACATTCTTGGGGATGGTATATTCAACTATATTCATGGAATAGTCAAAACAAACTATTTACTCAGCACTATATGAATGAGCTTCTGAAAACTAATCATTTTGATTTATTTCCTTTCTTTAAAGTGAGAAATACACTCTACCATTGTCTTGGCTGACTAGGTGTAGTCTCTTCATGATTCTCCATTGTCCTTTCTTCAATCATCTGTTTTCATTCTAACAATGAAATATGAAATATTTACCCTTATATTTCATTATTGTTCATGCAGCACTTAAATTTACATATACATATGCAAGCATTTCTTATAAAATGATATGCTGCAATCTCTCAACTATTATCAGTTTGCTGCCACCAGCTCCAAAAGTACATGATATTCTTATATTTCAATTATCATATACATGCATACACGCTTGTTCGCAGGTGCGGCATGGTTTTATGTTGGTGGGTGGGCCCTTCTCAGGCAAGACTAAAGTGCTGGAGGTGCTAGCAGACACACTTACATTGCTAAACACCCGGGGACAGATGGAAGAGTTCAAGACCACCTTCCGTGTTGTCAACCCTAAGGCCATCACCATGGGGGAGCTCTTTGGCCAGTTTGACCCTGTTTCCCATGAGTGGACTGATGGGGTAGTAGCTAACATGTTTAGGTACTTGTGTTTACTGGTATTAATAGTAAATACAAGTATATCATGCAACACAAATGTACATGCATTTGAGTATGTGATCCCTATTTTTTTGGTTTCTTTTGTGTTCCTCATATTCACACTTCAATTCTGCCCCCTCCCTCACATCTCATTACCTCTTATCTCTACACCCTCTGTCACCTCATGGTTCTGCTGTGGTTCATGCAGGGAGTTGGCTAGTTCACAGACTGAAGACAGGAAGTGGGTGGTGTTTGACGGCCCTATTGACACTCTGTGGATAGAGTCCATGAACACTGTGCTGGATGACAACAAGAAACTCTGCTTAATGAGCGGAGAAATCATTCAGATGAGTGACTCCATGAATCTCATATTTGAGGCCGACGACCTCTCACAAGCCTCTGTATGTCTGCCAATTAATTAGTTAATCTAGTGATATGTTATTGGTTATGTCTAGTCCTCACACTCTAACTATACCTTACACTGTGTCTCTTTCCTGGATGGTATATTGGCCAAGGTGCAGTGCACACTTAGTATGTACAGTATGCATAATAATATTTTTGATCTGACACACCTTGGAACAGTTGAGTACAAAGCTCTCACAATGGACAGTATTTTATTTAGTCTACTGTAATGTTTAGGAGAGCAAACTGCTTCCACCAACTTTAGGAATGGTATTGTGTATATATGAATATGCGGAATACAATGCATAATTTATATATTACATGTTCATTTTATGCACATCTATATCGATTCTTAAGCTGACTAATTCAAACATGTTTCCACTATGCCTCATTTATACATATATACACGTATACAGCCCGCCACAGTGAGTCGCTGTGGAATGGTGTACTTAGAGCCCTCTTCCTTGGGTTGGCGTCCATTGCTGCAGTCCTGGCTTACCGTGCTGCCCCCTGGCCTGCATGATCACCAGGTGCTCATCCTGGCCCTGGTGGACTGGCTGGTGGAGCCCTGTCTCCAGCTTGTCTTCAGCAAGCTCAAAGAGCTGGTGCCCACCTCAGAGAGCAATCTCACCTGCAGCCTCATGTACTTGTTTGAGATGCTAATGACTGATGCTTTGAAGGAGGAGAGGACAGCCAAGGAGAGTAGATATATGCAGTCATGGATAGTGGTGCGTTATCTGATTGCACATGTTATTGTGAGTATAAATTTAGAATAAATACTGCAATCTAAATCTCTTTATGTTAAGGCAGGACTACTCTGCTTGCTATAGATGGGTTTAAACCTGTCTTCTTTAAATGGATGCATATACTACCAGTTAAATCAAAATATGTGCTTTCCTAAGTATATAATAGCACACCATACACCCACAAAACAAACATGCACAACATAGAATGTATATATATATGTGTGTGTGTGTGTGTGCTATATAGTCGACTTTCCTCTTCGCAATGGTGTGGTCTGTTGGTGCTACTTGTGACAAAAATGGACGTGACGTATTCAGCAACTTCTTCCATGAGTTGTGCTGTGGTAAAGTGGAAGGCAGGGGAGTGCCCAAAGTGCTGGAGGGGAAGGTGGAGTGCCCCCTGCCATTAGAGGGTTTGGTGTATGACTACATGTTTGAGATGAAGGGCCATGGTAAGTGGACCCCTTGGCTGGACCTGGTGAAGGACAGGAGCATAGACACAAGCATCATACACCTGTCTGAAATCATCGTCCCCACTCTGGACACAGCTAGGTAAATATATATATACTTTATATATTTATATGCATAAAAGATAGCTATATTATATTGCAGATTGACCATCAATATAGATACAAAATTACATTACCCCACGATATATAAAAATATTTATTCAATTAATTGGTACTCACAAATTTCATCCCCCAAATGCAAAGTAACATCCTTCAACATAACAACATGAACTATCTGCACACATGTTTTTGTAATATTATTAATTATTCATGTACATGCATGGTGAGGAGTTTCAGTGATTTGATAAAAAGTATGGCCGAGAATGAAATATACTCTCTGATAATAGTTGTGTAAACAGTAACATTTATATTTTTCCCATTAGCAATCCAGGTGCCAGATAATATATCTTCGAAACACCTAATATTTTTGCTTGCTCAGATGATAACAAACAGAATAATTATAATTAACATATGACATTATGAATTCCTCCCTCCTCGTGTCACCCACCCAGCACTGGTGGCTGGGAATAGTAAGGAAGGTATCTGTTGTGACTATGCCCAACACTGTCTGGGGGCTGAAGTAATGACATTGTGAATCTCATTTAATGAAATTCCCTTGCTGTATTAGTTTCCATCTATTTCCATCCAAAATGTATGTTATTCTGTCTTTGTGTGCAGGTACACCTTCCTGATGGATCTAATGATCCGCTACAACCGAGCACTCATGTTTGTAGGACCCACGGGCACTGGCAAGTCTGTCTACGTCAAGCATAAACTTATGAATAATCTCGATCATGATATCTTCCATCCCCTAATCATCAATTTCTCTGCCCAGACTAAAGCTGGGCAGGTCCAAAACCTCATTATGTCAAAGTTGGACAAGCATCAAAAGGGTGTATATGGCCCTCCGATTGGCAAGAAGTGTGTCATCTTTGTTGATGACCTTAATATGCCTGCACAGGAAATCTACGGAGCCCAGCCTCCTATCGAATTACTCCGCCAGTACATGGACCATGGCATGTGGTATGCACATTTTCATTAAACTACACACATCATACTCTCAAAAATGCACTATGGTATATCCAAATGGCTTGTAATAATATATTACATGAGGTCCTTTAATGACAACCTTTTATCCTAATATTCTAGCTAATTACAAAATGTGATTTTTTTTGGTTTTTGTTTTTGTTCTTTCCCCTCTATTTTGTTTCACACATGTTACCTTGTCAATGCTACATCCTGATATTTTATATACTCTTAATATCTCACGTCTGGTAGGTATGACAAGAAGGACACTAGCCAATTATCTCTGGTGGACCTGCAGTTCCTGGTTGCTATGGGTCCCTCTGGGGGAGGAAGAAATCCCATCACCCCTCGATTTGTACGGCACTTTAATGTCATCACCATCAATGAATTTAGTGATGAAACTATGACCCGAATATTTTCCACCATAGTCTCCTTCTACTTGAGGGTGAGATAAATGCTCAGGCTGTAGTAGTATTTAGAAGGCCATAGCTACACATGTACATTCACACAAAGATCATTGTATTGCACAGTTCAAAAAATACATTATATTTACTGGTAATAGTTAGATATTATTAACATTTGGTAAAGGTTTTAATTAAAACCATCACTAAAAATTCCTTTTTTGTTGCTTTTTTCTTATTTCATACTCTACTATGTGTGCACAAATACTTGCTAATATTATAGTAGTGCCTGCTTTTTACCAATTCATTGCATCATTCGCATTTTATACCTACTCAAATGTGATAACTGTCACCACATGAGATATGGGATATGAGTTGTACAACGCTTGTTATCTAACTGTAATAATGTTGTTATGAATGTGCCATAGAGAGAGAAGTTTGACCTGGAGTATCACCAGTGTGGTCTTATGATGGTAGCAGCCACCATGGATGTCTACAAGCAAGCCATGAGCAATCTCCTTCCTACTCCTACCAAATCTCACTATGTCTTCAACCTGCGGGACTTTGCAAGAGTGGTTCTCGGCTGTCTACTAATCAAACCCCCTGCTCTCTCCAGCAAAATGCAGTTTGTACGCCTCTGGGTGCATGAGGTAAAGAACTTTCCTCTGGGTGCATGAAGTAAAAAACTTTCCTCTGGGTGTATGAAGTAAAATACTTCCCTCTGGGTGTATGGGGTTAAGAACTTCCCTCTGGGTGCATGAGGTAAAGAACTTCCCTCTGGGTGCATGATGTAAAGAAGTTCCCTCTGGGTACATGAGTTAGAGAACTTCCTCTGGGTGCATGAGGTGATGAATTTCCCTCAGGGTACCTGAGGTTAAAACTTTTTTCTGGGTACATGTAGTTAAGAGTTTCTATTTTGGTGCACATGCTTATTGTGTGCATGCTGTGTGAGTATGCATGATTGTGCATGCATTCTCCATCCACCCAGCTGTCCAGTCTACCCAGCTGTGATGGGAGGACCTGCTGGGGAGCAAACTAACTGGCCATGGCTTATCAATCAGCTAGGGTTTCAGGTGGGACTTTGGGTGCCCACACCCATAAGCTGAAGGTCTTGGTCAGTCTTCCTTTGAGATCCTAGCCCAGCACAAGGAATTTTCCTCATGTCAGGGGTGTGTGACTATGTGACAGCAGATAGAAAATTGTGCATTTCCTTTTTTTTATATTCATTTGTGTGTGTTCTTGTGTGAATGTGTGTGTGGGCTTGTTAGCATGCTTGTGTTGTTGAGTGTGTGCACATGTTGGCATGTATGCTTGTGTGTGTATTAGTGTGTGTAGTGTGTGTATGTATATATGCAACACAACATGATAAAATATATTTTACCAGTTAATTAAATTGTTTGAACACAGAGTTCAATACTCACCAGATTGGCTCCTTTCTCCTTTTTCCCTGTTTCGACTACTTTTTGAAGCCATATTATTGATAAAAACTTATTTAAAAGTTATACACCACTCTGGTGTACATAGTGCACTGTGACTGATTTGTGAAGGAATTCTACACCCCTCGAGTATGCATGCAGAACCTTATTAAATGTATGTTGCAATATTCACCCCTCAAGCGAATAGAATACACCATAACAGATGTGTTATAATTATACTGTTACATACTTCAGGTGTGCAGAGTATACAACAAACCTATTACACACACCCACAGCAAGGATACAGATCTCGCTACAACAGACATGTGTTTCTATTTCACACCCAGCTGGTGTACAGAGTTACTTAACTCTAAGGTACTTAATTGTCGCTATGCATCCCTCAGGTGTACAGGGTGTATTATGACAGACTTGTGGATGAAACAGACATGCAGTGGTTATTTCAGCTGATTAAAACCATGGTCAAGGTGCACTTCAGGGATGACTTCCTGTCCGTGTTCAAGCATCTGGCCGGCTCCACTGGACTGGGAAAGGTGGTGGGTGATGATATGAGGTCACTGCTCTTTGGAGACTACATGAAACCTGGAGAGGTATGTCATTACCAATTTGCATGCAATACATGCATGGTGCATGTACACATATGTAATTCCTATACATATTAATTTCAGACATGTAATGTAGTTCTTTACATAAATGGTTCACTAAATCAAGAATTAATTCAAAGAAAAGCAACTGTGGTGAGTCTGTATGTTACAACTGTTGTAAAAGACTTACAAGAGATGTAGTACAAGCGTCTGAGCCCTTCAAGGAATTAGCTTACAGGATTACATGAAATAACTTCTTACATTCTCTTACTGGCTGGTTAAAGTTGAACCACAGCACAGCTCAAAGGCTCATACCTACAGTAATATACTTTTCTGACTTTGAAAGACAGGTAGAGAATTCTCCTTCGGATGGAATTATGCTGGCTCACTGGGGGGAAATCGAGCTATTCAATATGAATTTGGAGTAGAGTAAGCAGAGGCTTCCTGAAGAAGAAAATATAAACAATGATGGCCAAATATTTTTTGTGTTGCTGTTGATGTTTGTTACTTCACCATGTCAACCAACGGTCCAGCTGCACACTAGGAAGAGCCAAACATTATCTATCCCTGAAAAAGGAACTTCCATTTACATCAATTATTGTTTTTTAAACAGTTATTAACTTAATGAGCTTGTATCTATTACTCTTCTAGCCATCCTAAACACTTTATTATCAGTGTAAAATACCACAGGAGGTTTAGCAGATACCTCTGTATATAATGCTTATCTTCGCAGATGAGTCTGACTGACATCACATGTAATAAGTATATGATTATGTCAATACTTAATACTTGTCCATACATGAATGTGTGAGGTTTTACACTCAGAGGCTTTGTGTAATGCACAGGTGTTTATGCATGTGCATGCATGTACCATAGTATGTATGTGTGTTCATGCTGCAGGATGTCAAGCTATACGAGGAGGTGGTGAGTCTGGAGGCCCTGACCAGTGTGGTGGAGGCTGCTCTTGTGGAGTACAACAACACACACAAGAACCACATGAACCTGGTCATCTTCCGCTATGTGCTGGAACACTTGTCCAGAATCTGCCGCATCATCAAGCAACCGAGTGGCAACGGGTTACTGGTTGGGGTTGGGGGTAGTGGCAGGCAGTCCTTAACACACCTAGCAACCTACATGGCCGACTACGAGCTATTCCAGCCAGAGATCAGCAAGAACTATGGCAAGGTGGAGTGGAAGGAAGACCTGAAGGTTTGAAACAACCAATTCTTTGTAGATGTTAGCTGTTTTAACCATAACATAGAGTTTAGTTCCCACACTGCACAAGTACTCTATATGGAGAGCGATTGTCTGGAAGAATTGCTATGAATGGATCATATTATATTCCTGTTTCTATTTGTAAATATATATTGTACTAATAAAATTAATTGCAATATGTAAGGATTATCTGCAAGCCAATGCAGTATGACAAAATGATCAAAATCTGTGCTAGCCATATAATAATGATAAATTTCTTACTTTAAGGAGAATCCAAAGAGAGCTTGGGAGTTCATCTAATGTTGTGTCACCATGTCATCAAACTTCCATGTCCATTTGTGTCATAGTGGTATACTCAACTAGTGCAAGGCAATTTAATAGATGCTGAAGAGTTCTAATAATCATGAATTATCAATTCATGCCTATTAATTACAGTATCAAAGTATGTGGCAGTCAGCCCAATATTTTTATGTATTTTTCTTATTATGGAGCATCCTTAACTGTCCAGCCCTTCCTAACTGTCTAGTACTTCCCACTGCCTTGTTAACAGCATGCATGATCAGCCTTACCTCTGGTATTCCTCATGCTGTAGGTTCTGCTAGTCAAGGCAGGGAAGGAGGGCAAGGCAGTGGTATTCCTGCTGACAGACACACAGATCAAGGAGGAAAGTTTCCTGGATGATGTTGATGGACTCCTCAATGCTGGGGAGGTTCCAAACCTCTTTGAGCAAGATGAAAAACAGGATATACTGGAAGTGAGTCCCATGGTTCACATTTCATGTACATGCATTTTCACTGCATGGAGCCTGTAGCAGGAATTTTCACATTTTTGCACTATATTTTCCTAGTAATTACATCAACCCTGTGTGAAATATGTCCAAAGTTTATCCAAATGATGCTACTGAAACTGGACTGCCCAATCAATCCAGTGTGTATTGATGTGTGTGCATGCATGGTGTGTGCGCGCGCATGTGTAAGTGTGAGTGCATGTGAAATAGATGTATGTGTGCATATATAAAGTATTTATTTCCACAAATAAATTAGTTATATTTGTAAGTGCACGTGTATGTGTGTGCATTATTTGTTGATACTTACGTGTGTAATGTATATATTGGCATAAATATGAGTATGTCTTATCTTGTGCATTATTGTCAAGTGTTTCATGCCCCACCCCGACTTCATCTTCTACACTCACACAAATACACACACAGGCAATGCGTCCTCTGGCTCAAGCACTAAACAAAGATGCAGAATACACTCCACTATCCCTGTTCAGCTTCTTTGTAAACCGCTGCAGAGAGAACCTCCACTTGATCCTGGCCTTCAGCCCCATAGGCAACTCCTTCAGGAGCAGGATGAGGAAATTCCCCTCCCTCATCAACTGCTGTACCATCGACTGGTTCCAGGCATGGCCTGATGATGCATTAGGTTTGTGTGTGATGTGTGTATGTGTTGGCCAAACCAGTTTCAGGCATTGCGTAGTGATACATTAAATGTGTGTTAATGTATGTGGATATGGGTGAGTGTATATATACAATGATATATTTTTCTCCATTTTATTCCTGCTATATGCTCTGTAGAGTTGGTGGCTAACCGTTTCCTTGAGGAAGTAGAGTTGACAGAGCTTGAGAGACGCTCTTCCATTCCTCTGTGTAAACACTTCCATTTGAGCACCAGGTACATGTCCATCAGGGCAGGTCACTATAGCATGGACCATGGGAAATGAATTATAAATATTTTAGGTGTGTTTTCCTCCTTGATCAGAGTGTTGGCAGATAAATTTTTGCAGCATCTGGGCCGACATAACTACATAACTCCCACCTCTTACCTGGAGCTCATATCCTCCTTCAAAAGTGTGCTTTCCCGCAAGAGAGGGGAAGTGGTTATATTCAAGAAGAGATACAAGGTTGGCCTGGAGAAGTTGGAGTTTGCAGCATCTCAGGTAGGCAAGAAGACAGTATCCTTCTACGGTAACAATTGTGATTATGACTAAGTATATTTTTGTAGCTGCGATACATCATAAACTCTGGAAATACTTTTAACATGACTTTTTAAAAATTTTAAATCAAGTGTGATTAAGTATCATGGACGCTAACATTAACACCCATGGAATATCCTGGGAATCATTGATTAGGTGGCTAGCATGCAGAAAGAGCTGGAAGAGCTTCAGCCCAAGCTAGTAAAGTCTAAAGATGAAAATACTAAGATGATGGTGGTAATTGAAAAGGAGAATGCTGAGGTAGAGGCTCGCAGTAAGGTGGTGCGGAGGGATGAGGAGAATGCCAACAAGGAGGCAGCTGTGTCACAGGCTCTCAAGGATGAGGTATGTGATCAGTGCTGCATAGGAGGGATTGGATAGAGGGGATATGAGGAGGTGGAGGGATGTGTGGGAGGAGTAGAGGATGGGGCAGAGGGAGAGGGAGAGAGGTAGGTTATGTTGAGTGTTTGGAAAGGGAGTGAGGAAGAAGGTAAATGATATGCATGGAGGGTGACGGAGTGAACCAGTGATTTGGACTCTTGCAAATATATGCTGTTACACTCTAGCTATGTATCTTTATTTCAATATTCACACATACACTCACTCTATTTCTCACTCGGCCATAGTGTGAGAGTGACCTTGCTGAGGCCATTCCTGCTCTAGAGTCAGCCCTGGCTGCACTTAACACTCTCAAGCCAGCAGACATCACCATAGTGAAAACTATGAACAACCCACCAGCAGGAGTCAAGCTTGTGATGACTGCTGTGTGTGTGATGAAGGGTATCAAACCAGACCGTATAAATGACCCCTCTGGATCAGGCAAGAAGACTGAGGACTTCTGGGGACCTTCTAAGAAACTTCTAGCTGACATTAAGTTCCTGGATGGATTGAAGGAGTATGACAAGGATAATATTGCGGTTAGTTATCACCTGAAGAGATTACTCCTACACTGTGTTAGTCTGTTTCAATGTAACATTGTTATGCCCACTGCTAATCATGCTCTTGTGAATTCAGATACATTGATGTGTAACTATAGCTTTGCCATGTATTATTGTGAAGAGATTAAATATCAAGCGTTGGTTGCTCATGCAGCAGATACAAGTGTAAACTGCATACCATCTGGAATGGTTATGAAAAAAGAAACATATATACAACTTAGTTTTACATGGTGGCATATAAGTGTATGAAACAAATTTTTTCCTATCCTCCCCATTTCTACTGATATACACTGCAGGTGCCAATTATGAAGAAGATCAGGGCAGAGTTTGTGCCTAATCCTGAATTTGACCCTCTCAAGGTGCGGACAGCCTCCTCTGCAGCCGAAGGGCTCTGTAGATGGGTCAAAGCCATGGAAATATATGACAGAGTAGCCAAGGTGAAACAGATAGCCTTATTGTGATCTCATATACCAAAACACTTTTCATACTATGCCACTAATGTAGAAAACATCAGTGCCTAATTTGTAATGCAATCTTGAAACATTATCACAAATTATACAATTCCTTATATGTATACTTTTTTCCAGGTCAGTGGTACTCACTAAAATGATTGGAAAGTTCCTTAAAGAAATAATTAAAACTGGAATGATGTTAGTATGAACATGGCTGTGTTTATTTTCTCAAATATATCCTTAAAACATTTACAATATCCTCATTGTTAGGGGATACTAATAGTGTATTGTTGGCTACCTCAGTAGCAGTTGTTCCTCGTTTGTAGCTGCATATCATATAATTTGGGCCTTTAGTGGCTTTATGTGTACCGAATGCTTTGGGAACACATTTCAGATTGAACAATATTAACTGCGTTCCCTAGATTCCATTTTGTGTACATGTCACTCTGCATGATATTGGCAAGGAATTCTGTATTAATTCAACTGAATGATGTACACAACAAATAAATGATGTCATACATTCTGTTGGTTCAAGATACCGCAAGTAAAATACTGACACACTTTATGATCAACAATGTGTTTAGCAACTACAAATGATGGGATTATTTAGAGAATTTTTTTATACTCTGTACTTACAATAATACAATTAAATTAATATCCAGCTATATTGAGCTAGTTATTTATGTAATTTAAATACACAGAGAAGCCTAGAAGCACAGCTTTGAACTATCTGTGTATATTATTGTTGTGTTTCTGGATTATTTGCAGGTTGTTGCTCCAAAGAAGGAGAAGTTGAAGGAAGCTCAGGCTGCCCTGGCTGAGACCATGCTCATCCTCAATGCCAAGAGGGCAGAGCTTCATGAGGTGGAGGAGAGGTTGGCCACACTCAAAGAACAATTTGAAGAGAAGACACGAGAGAAAGAGAAGCTGGAGGAACAGGTTGACCTCTGCGCCATGAAGCTAGAGAGAGCACAGAAGCTGATAGGAGGACTGGGAGGCGAGAAAGACAGGTAAGATGGGTGTGAAGGTTCAAAATGCTAGTGGAAGGATGTAGGTGTGTGTTCATGGTGTAAATGGGAAGTGGCTGGGTGTGTACTCTAAGTGAACTGGTGTTTTCTATAGCTTCACAGGAAGCTAATTATTATTATTTTACTGTTCAGGAGTTGAACATATGCAGTTAATTGTTGATAAAAATCTTAAAAAGTTGTATTATGGGCTAGCTTTCATGCTTGGTAAGTGGTCTGTTTATTTTTGTACACTAGTTTCTACATTTGTTTTCACTACTTTTTTGTGGACATTACATGAAAGGTGAAAGGTGAGAGGTTGGAAGGAATGCATGATTTGTTATATCCCCAAAAACATGCCATGTTACTGCACATGGTCTAGAGTGCATACTACTTAATGTTCTATTCTGTATCTTTCACAGGTGGTCTGCAACAGCAAAGGCTCTGCAGGAGACATACGACAACTTGACTGGAGATGTGCTCATTTCTTCAGCGGTCATAGCTTACCTAGGAGCCTTCACATCTGCCTTCAGGTACATGCAGTACATCAGGCAACAACATGTCCTTGCTAGAGGCTATGGGCTGTAAATGCATCTGACAAACCTCCAGTTAGTGTTGAGCTAGCCTTGAGTGCCACGGATTGAGCCCTGAAGTTTGTTGTCAAGCTTCCATTGTTGTACCATAAAATAGCTGCTGCAGTTATTCTCCTTTGTTATCATTGTTTTTATTTTAGTTCTTGATATTATTTTTGATGCGCATACCTGCATTCCCCAAGAAAAAAAAATCCACCTTTCAACTATATTTTTCCATCCTTAAATAGTATCTATACTGTTGTTTCCCACTGAGTGACACAGCATAGTGTATGACTGTTATATTTCAATATTTTTCTTACTCAGTTGTCCTCATTTTTGTTTATTATTAGTTGTTGATGTGCCATGTTACATCTTGTTCAGGAGCAACTGTGTACGGGACTGGATAAAGGTGTGTCAGTCACATGACATACCCTGCTCCAATGAGTTCAGCCTCAGCAAAACTCTGGGTGAACCAATCACCATACGTGAGTGGAACATTGCTGGCCTACCAACAGACTCCTTTTCTGTGGACAACGGGGTAATAGTGGCCAATGCTAGACGTTGGCCTCTCATGATCGACCCCCAGGGCCAGGCTAACAAGTGGGTGAAGAACTCAGAGAAGAAGAAGAACCTGCAGGTGGTGAAACTCACTCAACCGGACTACATGCGGACCCTGGAGAACTGCATCCAGTTTGGCACACCTGTGTTAATAGAGAATGTGGGAGAAGAATTGGACCCTAGCCTGGAGCCTCTGCTCTTGAAGCAGACATTTAGACAAGGAGGGGTGTCATGCATCAAGCTTGGGGACAGCACCATCGAGTACTCCAATGATTTCAAGTTGTTCATCACAACTAAGTTGAGGAACCCTCACTACTTGCCAGAGCTCTCCACCAAAGTCTCCCTCCTCAATTTTATGATCACTCCAGAGGGTTTGGAGGACCAGTTGCTGGGCATTGTGGTTGCCAAGGAGAGGTATGTTGAATTGCCAGTACCTGTGATGTTGCAACATGTCATGTTTGTGTGACCTTTTGTGAACAGGCCAGATTTGGAAGATGAAAGAAATGCTCTCATAGTGCAGAGTGCTGCTAACAAGAAACAGCTGCAAGAGATAGAGGACAAGATTTTGGAGACTCTTTCAGCCTCCAAAGGAAATATATTGGAAGATGAGTCCGCCATTCTCATCTTGGACTCCTCCAAGGTCCTTTCAAATGAGATATCCAAGAAGCAGAAGGTGGCAGAAGAGACTGAGGCTAAGATTGAGCAATCTCGGGCTGGCTACCAGCCTGTGGCCATCCACAGCTCCATTCTGTTTTTTTCTATCACTGAGCTGCCCAACATTGACCCCATGTATCAGTACTCCCTGGCATGGTTCATCAATAACTTTCTCATTTCCATCTCTGAGAGGTTGTTATGAGATATAATGTACCATAAAAATGTATTTGACAATAATATTTTGATAGCAGTAGGGCAAGCCTGACTGTAATGTTTAAAAAAAAACACATTATATATATGTGTGTATGTATGCATGTAGGTAGGTAGGTAGGTAGGTAGGTAGGTAGGTAGATAGGTAGGTAGGTAGGTAGGTAGGTAGGTAGGTAGGTAGGTAGGTAGGTAGGTAGGTATTTATGTAGGTATGCATGCATGTATGTATGTATGCATGTATGTATGTATGTATGCATGTATGTATGTATTCATGTGTATATATACACATAAATATATATATATATTATATATACTATATATATATATAGGAACAGTGAACTTGGGTTCATTACCCTGTTCATGATTTCACTTCAAACTTTCTGATTAATGTTGATTGTATAAACATATGTCAAATATTGTCTACACAAGTCACAATATATTCTATCCACATGTACCAAGTCTTATTTTATTGTTTCTTATTGCAGTACAAAGTCCAAGCATTTGGAGCGTCGTTTGAGAAACTTAACTGAGCACTTCACCTACAATCTATACTGCAACATCTGCAGGTCCCTCTTTGAAAAGGATAAACTCCTTTTCTCTTTCCTCCTCTGCTGTAACGTGCTGACGTAAGTCCTTCAGTAAAAACAATGGTTGGTTTGAGTTGGGAACACAGCCACCCCACCATATGGAGAGTTAGAACGAATATATTTGTTTCCTATTATCTTTTTATTTTGCACGTGATCATTTATGGCAGGTCCAAGAAGCAGCTGAACAGTTCAGAGTTCATGTTCTTCTTGACAGGAGGTGTGGGGCTAGAGAATACCATCCCTAACCCTGCCCCTTCCTGGCTCTCTGGTAAGTCTTGGGATGACTTATGCCGCATGACACAACTCACAGCCTTCAAGCAGTTCATTGAAAGTTTCCGGTCTAACCTGGTGGCATGGCATGCTTACTTTGATGACAGAGAACCACACAAGGCTTCTCTCCCCTCACCATGGAGTGAGCAGCTGAACGATTTCCAGAAAATGATTGTGCTACGCTGCCTGCGCCCTGATAAGGTTATTCCTGTAGTCAATGACTTTGTAAAGTTCAACCTTGGACACAAGTTTGTGGAGCCACCTCCTTTTGACCTGGCCCGCTCCTTTGCTGACTCCATTTGCACCATGCCCCTGATCTTTGTGCTCTCACCTGGGGCCGACCCCATGGCAGGACTAATCAAGTTTGCAGAGGACAAGGGGTTCATTGAGACCAAACTCAATGTCATATCACTGGGTCAAGGTCAGGGTCCAGTGGCACAAAAGTTGATAGCGGCAGGAGTGCTGGAGGGCTCGTGGGTGGTGCTGCAGAATTGTCACTTGGCTGTGTCCTGGATGCCGGCATTGGAGAAATTGTGTGAAGAAATGCGGCCAGAGAGTGTGCATGCTGACTTCAGACTGTGGCTCACCTCTTACCCATCTGACAAGGTAGGTAGGTAGGTAGGGAGGGAGGGAGGTAGGTAGGTTGGTATATAGGTGTTTAAGTGGGTTTCATAGGGAGTGAGTACGTGGATAGGTGGGTGGGTAGGTGGGGATGGGTGTGTTGTAGTTTGGTGCAGAGGTAGGTCGGTGCATAGGTAGGTAGCTGCATTGCTGAGCACATGTCATATTGTGTATGCATGTATATGCTCATCATTTTGATTCTACATAGACATATGTAGCTTAATAGAAAATCATAGTATGTATTGGTAGTAATATGTATGATTGTACTTCGCTTAGGAGTATTCTATCTTATGTTATACTATGTGTGTTTGATACTGTGTCTATGTGTGTATGTGTATATTTTTCTGCAATGTGGTGTATGGTGCTCTAGTTTCCGGTGGCAGTGTTGCAGAATGGAGTGAAGATGACTAACGAACCCCCCACAGGTCTCAGGCAGAACCTGCTCCAGTCCTACCTCACTGATCCCATCTCTGATAGAGCATTCTTTCAAGCTTGTCCAGGAAAAGAATCAGTATGATTATTTATTACTTCTTCTTTTTTTTAATGTTTAGCACTTCTCAATGTGCATGTCCAAAATCTGGACATAATCTTATTGTTATTTGCCTTGATTTGTTAACATTTCTTTTAGTCCAATTTAAATTAAGGACAGTCTCTAGCTTAGAATATTAAAGATTATTATTATTTATCATGCAATTAAAAGTCAAGAGATAGTTGTTCCTAAAGCATCTATTTATTTTTTATGTCTACAACCGAAGGTTATACAGTGAATATCCATGCACAAGTACATCTAATCTAGAGATGTGTTGTGTGAACACAAATGCACAAGTAATCCCTCTCGACAAGCCAATATAGTTCTTGTTATGGTCTAAGAAGAATACAAATTTCAGTAATCAGAAAAAATAAATTAAAAAAAATGGATGGATCTAGACAGTGAACGTGTATAGAGATCAAGTTAGCCTAAAACAGTGGCTGCATAACGTGATAGCTGAGAGTAGATTAGCATCCTTGGAAGGGGCATACAGGATATTCCATAATTGCTTCCACAAGAATAGTTCAAAGGTAGATCGATTTAATAGTGAGCATGGGGACAAATGATAGCATAGAGCATTAAAGACATATGCAAGAGTAAGTGGGAGGAGGACTATAGTCCTTCATGTTGTAGAGCAGGTGCACCATTACTATGTTACTTTACACAGTGCCTATGTCAACAGCGAGAACAGAAAATGCTCTACTACAGGGAAGCTTGCTTATGCCCTATTTTTCTCAGAGACTGACCTATAAATTCCAAAAATTAGATAGCTTTATTTTAACAGCATAGAAAACTACTTTAAGATAACTAATGCACAACAGTTAGCAATTGTTTCTCTGTGTATTACTAGCAACACACTTCACCATAGTTGGGATTCTATTTCTGTTGGTGTTGAATTATTCTTTCATATGATTGTGAGAATCTCTCTTCTTCCATTACTCAACTCCATATAGGCCTGGGAGAAGCTGCTGTTCTCCCTGTGCTTCTTCCATGCCCTAGTCCAGGAGAGGAGGAAGTTTATTCCTTTAGGCTGGAACATCCCCTATGGCTTCAATGAGTCAGACCTTCGTATTAGTGTTCGGCAACTGCAGATGTTCATCAATGAATACAATACTATTCCATTTGATGCAATCACTTACCTCACAGGTGAATGCAACTATGGAGGCAGAGTTACAGACGATCGAGATAGGTCAGTACAGGGTCATCTGACTATGGATTATTCTCTATGTTTGCCATCCATCCTTACCTTATTCATTTGTTGATCAATGTGTTAATATTTATGTATGACTAATTCAACAGCTTAAAAATTACTTTTCATCATTAATTTCTAATGTTTGATTTCGTATTTCTTTGGAGATAATGATAATTTCCACATGGTTACAGCATCAATACTCATATCTGACTAACTTTATAGCTTAGCAATTCAATTTCAATACTATGGTAATTAAATATCCGAATGCCAATAGCCATGGAAATGATGATAATTTCCGTGTGCATAGGCGTTGCTTGATGAGTATACTGTCCACCTTCTACTGTCCAGAGGTTGTTACAGAGCCTAAACACAAGCTCTCTCAGAGTGGCACTTACTTTATACCACCCAAAGGTAATCACTACAATGCAGTGCTATATGAGCTAATATGGTACCCTGCAATGCAGTATATAATATAGAACAGTATAGCAGTGCAAACACATTCTTATAGCTAGTCCAAGTATATGCTCATGGTATCCTATTGATGGAAGCTAAACAAAACTTGTCAGCTTGTCCAATTAACCTCCAAGTAAATAGCTGTGCAAACTGCAACAGAAATTTAAGGTTGATAGAGATAACCAAAGGAATGGCTGGGGGGAGGGAAATCCTTTGTTGTTAGAAAGCTTAAAAGAAATATGTAAGTTTCTATCAGCCAAACTATATTTAAGAGTGAAATATTCCTGACTGTGGTACACAGTGGTTATAATGTTGACTTTCAATCATTACTCTGCATTCAATTACCACGTGTGAGATGCCAGACTTGGTGTGATGTTAAGTACCATGATGTTGTGAGGTGATATGTGGTGAATAAATGTGTCACGTGTAATTTTAAAGTGTTAGAGAATGTGACATGGTGCTGCATTGTGTTGGGTTGAATGTTTGTCAGATAAAATTGTGCCATTCCTGCCCTTAGGCAGTCTGTCTGATTTTCTATGCAATGTATAATAGTGCATATAATCGTGCAGCTTTTTTTACTATTTAGAAGTAAAAAGAATTATGTTAATCCTGATCCTATGTAGATTGAATTCACATATGTTGCAAAGTAAAAAAAAATTTACCACATACCTGTTCATCACTCATGTGCATGCTCAGGTGATTACGACTCTTATGTTGAGTTCATTAAGGAGCTGCCAATGTCTCAAGCCCCTGAAGTCTTTGGTATGGACGATAATGTGGATATCTCCAAGGAACTGCAGGAAACCAAGACTCTGTTTGACTCCACTCTCCTTACCCAGAATCAATATAGAGGAGGGGAGGTAGGAGGACAGACCGAAGACACCCTCAATGAAATTGCCTCTGACATCTTGTCCAAGGTAAGGAGTTATAGACTATGAATTACTATTGCTCATTTCATTCCTGAGTACATTGCCTACTGGTGTTTGATTTTAGTTAGCCTTTGTATGTGAATGCATTTACGTTTGTGAACATCACTACTGTGCATGTATATCCAACAGCATCTCAGTGTATATTATAGGTTGTCTACACTCTTATCATGCTGTGTGTGTGTGTGTGAGTGTGTGTGTGTGTGTGAGTATGGCATGTTTGCGGGCTGGTGGGTGGGTTTGTCGGCGGTGGATAGGGATGGGTGTTTGTCTTTGTCTGCCTGTATAACATGTGATGGTAATACTAATATCTAGATCCCCTTACTGTTTCACATCTAGTGTCAGCCTTGCAGGAGCAAGGATATCACACTCATAAATAGTCAGTAGAGGGCAAATTTGAACTAGGAATTTTCATTCGAAAAATCATTTCTCTTCATAATGATACTCAATTTAACTTATTGTTAATTCTGTATGAGTTAGCTATGCACACACATTCATTAACCAATCTGCAGTGAGTGAGTGATGCACACATTATTTCTTAGTTGTCCCGAAGTAGTTCTGACAAAAATTCCTTACCACATTATTGCTGCTGTTGAATTTTAATTCATAAGATGTCTGGTCATTCTTTTTTCATCATGCATTGATTATCATTAACTATGATTTTATTGCTGATTAATAACAAGGTTAAGTATTTAAAAAAAAGAAGAAAAGGTGTTATACATTTTTATTAATGATGTTCCAATAAATCTAGTACATAGTTAAACCGCATATGTTCTTGTGGTGATTCCACAGTTGCCCAAGGACTTTGACCTGCACTGGACCATGCAGAGGTATCCAGTAAGGTATGAAGAGAGCATGAACACAGTATTGCTACAGGAGATGGAGCGCTTCAACAGACTCACACGCGCCATCCATTCCTCCCTCATCAGCCTCCACAAAGCCCTCAAAGGTCTGGTGGTCATGAATGCAGAGCTGGAGTCTCTCTCCAATGCTTTGCTGATGGGAAAAGTTCCAGAGTACTGGTGCAAGAGGTCGTACCCCAGTCTTAAACCTCTGGGCAGCTACATAGCCGACTTGCTGCACAGGCTGAAGTTCCTGCAGGAGTGGATGGATCAGGGAAAGCCCTCTGTCTTCTGGATCTCTGGCTTCTACTTCACACAGGTAAGATCATAGATGTTCATTAGTGTTGCTATGCCCCCTTTTCAAAGTTGGGAAGCGTGTGACAATCAACACTTGCAAGCTCCTATAAAAATTGACACCTAATTCTCATTATTAATACTAGAATAGTGAGAGAGATAAAGTCAGAAAAAGCTTAAATCAATACCATGAAGCAAAACTATATTGTGACTAATACAAATAGGAAATTTATCTGTACATTTTGCATCAGACATTATACTTTGTCTTATATACCATGTTATTTCTCTCCATTTTTGGAAGCTAATTATGGTTCAAACTTAACTTACAATGGCCTCTTTAGGCCTTCCTGACTAGTGCTATGCAGAACTATGCCCGAAAGTATGTCATCCCCATCGACCAACTGGCCTATGATTTTGAAGTCATGAATGTTGATGATTGTCCAGTGCCTCCTGAGGATGGAGTGTATGTGAAGGGACTCTTCCTGGATGGTGCTAGGTGGAGCAGGGAAAGGTTAGCCTGGGAGTCCTTTACCTATTGTTCCTTGACATAGAGTTCCATTTGCTTTATCATTCTTTTTATTTAATATTTATAGGGGGAGAGGAGGGTTCAGGATTTATATGTACAAGCCATGCTTCTAGGCAATCTAGAGTGTAGAGTACCTTACAAAACTCCATTCCATTTGTTTCAAAAATGTATTTGTACTAAGCAAGTGATAGGCCCACAATCTTAAAGTAATAAATTCCTTTTTTTTTTAAACTTTATTCAAGATATTGGTTTATTTACACCATGTATAGGAATATGCTGGCGGAGCAATTGCCCAAGGTTCTATATGATACCTTACCTATTATCTGGATGAAGCCTGGTAAGTATCCCCACAGTGAGGATGAAATCAAAGGAATATCAGAAATGATTGTTGGTATTCCTCAATACATGCTTAATCAAAATTTATTGATTGAAGTAGGTTGACAATAACTTATAGGGACACTCATGGACCAACATCACACTGGGTTGAGGCAGGTTGAAGTAGGTTGACAATAGTTCTATGGGGACACACACTGGACTAACATCACACTGGGTTAAGTCAGGTTGAAGTAAGTTGACAATAGCTCTATGGGGACATACACTGGACCAACATTACACTGGATTGAAGCAGTTTGAAGTAGGTGGACAATAATTCTAAAACCATGTTTGATTGAGGCACGCGGAAGTAATCAAATGAGTTTTGTGGGATGCACTAAGTCTTGGCATTGGTACAGTTCTTACATAATTTTGTTTAAATAAAAGGAATCCATTTATTAACTACATCTTGCGGAACAAGATAAGAAAAATATTGTACTTGTATTGGATTTTTTATGTTACCAAGAATGATTGTTGTGTCATTGTCATTGTCTCCCATCCTGTGATATTTGTGAGCACAGCCAAGAAGGAGGAGCTGAAGGAGAATGCCTGGTATGTGTGTCCTTTGTACAAGACCAGTGCCCGGCGTGGCACATTGTCTACCACAGGCCACTCCACCAATTATGTGCTCTCTATAGACCTGCCCACAGACAAACCTGTTAAATACTGGATACAGAGAGGCTGTGCTCTGCTCTGTCAGCTCGATGACTAGACTACTAATGCTGCATCAGTAATAATAGATACATACATGTATGCAATGACTTGTATTACTCTCAATAGAACAGACTCCATATAATACTATATACTATGTGACACACCTTTAAAAAAAAATTAAAACAGCAAACAGAGATGTTTCTAATTTTGGGTGTATATTATTATTTTGCGGAGATACCAATATATACTTGGGAATATTATATTAGGCTGATGACAAGTAAGCAAGGAACATTATGGTATCATACAGTGTAAAATCCATTGAAATTGTTGGTAACATTTTGTGCGACTAAAATAGTTCAGAATATCATGCAGTGTACATTAGTGAATCTTGACTCTAATATTGGCATTTCCAGTTTATCAGACCAAGAACAGACATGACCGCATTCCAACACCCACCAGGGAATCTTCAGAAATTGATTGACTAAGTCACATAATATGTTTTATAACACAAAGTGATCACCATATGAGATATGTATAAGAAACTTTCTTATCGGTTAAGTAATTTCTATAAGGTAACAAGTCAATTTAGAACATTTTTCACATTAGGGAATCTGATCTTATTAGTATTGCCCCCCATCCCTATAGTTTCTCACGATCATGATGGGTGTTTCTAGAAGTTCAGGGAAATGTACATCATTAGAGGACAGAGAGAATATCCTGATTATGTAAAAATAGAAGTTGATATATATATTCATAAATGCGTATAAAATCTTTAATATTCAATCAAAACTGACTATGAAGCTTAAAATAAGCAACAAAAGTAATGCTGAGGAATGCAAGCTTCTGTACAAGACATGCTCCAGCTGAAGCGTGAATACTATTAGTCTTGGGTGTTGAACTCAGCACAATACTCAACACACTCTGCATGTCTTGTTTCTGTATTCTGGCTTCATCTGCAGCACAAAAAGGTGTGAAGTAAAGAGTAAATAATTTCTAGTACTCTCCCATCGATATTCCAAAGTTAGAAATACATGCCATCCTGGTTGTCAGTGTTTTAGTTTTACGTTGTAAAATATCATGTGATTCATTAATATCATGTGACTAAGTAAAGCTCCAAACAAAGGAATACAATACAATTAATAATAAATCTAGAATAGAACATAACAATACTTTAAAAAGAGTATTCACTTCTGAGTAACAATGACATCAAAAAGGATTTTTTTTTTTTTTTTTTTGTGGGCTAGGATGAACACCCCACAAATATGCACACTACTGCAAGATTGACACATTCAGTTGAACTGAACTTGTTCCCACAAGGTATACAAGCAACACAAAAACCCAAAACAGACATTATTGTGCATGCAAGCATGAGGATGTTAGTTTAGCACACTTGAAAATATGAGAGATCTGGGTCATAAAATGTCTATAACTCCATCCAGTGAATTTAAAATAGCCCTTTCAATTTTTTAAATTAAAGGATTTTTTCTCTTGGGAATCAAGAACATATTCAAAATACCTCTGTTGGTGAACAGCTAAATAAGGTACACTTCATTGATACTGTCAATTATCTTCCGTATTATTATTGGTAGTAGCTTACAAATGGGAGCAATAGACAAATTTAGCCAATGACTACAGCACTCTGTACATAAGGCATGTGATGCAACTTGTTTGATACAGGTCTGATGAAGCTTGGATGAAGATATACATACACACCATCATACCATTGTCCCTTTGCCTCACTATGTAAATTCCATGTTTGAAAAAGACGATCTATGCTGGACTTTATAAGACTCACCTTTTGTTGTTACACATAAATTAAAGTTTAAAAATAGTCTTCTACTTTTGCTCTGAGTCTTAGTGTCAAGAAATCAAAGATGAACAGGCAACACTTATTCATTTGAATGTGGATCAGTTATTTCATCTACAATTATAGTGAATAACAAAGTTACCTTCATGCAATGACATTTCCTAATATGATCTCTTACTACATCAATAATTTTTATTAGGATATTTTTAGATTTGCCATTTGTGCTTCTCTCTCCTTATTTAGGTGGTCTAGCAAGATTGGCTATTTGTGCTTCTTTTTCCTTATTCTAGGTGGTCTAGCAAGATTAACTACTAATGCTTCTCTCTCCTTATTCTAGGTAGTCTAGCAAGATTGGAGCTGCTGTTGGTAGGACCTTCAGAATTGCCAGAAACTTGTTCTTGTTTGATACTTGTAATATCAGGGCCGTAGCCAAGGGTGGGGGGGGGGGGGGAAGGAAAAAAAAAAAAATTAATTAATAAATAAATTAAAAAAAAAAAAAAAAAAAAAAAAAATAATAATAATAATAATAATAATAATAATAAATTTCTCTCCGCCAGTACTCATGCGCACACCACCAAAAGTCAATCAGTCAGTCAGGGTCCTCCCCGTTCAGTTTTGAAGTGTATCAGATAATCTGGAGCTAGGCGTGACCGTCTACTGTTGTAGTGTGTCACTGGGTAACTGTGAGTCAGCACTCTACCCTTACCGGAATTTCTCAACTCCCTTGTATATTAGATGGGAACTAGGCTTGCTGGGAGCAAGATGGCTGCTACCTGAAGTGGTGGTTTTCTCAGGTATTTCAAGCTGGAGTGTTCACTTCCAATGCAGGAATGGTTCAAGCTTCAAAATATTGAGGGGACTCAATTTACTATATATAAGCGGGCAAGTGGGATGGCAAGTTATTCCCTACATACAAGCAAGGCAAATACCTAATTTTTAAATGAGAGGGGAGGGGGGGGGGGGGGTGGGAACATAAGCACTACCAAGAGTATTAGTGGGGATATTGATAATCATGAGAATTTGATAAATAAAGTGTGAGGAAAAACAGAGCTATTAAAATGCACCAAAATGCTCCCTGTGTTCATCTAACACTGCACAAAACTGTCTGGCAAATTTAATAAGACCACAGTTATTTATCGACTGCTAATATGTATAAAGTAGCATATAAACTAGCCATAAAATTTCGAGCATTGTTTGAGAAACCTAAGAGTATTTCTTTATTTTTAGGCTGAAATGGTTGGTGTTGGTCTATACAGCATATGGACTGGTATTCATCAAAACAACTAGAGCTACCAATTGCCTGGTTTGATGTAGAACATGGAATTTCAGCTATTCTGAAGGTGAGATCACCGATCTTAGATGTTAAATATCCCTTTTATCTTTATTGACTTCCTCAGTTACAGGGTCAATTTCAGGCTGACCTAATCTTCAAGAATTATCTCTGGCTGAACTCTAGCAGTCAGTCTCTTTCCTGATGACCAAGCATCAAGCAAGCTTGCCTGTCTCATTCCCTTAGCCATTTTGTCAAAATAATCTTCCAGCTGGTTCTGATTTCAGAGCAAGCTGGCAGAATGCAAGATTATTCATGATAAATACTGTTAGTGGTTCACATGTCGTGGTGGTGGTGTTAAGTGTATCTACACACAGATATTTTAGGAAATACTGCATATGTATGTAGACACACAACACCATATTTAAAACTTGATCACTCTCTCTGTCCTAGTGAGCAAGGGAGGAAAAAGAAGAGACAGAAAAGAGAAGAGAATAGAAAGGGAGGATTGAGTTACAGCTACTTCATTCATACATGACATCATTGTTCCAAAAATTTGGGGGGGGTCTGTCCCCACCTACAGAAAAGTGAGGGGGTCATGCCCCTCTAGCCCCCACCCTTAGCCATCCCTGCAATGTCTATCCTTAGTGGTTATGATGTTGCTGATGCAGAGAGCCATGTAGCTATGTTCAGTAATTTTGGTGGCACTTGTGTCAGTGATAATCTTAGGTTAGGACCTTCTGCTAGTTATGGAGGTTTAAATCATCATGATGTAGACGGTAATTGTGGTCCTGATATTGGGACATCTAGTTGAACTTAGTATGGAGGCAAGGATTGCTGGGAGAAGAGGGCAACTTCCAGAAGTGATGATCTTCTGAAGTGCTTGAAGGCACAATGCCCACTGTCCATTTGTATTGTCATTAGTGATGGTGTTGCTGATGTGAACCATATACCTGTAATTAGTACTATTGATGGCGATTGTGAAAATCTTAGCTTGGGATCAGCTGGTAGTTGTACAAGTTTGAACTATCTTGGTGGTAATGGTGGTCCTTACAGTTTATCTAAAGAAAGTTAAGATGTCGCCTATTTTTTTTTTATTATGCATAATATGCCCACTATTGAAGTAATTGGTGCAGTAAATTCTTTGAATAAAGATCATATCTTAGATTTAAAAATTTTTTTTTTTCCCGAAACTTTCCCTTTCCCCAAGGAGTATATTGTAGAGCTGTTTCTTTCAGGTTAAATGGCTGTAAAATATTCTTGGTTGGTATATAACTGTAACTGCGTAACTGTAACTGCGTAACTGTAACTGTGTAACTGTAACTGTGTAACTGTATAAACTATGTTTGTCCGTTTCTCAAAATCCCTCTGTTAGATTTTGACCAAACTTTTAGGGATGGAGGAGACTCATCCTGAGATGGTTTTATGTCAGTGGCATGTCTGGGAAAAAAAATAATTGTCTGTCTGTCTATCTGTCTGTCTGTCTGTCTGTCTGTCTGTCTGTCTGTCTGTCTGTCTGTCTGTCTGTCTGTCTGTCTGTCTGTCTGTCTGTCTGTCTGTCTGTCTGTCTGTCTGTTTGTACCATCATTCTGGCCAAACCGGTAGGTGGATTTCTCTGAAACTCAGCATGATGATAGGTTTCGACCCAACTTAAAACATGGGCTAAAATTTTCTCAAAAAGGTTACCATAGTAATGTAGAAGACCTGTGTAACTAAATAACTGACTATGTAACTATGTAACTGACTATGTAACTATGTTCGTCTGTTTCTTAAAATCCCTCTGTTAGATTTTGATTAAACTTTTAGCTGTCAAAAATGAGATAAAAAATGAGAATTGATTTGGTTGTGATATATTGATTGTGACTACTTAAATAGCATCAAAGGAAAATAATAAACTGAAATAATAATTTGCTCCACTTCTTTCGTAATAATACATCTTGTCCACCATCACCTTTCTTACTGGCAAGACATGTTCAACTACTGGATTTTAGCCTATATTGGCTGGCAATGCCAGGTATATGCTGCTAGTTAAAACTAAAGAAACAAATTTTTTTTATAACTCTACATATAGGTTGATATTTTATGAATATTAGCAAACAAACACGCCCTATCGGTGGTTATTCGACCCACATAGTCACAAAGTGTCTGCTTTGAAAACATTTTGTAGACTTTTTGAAACAGAAGTGAACATGTTATTAGGTCAAACAATTTTTTTTCACTACCATTTTTAACAATTTTAGCCTTACATACTAAGAGGAAGAGGTGTGGCTAGATGGGACCCACCCCTTGTTAACCACAGAGTCAAGTTGTGTCTGTAAGTTTTAGGCCTGCAGCTCAATTTTTTTTTTTCCGGCAAAGTACTTTTTTTAGTATGGAAAAGGGGTGTGGCCACATAGATGTGCTTAAAACATTCCCTGGTGACACTAATTGCATATATATGGGTTTGTGGTCTAACTTCAATTGTTCAAGCATGAACCCAACGATGCACAGATGGACAGACAGACAGACAGACAGACAGACAGACAGACAGACAGACAGACAGACAGACAGACAGACAGACTTCATACTTTATAGTATGGATATTACATGTAGATCTATTGCAGCAGATGATTTGTTCACATATTTATCTTTCTAATTAATAAAAACTTCATCACTCTGATTACTCAAAAGGTCCAGTTTAATGCTGAGTTGCCTTTGCACTGTGACAGAACTCTTCTAGTAAATATTGAAGGAGGTCTGTGTCCACTGTTATCTACCTTAATCTATGATCCACCTCTAATGAAGGTTGCCAGCTGGGATTCAACTCGGGACACTATGCAATACATATATATATGTATATATGTATACATGTATATGTATATGTGTATATATACGCGCACATATATACATATATATATACACACATAAATTTATTACATTATGTAGAACTGTTTTACCATTATGCATGGCCATATTTTTAACCATATTTGGTGAAATTTGTATGATGCTTCACAATAATACTTGAGAATGTGGGACACTTGAACATGCTATGGAGCATACATTGGAAAGCATTTGAACTAAGCTTTCATTTGGCAGTAAGATTAAGGGTAGGGGGTGAGTGACAACGAAGTGGCGATACATATTATATATCTCATGAATAATCAATGAGAATTAGGCTACTACCACCCCCCCCCCCCCTCCAAAAAAAAAGAAAAAGAACCCTTTTTTCAAAAATCCTGGCTAGGGACCTGAATATAGTGGGTCAACAGTTGAAAGTTAACTTACAAAGATCATGGACAATTCATAACAGTAACAAACTAAACCAAAATACACTACATACACTTTCCTATTTACAAGTAACTGCAAAGTTATAATCTGAAATTGTACTGAGAAGGATATCTCTAGAGGAAATAGTGTTAACAACTTTCCCCCCTCCCCCCTTATATAAAATACTAAGCAAACTGAACCGGTTTGTAACTAGAGGAGGCTGAAAACTGTCTGTAATTTTTTTTTCCCACCCACTGGTTATCCTGTTGGAGAATGGGGGGGGGGGGGGGGGGGGGGTGGGGGTTGGTGGTCACAAGTTATGCTAATTAGTGGAGTACTGGCCTGGCCACCATGTCCCTACAAACTGCAATATCTGAGATAGCTCTTGAGATAAATCTGAATCATTTTAGGTAAACAATCTGAATATGGGCAACTGTGAGAGGTGAATCATCTTGAAACTTCATCAAAACTACCATCTCAGGAAACTCTTCCTGTTTCAGAGGTGCTGCCAACAGAGGCAATCTACTTAGAGTGTCAGCATTGGCATGTGCCTTAGTATTACAAAACCTCAATATGTACTCAAAATATGCAAGGAATAGCTACAATTAGAAATTACTCCCTTTCGTCTGCTATGATGTAGCACAATGCTCATTAAACAATGATAGAATTGGCTGATGATTGATTAGTGATTAGGTCAAATGGATGACAAAAAAATGATGAGTGCAAATGATTAAGTTTGTTTAGTGAATATGAAGTTGCCCTCTATTCAAACAATGCTATAATTGCTGGCTAAATGGGAAGAAATGAAGTGCAAGATATCTAGAGTTATGACTATTCTGGAATGGCCAGGGCCGTAACTTCAGCTAGGGGATGAATAAAGTAAATTAATTACATCAACTGAAAGCAAGTTAGATTTTCTACAAGATAGACCTTCAAAGGGATTATCACCAGATTCCAGTGGTGCCTGAGGACATTCACAAGATGGTAGTCAGCATCCCCTTTGGCCTGTTCAAATTGCTGCAGATGCCATTCGGTCTCAGACATTTCAGTGGCAGAAAGATCATATCTTGCAAGACCTCTCCTAAGTGTTTGTTTACCTGAATGACAAACTCATTCTATGTCACAATGAGAAGCATGCTGTCCATCTCAAATAGATCTTCCAAGTGTTGACCAAAAATGATTTAGTGATTAACTGTGACAAGTGTTCTCTGGCAAGATGCCTCTCAATTTCTTGGACCACACAGTCAGCATGATTGGTATAACTCCCTTTGCTGACAGAGTTGACTGCATTCTATGGAATACAAGAGACATATTCAGTTGCAGCACTTCAGGAGTTCCTGGGAACCATTAATAGCTACCACTGGTACATTCTCCATACAGCTTAGATGCTTTGCCCCTTAATGCTATTCTACTGGGCAGTACTCAGAAGGTCACATGGGGACATGAACAAATTACCACCTTCCAGAATGCCAAGCAAAAACTCAGTGATGCTATACTATTTTTCCATCTGAATGTCAAGGCGGTTATTGCATTCACATGTGGTGCATCTGGCACAGATGTTGGTGGCAGCCTAGATCAGTTGATTAATGATGAATGAAAACACTTGCCTTCTTTTCCTGGAAGCTATCATGTGCTAAATTGAAGTAGAATACTTTGACCATGATCTATCAGCCACATACCTCAGCACCAAACATTTCCGCTACTTCCTGGAGGGTGAAAGTTTGTAATTTACACAGATCACCTTTCTTTAATCACACCCATTGCATCAGTTGCTGACCATTCTCCTTGACCAGAAACACATCTGGGTTATGTCTCAGAGCTTATGACTGACCTATGACACTTGCCCAGAAAAGCAAATATAGTAGCTATGCCATCAGCAGATCCTGCACTGTGCTTAACGCTGTCCTTGCATCTCTGATCAACTTCAGGAACTTGGCTTTATGTTAACACACTTATCGTGATTTCTTCAACTACAAGGGCAAAATTGAAACAGGCATGGTGTTACAAGAGGTTGGTTGACCTTGGCAGAATCAAACTAGTATGTGATACAACATGTGTGTGTTCAAGACCTTTCTTTTGAGCAACATGTTGCAAGAAAGAGTTCAACCAACGCTATGCACAATCTCACCTATCTTGGAAAAAACCCTGCTCTCACGGCAGTTTACAGCGAGTTTGTGTTGTCCTGCATGCAAAAGTACATTACCAACTGGTGCAAATTATTCCTGGACTGTCATCAGAGCAAGGTCAGACAACATACTCATGCTCCGTTGCCAGATTTTGAAGTACTGGACTGCCATTTTAACCATCTCCATGTACACATTTTAGACCCCCTCACAACCTCTCAGAGCTTTACTTATATATTCACTGTCTTCGACAGATTCATTCATTTGACAGATTCAATTATTCTACCAAGGCTATTCCCATGAGAGATTCGATTGCACCAATGTGTGCCAGAGTAGTTTTTTGTGGATAGATCTCTAGATTCGGCTTATCAGGTGAGATTATTTCAGACAGTGGTCGGCAATTTACTTCTGAGCTCTGGGACCAGCTACACCATATTATGGACACAAAGACCTTCTGTGCTACACACTATCATACTCAGGCCAATGGCATGATGCAAAGATCCTATTGCACCATAAAACTTTATCTTGTGGCCTGTCACTAAAACAACCCTAACTGGTTGGAGAGAGGGCCAGTTGTCATGTTGGGTCTCCGCACTGCACTGCCGTTAAGGAGGACTTGGGCTGCTCCAGTGCGGAATTGGTTTACAGCATTCATTTTTTGCTGCCTGGGGGAGATTTTGAGGAACCAGGAACATTCAAAGCTTCTAACAACTCCATTGGTTTAGCACAGCATCGTGCACACCAATATGCCTGCTGCACTGGACAACTCCACTGAGGTTTTTATCTGTCCAGACAAGCACAATTCACCATTTACATTCCCATATTTTGGTCATTTCCAGGTGGTCAGCAAGTCTAAAATGTTCTACATGTTGACCTTGGCACAAGGTTGGACAACATCTATATGTATTGGCTCAAACTGGCTCCAGTGGATGATAACATACTCTACCACCATTCTTCCAATGCTCCAGTGCAGAGAGTCAGTTGAGGCCTGAAGTGCAGAAACAACCTCATTTGTGCCAGCCATATCAAAATCAGAATGTACCGTCCAGCCAAGACATAAACTCATTGAAAAGATTAGTTTGTGTACTTGTGAGGTTTGTGGGATTTTCATACTCCCACTAACTTCCTATTGACCTAATGTTGTAACATTCCTTTCTTGTTTTTATTTTTTGATTTGGTCAATCCATATATTCTTGTTAATTATAAGAGGTTATGGAACTTTTAAATTTTTTTGGGTGTTGGAAAGCACTCAAAATAACACTCACCTCGATTCTTCCTATAGCAGGAATGGATACACTCAAGTACAAGGTTAACTTACTCTCAGGGCTTTCAGCTTCTTGATTGACCATTATTGTTTGAATATTGACTCCAGACACCAGAGTGAGAGCTGCTCCTGTGTCCCCCTTGATGCAGTTGTCCTGATCTTCTATATTGAACTTTACTTCAATGGCTAGTGGGCCATTTGACGTTTCCTTGAGTTCACATTGATCAACTTGTAGGTTTCTTTGTCACTTTCACTGTCATATTCTTTCACTTTAGTGACATTGTAAACTGACCAAGTATCTTCTTTCATTTGTTCTTGGACCATCATAAAATCTTAAAATGTCCTAACTTTCTACATTTGTAACAGATTTCTGCCATGAATCTGTACTTTGTTGAGAGATACCCAAGCTTACCATAAAAATAACATGGTGAACTAGGATTCCCTGGTTCCAAACTATGTATTGTCACACTCTTGAGGACTCTGTAGCCTCCCTGTAAGCCTGTATACTAACCCAATTCAATAACCTATGCATTGTGAAAATACGCTCAGTCAAATGTCTGTGTTGAATATTATCATTGCCAATCCAACAAACAATCCTGTCTGTTAGCATATCCTCTAAGTGCTGTGGCCCAAAGCTCTGACATGTTGTGGAATTTTAACCTTTGTAGAGTCTTTGAAGGCATTGGGCCATTTTGTTCTTTGACTATTGAATTATCTGTTAATAGGTTTTCTCCAGATTTACGCTCAACTAAGTTACACAGCACTTGGTAAACCTTATGGACTACACAGTGAGAAAGAGGTCTCCTATTCTCTGGTTGTAATCTTACTTGCCACGAATAAATACCCAACATTTTCAATGTATTGCTTCCACTTTTCTGAATAAATTTCAATAATGTTTATCTTAACAAGAAGAGCTTATGCTGTTATTGTGCTTGCCATTCTGTGATATTATAACTAGCAACCAATCAATGGTTGAAAGGTATCTTACAATGATCATACACCATTCACAACAGCAACAAGCCAACAAAAGACATAAGGAGCAATTTGAGAGTCCAGTTCATGAGCATGATGATAAATGTTCCATTTACATCATTAATGACATAATAATAATTGTGACACTACACCACAATGCTATACTTTTACCATTCTCACAATACTAATATAGGGTAATCTTCTCTTTTCCACAAAGCAGAACAACACCACTACAATATTTAAATCTGATAGTTTCTTTCGTATAGCACATGTATGGCTTCTGACATCTATTGTAGTAAAGCTTTAGGTTTGTTATCCATTCTGTGGATCATGTACCACACAACAGTAATAGCTTCTTAGTGGAACTGAAGTATTGAGTGATAAACTACTCTGCCCTCTTTTTTTTTTTTCTAATTGATTTCAGAATGGCATTGAACAAAAACACATAATCTCTCATACTTGTTGTTGGCATGATTAAATCACAATAGATACACAGACCTCCACCAGCTGCAGGTCTACTCAATAGCAAGCTCTACTGTTCTAGTCATGACTTCTGCAACACAAGATACTATGATTCTCCATTCTTATTTCAAACTCTAGTTGAAGGCAAACTCCACAACTTCATTGGTGTTTCAACTCTCAGTTTGTAGCATCTGGACTAACTTCACTAAAAGACATTCCAGGATGGTAGCAGGTAGTTTGTATACCCTCTGACTAATAACTGGCCTACTTTAATGATACTAATTCTCTATATCAACCATCCCACCTATCTTTCAGTTAGCATTCCCCCTCTCCCCCCTCAAATAAGCAGAACAGCAATGGAAAGCAGCTGGGGTTCATTGCCCTCTGGGTCTCTGGCAGAATTACAGTTACTCCAGCCAAAATTAATGAAATAGAGAATTCCTCCCCCCATCCCCAAAAACAAGTCAAGATAGTTGTTTGTTATCACAGGAGGTCGAAGATTGCCACAAAAAAAATAAGGAAAAATAAGGGAGGGGAGAGTAATTTTTTTTTTGTGCTATGCTAATACATATATATTTATGTAAAAAAAAACAAAAAAACAATTAACCTTTGTCCACATCCGTATACATATACAGACATACATTTTTTTTGCATTATTCAATGAGCATGGAACTATAGATCATAGGACAGGCATAATATTATTTCTTTCCATGATTACCCTGACTGGGTAATTATAAAATGTTTTTCCCTCAAAACTTTGTGAAAAAAAAAAAAGTTAATGAGGCAGTAGATAGTCACTGGTCAGCTAAACATGTGGGATATAGATGGTGGTTGCTAATATTATATTGTCAGTGTTTTTAATTCCTCTGCCGCAAGTCTTGGGCCTGTCAAATCAATTACATATAATTATTATCACATTAAAAATGCCAACTGTATTTTATCCTCTATATTCCTTTGAGACAAAAAGTAAACACACTCATTTTATTAAAACAATACTACGTAATGATATGAAAGTCAAATGGTGTCAGCTATTAGGGTGTTCAACATTTTCATTCAGTCCATTAACACATATTTGTCTCAGCTGGAGGTAGACTATGGCAGTGTGCAGGCATAGGCAGGACATGGCTCCAGGTTGACACCACCAGCTTGTTTTGGTGCTGATACTGGAGGACATGGAATCCTGTAATGTTCTAAGTCCTCATACTCATGATTGCAGTCTGCCAGAATATTTACACCATGCAGTTGGATGTCTCCCTCTCTCCTGCAATAAAACAAGCATACAGAAAAATGAACAACTATAGTACCTCAACTATAACACACAATGGAGAGTATTCACCCTTTGCTATCTAACACATCAACTTTTTACCCCTTCAGTGGAGCCTCCCTTATCTGGGTGGTGGATGGGGTGGGACAGGCATGCCCAAAGGCTGAAGAACATCCATAAACTAGGAATATGCACTAGAATAGAGTAATGAATTGCTTATGTAGTGTCAAGGTTGTGTGCATTGGACACTTACACAGACATGTAGGACAACTAATACAACATTCAAAATAAGATTAAAAGTGGGTGATCACTATTGCAAACATTAAGTTACTTTTGTTTTGCAAAGGAAATTCACTTATCAATTTCATGTTTCATAAGCAACCCAGTATCAAGGGATGGTGCTACATGAAATATTGATTAAGGAATGTTCAACTGTGTTGAAATAGCTACAATTTATGATCTTACTCTGGCCCATCCTTAGGCTGCAGCTTGGCCCTGCATTGTCTGACTGTGATGATTAGGACTATCACCACTATCACCCCAACTAACACCACCACTACTCCAGCAAAGACAGGTATGATCTGAATTTGACCGGATGATCCCTCCTCAGATTGGGTTGATTCAGTGACTTCACATTCGACAGTGGAGGAGGTTAATGATGCACATCCACCATCCACTTTAAGAGGCAGAAGTTGGACTGGAATTGCGACACCAGAAGAGGCCCATTCCTCCATCATGGTGAGGAGGTCTGTGACTGGTGCCTGGAGAGTTCCATGAAGCTGCACCTGGTATGTGACTGACTGAGGGGAAGATGGAGGACACAGGAACACTCTGTCTGTGATTCTATCAGCAGTAAAGTCACAGCCACAACTAGCAGCCATGAACTCCACAATGGCCGCCACTATGTCCATGTCCTTAGGCACAGGATCTGTGATCTATTATAAAACATGGTATTATGTTGGGTTTCACCTCATAATACCATGTACCACTTACCCTCCAATCTCCACAGTTGGGCACACCAGTCAGTCTGAGTTGGAAATTAATTGCTACATTTGGAGAGGAAAACATGAACAAGCAGTCAGTTATGATGTGTGCATGTCAATATTGGTACGAATAGAGAAGTAGTGTATGCTGAATATTATTAGAACAGCATTAGTCAAACAGTATCATAGAGTTCTTGTGCCTTTAGGTCATGTGCTCTAAGATATGTACTGTCAAAGAACTTCATACAAGACACAATACAACTGCAATTCACTCAATCTTTAATCAATGACAGAACAACCCACAAGATACCAATTTTATTGTTTTCTTAAATTAATTGAGTAAATAATGTTAATTAATGAGTCAAACCAGCTTAAGGAGTGTCTGAGGAATTAACTTTCCAATGCCACACATCTAATCCTATTAGTTTTCCTCTTTAACCACAGATGGTGGACACATGGTATGGATACTGGTGTGGACACATGGGGTTAACATTTGCCTCTGTAGTTGCTTTTCTAGTATTCTCAGATTCTTTAAAACTGTTGATCATAATTTGATTTTTTTAAAAAGGAAGAAATTTAGGGTACCAAATCATCCCCTTAAACACCTCACAGTTAATTAGTGCATGTCACAACTATTTTAATATGCTAGTAAGACATTCAATAGTAGTGTTATTGCAGCAAGTATTATTTAATATACATCAAGAAACTTATTGGGCACAGTGATAGAGCGAGATGCAGTGGACTCCTTTATTGCATCGGCAAAGCCCTCAATGCTATTAGTGACCCTCACAGCACATGTGTACTCTCCCTCATCTCTGGTGCTATCCAAACTGTTGAACACTACACTAGTCTGGTAGTGTCCTGGCCACACCTCCACTGGCCACTCCCCCACAGTTACTCTACTGGTGGAGGTGAGAGGGGAACCTGATTGGCTCCATTCCACAGAGATGGTTGTTGATGTTGACACAAGATGTGACAGTATAATAGTGCAGGTGAGGTTGAGCTGCAAGCCTGTGAAGAAGTCAGAATCGATAGGGTAGCCTCTCATAAACACAGTAGGTGAGATAACTGCATGGATATAGGAGGGAATAGTAGAAGTAGAGAGAGGAGTTAAGCTTTCCTGCTTCTAAATTTAACAGTTGATGTATAGTTGTGTACCTGGCTGTTAAAGAGACGTATTCTGCACCTCTCCACAAGGTCAGTATGATAGAAGAGGACATGGTAAGTACATGTAGAATGCCACTATATTCAGGTGAGGAGGGGTGAGGTTTGGTTCTAAACCACTGGTCAATTCAATTTGGGAAATATTGAGCAACATGCTTGGTGTGTGGGTGAGCACTCTAATACACAGGTATGTGTCATGTCTCCCACAATAAGTAAATATTTATAGAGATGTGTGGAAGTAGCTGGTAATATCTGCTTACTATTTCCATACAAGACCTCTCTCACTGAATTGCAATATTGTGTGAAATTTGAAGCTGAAGAAATGTAAAATAGGACCAGCTTGGAGTATAATATGGAGTCATAAATTATAATACATGATGACCATTTAGAAAGTCCAGGCAATGAACTGAAATGTTGTGGTCAATAGAAGGTATATCTGTTGTTTAATATTCTTCCGAGCTGTCTTCTATTACATAAAAAGTTTGAGGATCAATAGAAGAAAGGAGGGGAGAGAGGGGGTTACTGAAGTGGTAATACTTTAGGATCAGATTAATATATCTAATTAATTATTTAATGGATACTAATATACATAATATTTAATTTTCATTTACTGTTTCGAACACATTTTACTACAGCAAAAAAAAAACAAAAACAAAAACTATTAAAAAATAATGAAAACTAATTTAATAGCTTTTAAATGGTTCGCCTATTATTACTTATTAGAAAATATTGCATTAAATCTTTACGATCAAGAAAAACTAACAGAGTAATTAATTATTAATATAATTTTAATATATTTCATAGTTGTTTTTTTTTGGTTTTTTTGGCTTTATCCAACACAAGAAATTTTCTATATAAACAGGAATGAGTGTCTGTCCATCAGCCCGTCAGTCCACCTGTAATGGTCTATGTGTTCAACAATGAAAAAATGTACTTTCTTAATTTGCAGAAAAGTGAAATTGGCATGAGAAAAGGTATATAGGTATACTAATGCCTACATTCCTGATATTCCACTTAAGATTATTGAAACAGAGATAATTAGCATTCAGTGTAATTTTGACAAGTTTTGAAGTCAAGAACAAATTCACCGCACCCACTTAATCTCCAGTATCTGGGGTCCTGTGGCCTTCAAATTCTTGCTCTAGGGTCATAACATGGCCCAAGTCACATTCCCAGGTCAATTTGTGTGTGCAAGTCAAGTTCCGGGTTCGTAGGTACTAAGATTTGGCAGTTCATTATCCACAGTGGTAGGTTTATACACACAATTAGGTGAGTTCAGTGCAGGCAAACTCCCAAGCTCACTAATGGTGAGCGAAGCAAGTCCACCGGCTAGTACTACCAAGAGAAAGCTTAGCCCTGAGCCACCTATTCCCCATAAAGTTAAAGTAAACTAACACTGATAATCCAACATCAGAGGCATACCAGCTAGGATTTTCAGAAAAGGGAGGGGTCTGTTCCCCCACCCCTGTGCCCAGAGCAAATATTACCCCTTGTTCAGTCACCCCTTTCTGTAAATTATTATAAAGCAATTTTTCTGTTGGTTACTTATTAAGACCAAAAATTATTATACCAGAATGTTATTAAATTTTGATATTATCTGAACAAATAGAGAGGATTACTCTGAACACACATTCTTATGATAAATTTGTTAAGTTATTTCTTTGCTGTTTCTATTGTAAGTACCTCTACTTTTGTTTTTAGTTTGGAGGAGAAAGGGGCCATGCCCCCCTTGCCTCCTACCCCCTGGCTATGCCCCTTGCAACATTACTGAATTAGACATAAGATGATATGAATTGAGTGAGAGTTAGATGAACTAACCTGAACTGAATTCAGTTGAAATGAACTGAACTAACTATAAGAGCCCTGGTGTATAGCTCACACATTGGTAAAATACAATACAAAGTTGTTTAATTTCAGTGAACTAATGAGACTGCCACAGATAATACACAATTACCTTGGGGGATAAAAAAGTTAGTGCGATATTTCTCCATTCCTGCAAAGTTGCTGGCAGCTATGGAGAAGGTGTAGTTGGTGCCATAGCTGAGAGTGGCATTAGTGGAGAAGGTGGTAGAGGTGGTGGTCTGTGGATAGCCCAAGGAAACAGGAGGAGGAGACACCTCCACAGAGGGTGTGCCCCTCTCATTAGTGATGGAGAACTGCAGGGTCACTCTGACAGTGTCCGCTTCATACATGACATCAGCAAATGTTACGTCTGACACAACTATGGGAGGAAGGAAAGATAGTTAAGTTACTTTGATATTACTATACAGTGCATTTTATAAAATTATTATCACCAGAAACTCCGAAATAGGCATAGCTATATATCTACCTCCTATCCTGAGTGGAGTATAGAGAATGAGATATCATGTTCATTTCATATTCATCTTTCAAAAATTGAAAATGAGGATGAAGACTTTGTGATTTGTCATGGTAATACCTGCTATCTAGCTTGCCACTTTCAGTGTTGAAGTAGATATTTAATAGTTAGCTAGCTATACAGCAAACTGTGCAATTGTTAATTTCACAATTAGCTATAACATTATAGCTACTATATCAGCTATTTTTTTTTTTTATTATTCGGGCAGTTACTAGCTATGAATGTCATAACCAAGTGTTAAAAGATAACAATTGTGCACTTAGCTAGCAATCTAAATCAGAGCTGGATGAAGCTAGAGAAATCAGTGTCACTAAGCTCTGAAGTTTTTAGAAATTATTGCACTCTCAAAAGGGACCACTTCACTTATTCCTTTAAAAGAGCTGGGTCTTCAGAATAGCTACTCAGCATTGCTAAGTTGCCCTTTCGCTAGGCATGAATGTAATGCTACCACTCCTGGACTTACAAGCCAAATTTGGTCTCCTAACTCCAGGAATTGTTGAAGTTTATTGAAGTAGTTCATCACCTACATTGAGTTCTTGCTGCTAGTGTCCCCCATGTGATGTCAATAAAGAGTTACACCCCAACAGGAAGTAAATTTTAAACTAAGCTTTCTCCATGAATATTGGATCAAAAATTTCCAAATATGTTATCCATCAAGGATAACAAGATAAGACATCATAAAATTTCTTCCAGTTGAGTTACCCTTTAATAATTATGTCATCCACCAATTAAACTAACAATTACACAACAGAGAGAGAAAGAATCTAGAGGAGTAATGTATTATTGTTTTAACTTCAGAAATAACTCTCATCAATGTAATAAATGGATCCCAGAAGTCTAAAATGAGAGAATATCACACAGACTGCTAGTTTCATTGAATGAGGTATTTTAATATAAACAACAAACATTTTCTATGTCAAAGGTCATTTGTCACACCCTCTCTGTCCATCTCCCTGTGATGACTAGGGAGGAGGTGGAACAAGAGGTGAGGTAATGTCAGACCCTCTCTGTCCATCTCCCTGTGGTGACTAAGGAGGAGGTGGAACAAGAGGTGAGGTAATGTCAGACCCTCTCTATCCATCTCCCTGTGGTGACTAGGGAGGAGGTGGAACAAGAGGTGAGGTAATGTCAGACCCTCTCTGTCCATCTCCCTGTGGTGACTAGGGAGGAGGTGGAACAAGAGGTGAGGTAATGTCAGACCCTCTCTGTCCATCTCCCTGTGGTGACTAGGGAGGAGGTGGAACAACATGCATTAAAAAAATAACTCAAATTTAAATATAAATTATATTAATTTTATAAATTAAACAAAGTACTGCTGTTATCTTAACTCACTGTGTGATCTGATATTCCAATGTAGAGAGAAGACTGGAGGCAACGTAGATGTGAAAAAATTAAGTAATAAAAGTAATAAAAGTAATTAAAGCAAATATCTCTATCTATATAAAAGTAATGCATAGCTGCCCCATAGTAATAGTGTCCAGTAACATCCTCAATGCTGTTGTATGATATCTTCAGAGACTGTGTTGTCACATTACCATAGGATATAGTTCTGTGAAATGAGGGCATGTCCCTGATGGAGACACCATCTTTGTATAGAAACTCAGAGAGTATTGATCTATTATCACCAGGGGTGCCACTTTCTAAAAAATAATTAGTGATAAAAATACATCAGGATACCCACATAACATTAAAAATTTTTTGGAGCCATCTGATCAAAACTGTGGGAGAAGTTCTTGAGTTGCTATCCTTTGTTTTTCCTTTCAATTCTGTAATTTTCTGGTGTTTCTTCAATTTCAACTGCTGACAATTTAACCTTTCTGACTAGCTGCAAGTGCAGTTTCATATTTTTACAGAAGGAAAAACCAACAAATATCTCTGTGCAGCTGTATTAGAGCAGCAACTACATATAAAAGGTTGGGATAGGGAGGGGAGGGGGACAAAAGTGTTTTGGTGCCATGCTTTAAGGCAGCTCTGAGCATGTCAACCTCCAGTCTACTACAGAGACAACAAAGGTTAGCCACAAAAGAGGAAGTTCAAGGGTAAGTAGCAGCTCAACACTATTTTAAAGCAGGAAATATTCCCTTATAAACAACCTTACAGTGCACACTAAAAATTGAAAGGGAGCTTGGAATTTATTTCAATGGAATTAAATAAAAAATAAAAAAATTTGGATTTAATTTCCAGGATTTCTAGAGTGGGTTGGTGGTTATGAGTAGGTGGCACAGCACTATTATTCCTTATGAATACGTGGTTTGCAAAATACAAATAGACTACTGGATTGGACTTTGGTTTTTTAAATTAAATTAAGAACCAAGCTAATGTCCTGCTTCAAGGCACAAAATTTTGGTCTGGAATCTGTCACTTAGCTCACTTTTTTTCAAATGTTTGTTTCAGGTCTATCAAGGTGATGGGAAAAGACCTTACTACCAAGATTAAAACATGGTGGTGTTGTACATAGAAATCTACACTGGAATGCATGACACTCAAAGAATGTTGTCTACCATGAGGCTATTAGAATAAGAATCCAGAACAAGGTTCCTGTACCTTGCTAGTAAGGATATAGGATAGAGAGGGATAAGTGTGGAATAAAAGGCAACCAAAATGTTAAAGAGGGATAAGTGTGGAATAAAAGGCAACCAAAATGTTAAAAAAAAAATTGTAAAAAATAAATATATAAAAATAATTTTTAAAAAACAATAAGTAATCCAACAAATTTTGATATCATCGAAAAAAAAAATTGCAGTATAATTCTAAACTATCACTAAAGCTTGATTGTGATGTACCATGTGCAGGCATTGGAATTGTTCTGTCACATGTGAGGAATGATGGTACTGCAAGGCCTGTTGCCTGTGGTTCAAGATCTCTGAAGAAAGCAGAATACAACTACCCACACATTGAAAGAGAAGCTTAAAGCGGCATGTGGAGAATCAAGTAATTCAATATCTACCCGTATCTTGATAAGTTTCCATGCATTGATCACTAACCACAAGCCATTAATGATCTTATTAAATTAAAATGAAGCATTTTCACTTTTTAGTAATAGCATCTGGAAAGATTCTGAGATAGGTAATTATTGATTGCATGGTCTTTAATGGTCAATCTCTGAATGTGTGGTCGTAACTACTGCTCCAGCTACAGATGTCAATGGTGGTGCAACCTTGTGTGTAGGTGGGGAGTGAAGGATAAAATAAAGATGGCAGACCTGGAATCTCTTTGACCAGTGAAAATATCCCCACTCCCACGTAATAAAAAAATAGATTAAGTAAATAAATAAGCAAATATTAATATAGTTTGTATATATATATATATATATTGTTGTTTTAGAACACCAAAGTTTTTGATACTAGTAATTAGTTACAACTATGGATTTTTACTGTATAGAAAACCTGTGTTTACAACTAAAAGTGTTTCACTGCATAGAACCCAAAAGTTGCAAATCCTACCACAACTCTAACCTCATGTTAAGTGTTCTAAACAATCCTCTAGTCTTGTGTAAAGCACTACTTTTAATAAATAAATATTGTAGTTGTTATTAGCCACATGTCTTACCTCAACCACTGGTGTTGAACCTTGCACTTCCCAGTGTGGCCCATTTCTATTAAAAATATGGTACATGCAATGATTCAGGAGCAAATATGTCAGTTAGTAGCCAAATGGTGGCTACTAACTGTCATCTAGCTATCAATACTTCTAGCTGTTATAAGCTAAAACCAGTTCAAAGGTAAATTTAAAATTTCCTCATTCTATTTGTGTCTCATCAATGTATCCCTGGACCATGTTCCCCCACAAGACATGCTCCCCATCCACAAGACATGCTCCCCATCCACAAGACATGCTCCCATCCACAATATGGTGGCCATGCTGTGCATTTGGATCAAACTGTACACAAAGCTGATGTTAGGATTACTAATAGAACTTACAGTCCTTTATGTCACAAGAGGTTTCCATGGAGTAGAGCTAAACTGATGCTACTGCTTTTCTAGTTGTTTTTTTATTGAACATGAAAGCTTGCCAGGAACAGCAGTCACCAGGATTCTCTGGGAAACTACATAATCTTGATATGGTAAGTTGTGTAGCTTTCACAATGTTTCGAGTATGTTCATAAATCAACTTCATTTTGTCTTCACTAGCAACTATCACATCTCTTCCATTTGCTGATGTGTTTGTGACATTGTGAAACAGAATGTGTTAGCTAGACAGACAACAGCAGACTCCTCTGTCTTCTGTCCCACCATGTTTGTTGTACCCTGTACTGCAGCAATGTACAGAAAGTTTATATGACTGTGTGCTTATAATAGGCCTCATTTAAATGTCAAGTATTAGGTTAAGTGCAGTTAACAGCTCTCGGTGTCTCTTTGGTGATTGAAAAAGTTTAAAACTGGGAGGGCACTTTTAAAATATGTCCCCAACCACACTCGATTTCATTAAGCACACCCAGTTGTATTATCAACAAAGGACAGTCTAGCAAGATTAATTAAAAAAAGATGAAAGGATATTATAATAGATACAATTAATTACTAAAGGTTCCTTCCTACACTGTTGATAATTATAAATTCATTAGCCATGATATGTATGAATATGTTATTATTTTTCCACACAAAAAAAGAAGAGGTATCTACATATTTCTCTCAAACACATTCTTTTATTTTGAAATAATTGCTTTAAAAAAAACTACTTTTGGACATGGAATGACTTCTCATCTTATCTCTCCCTTTTATTTTGTGATTGAAAGGTTAGATTTGCCATGCAGATAATCATTATTCTTCAAATTATATATTTCCAGAATGGTCATATTCAACCATAATGACACCATTAATGAATTTAATAATACTAGAGAAAAACCCGCAATTAAGTGGGCTGTAGTCACAAAAGCTTCCTCTTTGAAGGCATATGTTGTAAACCTTTAAAACAAAAGTCAACATGATTTGGTCCAACTGTTTTTAGCAGTACTATTTTTGGCATTTTTAGCCTTGCACACAAAAAAGAAGAGGTGTGGCCAGATGAGACCCACCCCATATTATTTGCACAGTCAAGTTGTGTCTGCATACCAAGTTTTAGGTCTTGTGGCTCCATCATTTTTTCTGCAAAAGTATTATTTTTTTGAATACAGGAAGGGGTGTGGCCATAGAGACATACTTAAAATGTTACCCTGGTGACAATGATTCTAAGTATATATGGGTTTGTGGGTCTAACTTCAACCATTCAAGCATGAATCGAGGATACGCGGACACACAGACAGAGAGATAATTTTCACATTATATTATAGATATATTCTACAACTCTGCATCCAATAATTATCTTGCCTAATGTCTAATTCTCAAATCAGAACAACATATGCTCTAATTAAGAGTTCTCCCTATAAAATAATATTTGAAGTGGAAGAGGGCGGGGCAAGTGGATGATTGTCTCCACTATAATTATGAAAAGAAAACTCCATAAATTGCCATTTTTTTTAGAAAGCTGTTTAACTGAAGCACTATGAAAAATCATATTGTATTAACAATTCTGATGAGGAATATATTGTAATGCCAGCACCAAATGTTGAAGTTAGATGCCAATTATTTTTCTATGCCAAATATAAAGACACTAGAATTTGAAAAGACAATGGACATATTGAGCAACTTAAAGATATGCACGTTCACAAGTATCTGATTAGCAAACAGTATACAAGTGTAGTTAATGAATTTGTTAGTAAAAAATTGACAAGAAATTTATGGTTTTGAAGAAAGTGTACATGAAGGATGTCCTGGCCCAATCACTTATCCCAGTACCATGGGTGCTGGCAAATGCAGATGGAGACAAACAAGGCTACACTTGCCAGGGCACTTGAGAAAAATGTCTGTCATGCATAAGTTTCCCCGACAACATCATCCTGCATAATCGAGTGGATGGGTCTGGCCCAGAAGATCAATGAGAACAACAAAACCTTCGCACAGCTGACAGAGTTGATCTTGTCCCTGGTTCTGCAGGAGAGTAAACAGAGTCACAGAGTTAAGGTGCTCTTAGATTTATATCGCCAGATTCCAAATGAAGATGCTGAAAGAGTTAACTTAGGTTGGATGCAAGCACAACAGATCAGTACAGGAGTCTGGTAGCAATACAAGAAATTTCTCATCTTGGCCCATGCAACTAATGTTGTGCAGGGTCTGAATACTAAAAAAAAAAAAAAAAGAAAAAAAAAAAAAAAAAAAATAATAATAATAATATTGCACGCATTTCCTCAATGTAAATGATCATTTTTCTACTAATTAGAATATTCTACTATTTAATCATCTAAGTGAGGACTATACAGTGACATTTCCATCTAGAGAGTGGGGATTGGGGAGGGGAAGGGGTGCTCAGGGATCTGGAGCACCCCCTGACCTCACACCCACTTTCCAGCACTTTTCTTTGAGAGTATAATACATTATTAGTTGTAAATTAAGAAACAATTATCAGGTGATATTTTTATAGTGAGTAGGATTCAACCACCTCACCAACCATACATAGGTTATGAAAAATAAAACAAACTCCACTACCACACTCAAGTTAATTAAATTATTATTGTAGTTAATTACAATATATGATTATCAATTACACAGTTTTAATTGTAATTTAAATATATTTTTATGAGTGCAATCATAATTGTATAAAAATACATTTTTATGTGCATAATTGTAATTTATCAAACTTTTTTTTATTAAAAAATCACATATGCAACATTGATTCGAGTTTACTTTCATTGATTATACATATATACATATGCCCTTACCTACAGGTTTCACAATGGTGGGTGATTAAATCTTCACTTTGAACTCTTTTTGCTGACTGTTTAATAATAGGGTGCATATTCCTTACATTAATAATGCTATCACATAATATATGTCACAGCTATTTTCCTTTCTCCTGTTTGGGCTGTGCCCTAGCACTCAAGGCAATAGTTGAAAATATCACATTTATTAGTTACTGTATAAGTAACTAGAGAAGATTGTTATGGATTTAGTAAATTTGGTTCATCTAGATTGGAGATATAAAAGGAAAATATGTACAAATAGAGTATAACTGATACAAGATGATCCATTTGATTATCTTCATGCTCAACTAACACTAGGCAGTGGAGTAGGAACCAAATTCATATCTATTCAATGAACTCAGCATCCAGTTATCACTGAAATTTATGATAACATTTAATGATACAGAGGTACAGTTAAATACAGTCTGGGGGACTATATTCAGACATTTTTATATGCCAGCAAAATGTGCTTTTATTTCTATAATACTTGAATATGTATAAGCAATATTCACTTTTTTCTATATTCAAAAGCTGTTTGATGATGTTGACAAATAACATTGCAGTGTTATTGATAAATGTTTGAAATACCTGATCATAGTTTCTATGCTTGTATTTCTGTCTCTCCTTCCATTTGTCCTCCACCCCATTTAAAAAAAAATTTTTTTCCTCTTTTATATGTTCTTTTGTAAAGAATTGACAGCAAAAAATCCTTTAGGATGACAAATGTGAGGGGAAAAATAGTTTCATGACTTACTACCAAGAAGTGTAATGGGAGAACTATGAATACAACTATTTCACCAGCTTACAATAATTACTATGGAATAATTATTATAGAATAATTCCTGTGGACTAATTACCATGGAATAATTACTATGAAATAATTACCATGGAAATATTACTATGAAATAATTACCATGGAATAATTACTGTGGAATAATTACCACAGAATAATTTACTTAGAATAATTACCATGGAATAATTACCTTGGAATGATTACTTTAAAATAGTTACAGTTGAATAATTACTATGGAATAATTACAGTTGTGAATCCAGATATAGCTGAAAGGGAGTTATGAACAATTTTATGGAGCCTGTGGTGAGCTTAGCATAGCTGGATATATTCCACTGAACAATGAGTTAGAAAAGCAGCACACATCTGCATTTTTTAATGATTGTATTTTCCTCAATTTTTGAAATATTTATTTCATAGAATTTTTTCCCTATCATGACCCAAATACAATTTAATAAAAATGACCTGACCTGATCATAGTGAGTATAGCAATGAATAAACGAGTCATCATTAGACAATATCGTGTGTTTTTATTATTCATTTCATTCCAAAGCACAAACTCAAATATTGTGTGAACTTGTGAATATTATTGTTGCTAATCTACCTTCACACTACACCACGCCTCATTCTGGTCTACCTAAAGTAATTATATGTATAAAAAAGAAATGTCAACCTGTGCTCTCCACTGATAGTTGACAATCTAAATCTCAGCATTTTTTCATGCTTTAATGACTCTCTGGCTTTTATAAAAAAAAAAATAATAATAATAATAATGATAAATAAATAAATAGATAAATTAATTAATTAATTTAAAAAAAAGGGCTGTGAGTGCCATTGATTATTAAAATGCCCCTTTCAGCGTTACACTATGATTCCAAATCTTTCTGCATCATGTTTTGCATTGACATTGACCCAGACAGGATAAACCATACATTGGCAACTAAGTATATAATTGTTGAGGTACTGCTCACAGCCACCATTGTCCATGCTTCTAACATTGGATCAAGTATGGTTGATCCCAATTAAGTTTCATATATCCTATAAATTCCACTTAAGAAAAAAAAATAATCTGAACTTAAGAATACCAGTTAGAGCTGTTACTAATTTAGTGTGGTAGTGAAAAAAAAATTTTTTCTTTAAGCTTTTAATTTTACTGAAAGACCATGAGATGGGGTCAAATTGGATTGGAACCTGGTTGTCATAAGTCAGGTCTCTGCAGGGTCAATGATATCTTCTAAGTATAACCCCAACTTTTATTAAAATTGTTTGTTTCAATATGATTTATTTCTTAGTATGAATATATATGATCTTTTCATTTAAAGAATATATTTCAACTCTATTTCTGCATTGATAGTGTATATTACCAGATTCATCAAAATGAAACTTGTGACTGCTCTGGATTCTGCCAAGCCTAATAGACTTATGCCATATTTGAGAGTATATAGTATTTCAAAAAAATTATCAAAATTGGTTAGTTTTAAAACAGATAAGAACCCAGTCCACTACATGTTATCTAATGAATATTCATTATCCTTCAACACAATGTGAAGGACTTTAAATTTCACTGGAAACAACAATGAAATGTTATTATATAATAATTATGTATTATATAAATTGCTGCTTTGAGCTTTGCACAAATTCAATATGCAGCTACAACTATGCACTGCTATATAATAGTTGCATTAGGATCATTGAAACAGTGCCACTCAAAAGTTGCAGTGTTCCTGGTGTGCAGTGTTGGAGCCATCAGTGATCCAGTACAGACCAGCTTTGCTGTGTGGACTTGCCCTGGCCACCTCCTCACAAGATGTGGCTGCATAGGACCTGGCCAGACCCAAGGGAACCACTCCAAACTCTGAGGACAGTAATCCCAGCACATCAACCAATATGTTTTCATTGTCTTGTTCAGATGGACAGCCATTAGCAGAGACCCTCACTGGATTGCCGCCTCTCTTAATGCCTCCACTTGCACCTGCAGATGTAGACATGACATATCTAACTGGGGAAGGAAGGGAGATCTCTCTGTGGAGTGGGTGGGAGACATGGTATTGCCATATATGGCCATATTTGTGTCTCATCAAAGTATCCCTGGACCATGTTCCCCCACAAGACATGCTCCCCATTCACAATATGGTGGCCATGCTGTGCATGTGGATCAACCAGTACACAGAGCTGATGCTAGGATTACTAATAGAGCAACAGAAGGAGTCATTGTATTGCAACATCTGTGGACACCCAGCATTGCATGGGCAGACACAGTTAAATGCAAAATATGAAAATTATAGTACAAGGTAATGTACTGACAGGTAAAGTGAGTCCTCACTGATGGTGTACACCTAACTAAACATTGTGCAGTCAAAAACACTAAACTATAACTAAAGGTTACACAAAGAATGGAAAATGAATCTAGATATTTAAATTACTTTCAATTTTCTCATTGGAATAGATTAATCATTGCAGTCTAAATTATTAGTGTCATAATGCAGTGTTAGTTTCATTGAATGAGGTATTCTATGTAAAAAGTTTAGTGATCTGACCCTCTCTGTCTATCTCCCTGTGGTGACTAGGGAGGAGGTGAAACAAGAGGTGAGGTAATGTCAGACCCTCTCTGTCCATCTCCCTGTGGTGACTAGGGAGGAGGTGGAACAAGATGTGAGGTAGTGTATGTCCACACTCACATCTTCCCTCACAGGATGAGGCCACCTCTGCTGGTGTGTGTCATGGTGTACCCACAATGTACAGATAAGCTGTATTATAAGGTAATGCACTAATAAGCTACTAACACACACACACACACACACAGCCAGTCAACAGTCACTGCATGGTGGAGGTCAGAGAGGTCAACCTACACATCAATAAATGAATTCCCTCTTTCTGACAGTCATTTTTCTTACTGTTATTATTGTCACTTTCGTACAAACTGTATCAACTGAATAGTAAATCAGGTATGGCAGGCCTCACCATTTCCATATACAACATGCATTAAAAAAATAACTCAAATTTAAGTATAAATTATATTAATTTTATAAATTGCTGTTATCTTAACTCACTGTATGATCTGATATTCCAATGCAAAGAGAAGACTGGAGGGTATATATATGTGCTGTCAAAGTAATCGCTGTATTGAGGGCAAATGTCTCTAGCTATAGCAGTGTAGCTTATCTCTGCCCCATAGTAGTAGTGTCCAGTAACATCCTCAGTGTTGTTGTATGTTATCCTCAGAGACTGTGTTGTCACATTACCATAGGATACAGTGCTGTGGAATGAGGGCATGTCTGTGATGAGGACACCATCTTTGTATAGAAACTCAAAGGGTATTGACTCATTATCAAACACTGCAGGAACATTGATCATGAAGACATTATCAATGTCTAAAGTTTTACTAGCAGAGCCTTGATATTCTGGGATAGCATAGTCTAAGATGACATCTTCTGGATAATATGTGGGAACACTGAACTCCTGCAGAACAAATGTCACTGGAGTGTGAAGGGCAAGGTTTGACAACATTGGGAGAATATTCCTATCACAGATTCCTTCTTCATCATCAAGATCTGTAGAGTTTATTTTCACTTCATACTTACCAGCATCAGATTGCACCATATTGGATATGGTCAGGGATGTCCCATTATGGCCTATACTGTGTCTACCATCAGAGGCTAGTTCAGTTCCATTGTGGGACCACACCAGGGAGCGGATTATTGTCGGTGCAAAGTTCCGTACACTAGAAATATTTATCCTCATTTCCATTCTCTCATTGAGTGTGAAGGCTCGTCTGACTGGCTCTTCAGTGTACAGCAATCCTATGAGATAAACATAGAGTTTGCCATATCATCAGTAAACCTTTATTAATTTCATAATTTTATAATTACAACAAGACAATGTCAATAAGAAACATGAATAAAGCCACTTAAAACACCATTTCTAGACCCTGTGACTTTATTCAAATTAGAGTGGCGCATAAGTAGGCATGCAATGAGGTTACCCTCTAATTTTTTAGAAAGTTCACAATGTTTTAATAGTATTGTGTAATGCTGAAGTTTATTTCTAATGTTATGGGTAATTAAAAACATTTCTTTTTTTTTAGTAAGGTCAGAATGTTTTGGAGGCACATGTTATGCTAAACTATTAGAACCATAAGGTGAGCTTTGGAATGAAATAGTCAAAATTATCAGTATATTTACCCATAGCTGCCTATTTTTAAAAATGGAAGTAGGAAAAGACCACACCCATCAGATACCACACCCACAATCCCCAATTATATGTCTCCCTAGTGAGGAGGAGATAAAGCAGAACTAAAATATTAGCATAAAATGAAATGTACTGGATAAATGTAGAGGAATGCAGAGGATGAATCTTTTTAAAATAATATAAATAATATAAAATAAAATGAATTGAGAAAATCAAATTGATTAACAAAAAAATAATGATTAAAATTTAAATCTTATATATAACCAGGCAAATGGCTAAAAGGATTCAATTGAGAATTGGCAAATATATCAAATTCAAATCTTATAATAATACAGCTAGTGATATTTATTTGTATATATATATATACATATATATATATATATATAGAAAGAGAGAGATACTAGCAGCATATAAAAAAAAACACACACATTGACGAACCCAAATGTGGTAAATAATGCTCACCAAGTTTCTTGGACTCATATGCCAAATTTCAGCCTCATTGGTCCATAAATGAGTTTTCGTGGGCATAATGATGTCTTATGGGTGTGGCAATGACCAGACCACACCCATTAACAATGAACATGTGATTAGTATTGCTCACCCAGTTGCTTGGAAACCTCATTCCACATTTCAGTCTGGCTGGTCACTGGATTAGCTTTTAATAGCCAAGACAACTTCCAATGGGTGTGGCTATGGCCAAATCAAATCCATATGTGGTGGCTAATAATGCTTTCCTTGGTACTTGGAGACCACACGCCAATTTTTTGCCTGATTGGTCTCTAATTAACTCTCTTTAAGCCAAAATAATTTCATGTGGTGTGGCTGTGGCCAAACTACACCATTACCATGTCCATATGTGTTTTACATTACACACCCAGGGTCTTGGAGAGAACATGCCAAATTCCAGCCATTTTAGTCCAAGCATTTTGGTTGTGCTGCCTAGACACACATACGTACAAACATACATAAATACTTACGAAGAAAAACATATATTAAAGAGTGTTTGTGAATCCAACTCCTTAGGTCCAAGCGTTATTCAGAAGTTATCTTTTTGGCACTTTTTTGCTAAACACACCAATGGGAAGTGGTGTAGCAAGGAGGAATCACACCCATGTCACTCCCAAAGTCAAATTGTATATGCATACCATGTTTTAAGTATGCCACTCCATGGGCTTGTCTGTACTATTTTTTTTTTGACTGACATGAAAACGGAAATGGGTGTGTTCATATACACATATACTTCAAACATTCCCCAGATTATATTGATTCTAAATATATATGGCTTCATGGCTACAAATCCCTAGGTTCAAGTGTTTTTTCTGAAATAACATTTTGGAATTTAGCCTTACACTGGGAAAGGAAGAGGTGTGTCCAGGTGGGAGCTAGCCCATGTTACTCCCATAATGAAGTTATATATGGATACCAAGTTTTAGATATGTAGCTCCAAGAGTTTTTCTCGCAAAAATACCATTTTTGGCCTTTTATCGTTACCATGGTAAACATTTTATGGATTTTTATCCCTATGTCTTAAGTTGGGTTAAAAACTATTATCATGCCAAGTTTCAGAGAAATCCACCATACAGACAGACAGACAGACAGACAGACAGACAGACAGACAGACAGACAGACAGACAGACAGACAGACAGACAGACAGACAGACAGACAGACAGACAGACCGACATCTCCTTTTATATGCATAGGAGATATATCTCCTATGTATATAGATAGATAGATAGATAGATATAGATATAGAATAGATATATAGATAGATATATAAATATATATATATAAATATATATCAGAGAGTACAGTAGTAATTTCTAAGTAGTTTTGATCACAATAAAAAAAAAGACGGCCTCATAGACTAATACTAAATGAAAGCTTTACTTTCTCTGCTGTCGCTCAAACCTAGGCTACAAAACTCACCTGCAGTCCATATAAGCTGCAACACAAACTACCAAGATTGTTTCTGTTTTCCATATCAATCTCTAAAGAGGTGAGCGGAGACTCGTCAAAATCACCAAGTATTTTTCATCTTTTTTCTTATTATCTTTAAATTCCAGGGCTAGAGCCTTGCTGGCTAGAGCAAATCTTGCAGTAGTTATACTAACAGCTTACTATTTCTTTCGACCAGGTCCACTATCTCTTCATATGCTTTGCCATGCTTACTAACTACTGAAGTATATTCCAGACTAATAGCTGCATTGTTAAGTTGAAGCTGCCATTTTGACCACTAATTTGTCTACGAGAACGATTTAATTCCAGTTCATGCGCAAGGCAATGAATATCATTAAATGAAATTTTAAAAGGGAGTTATTCCCAACATTCAAATAAGCTAATAGCAAGTCTCTCCACTACTACCACCACCAGAATGCTAACTACACTTCCAAATCTTGAATGTAAGTCAAATTCGTTAGCTAAATTGTAACAGCTAGACATAGCAGTGTTATAGCTAGCTAACTGTTATTTCTTTCTGCATTTGGCAGTGAGCCTCTCTGAAGCTCTACGCTGCTGACAGTGACTCTCTCTCTCTCTCTGATGCTCTACACTACCAACAGCAGCTTCTACTACTGCTACTGCTATTACTAACACTACTACTACTACTAGAACCAAAATTTAAAAAAATATATATCTGAGTGTACAAAACTAAAAGAAACAAGTGAAAGTATAAAAAAAAAAATCAACTTTGAAATAAAACTGGTAAGTAGGGATGACATGTCGTCAAAAAGTGCTTAAACAAGAATACTGTGACAGTGCATGCTAAAAAAATACCATATTTCACTGATTACACATTCTCATGTAATGTGTAAGATGTGATGCTGAAAGACTGCCACTTCTTCTTTTTGCACCTAGCTACCTCATGTACACTAATTACTCTAGGTTCACAGGAACTTCAAAACACATACTGTCACACTATCATATAGAATTCTAAGGTCAGAGGAATCAGCATGGGCATAGCCAGGATTTTGAAATAGGGAGGGCAAATAATCATGACTATATAACTGAACTTATTTTGAAGGCTTTAAAATGGATGAATAGATTTTGATATGAAATTTGCAGACATCATTGCGTAATGGGATAGTCGATACATGTAATAATACCATAAATGGATCCCAGTAAGGAGGGAAGGGAAGGAATTCAAATTTTCATTACAAAAAATAAGAAGAAAAAAAAGTTAAAGCAATGAAATAGTGATTAAAGCAAGGTATTCTCCTGCAGGAGATTGATTTGTACACTCAAAATCCCCTCATCAGGGCAGCACTGAACAAGACAGCAGTGGCTGCACCTCAGAAAGGCCATATCAGGGTATATTCAGTATATTCCCAAGTGCAGGTGGGTATTTGTCCTCTATACGCAACAGGCTTATAATCAACGGTGCTCTCTCACTTTCTCTCTACATTGCTACAGGATGGGCATTGGCTGGTTGTTATTTAACTAAAACTAAAAATACAAAATGAATGATCAGCAAAATACAAATCCTAAATCAACGACCAACTTCTAAGATTAGTACTCACTGTCTCTTTCTTTCATTTGTTCTATTCACTCACTGAAAGTTGTCTTAGAAATTAAATCTATCTTGTTTCCTTGGTGTCAGGAAAGACCCTGACCCCTACAAACTGCCATATTGCAAGACCACCTGATGCAATTACGAGACAGAATGTATTTACAAACCCACGTAAGTGAATTCTTTGACTGTGCTAATAAATCTCCCAAGTAAGTTTTACAGCCAGGATGGTTGCACAGTAAGGTTTCTCTGTTTTTGCCTCTTTGAAAATTTGAAATCTTCCAAGCTCTCAGACCACCACTATGGCTGATCAGTCTTACTACATGTGGTTGCTAACTCGCTAAAGGGACTCTTCTAATAAGCCACTTGGAAGAAAAATCATTTAGGACATCGAAAAAAGGAAAGAAAAATAGGAGTGATAGTAAAATATAGCATAAGGAAATACTGAGATTTATTTACTGCAACAATATTGGTTGATTTAAAATAAGTTTTATATACTAAAAAAAAAATAACATACAAATAAACAAAGTATGATATTTCTTTATTAATTTGCTTAATGTATTTTTTTTCATATGGGAGTGGGGACATTTTCATTGGTCAATGGCATGTACTGAGTACTACCAAGCTGCACCTCTTTCTCTGGGTGTATCGGGATAATAATCGTTTATGCCAGTGTATATATATTTTTTATATTCATTTTCCTGCCAAACCACAACACCAAATGGAAGCAGCTCTTCAGCATGACACTTCCTACACTGAGGATTGTGTATAAACCAAAACACTTGAGTCACCTGGTCACATCTCTTTTTGTGGGTGGGCGAGGCCAAATTTTCCAAATGGTACTTTGAACCAAAAATGGACAAAAGAGACATAAATTGGCAGCACACACTACAGGTGCATGACAATTACATGGGCTGGGTCCCACCCATGTCCTACAAGAAATTTTAGTACATATGTATGTATGTATATTTGTTTATATCCACTTTCCTGCTAAAGCACAATACTAAATGAAACCCACTCTATAGAGGAAAACCCACCCTAAACCAAGGATGGCTTTTAGACATAAAAATACTCCTGGCCACTCCTCTTCTTGTAGATATGTCAGAAGTGCCCAAAATTTGTTTGACCAAACCAAAGGACCTACACTATTGTCCAGTTATTGCACCATACTATGTAATGTTCAAACCAATTTAAAATTTGGGTAGGAAGAATGACATTTTAATGACAGCATGCTATTCATCCTCTACCTTATTACAATGTGCCTTGCAATGTTCGAATGAAATTCCACACTCTATGTCATATTCCACACTCTCCTGCAGAAGTCAGACATTGCATTATACTTTGTAACTAATATCTGTAGCATATATCAGGCTTCCTCAAGTTTACTTGCTGAGTCAACATGCCTTGCCATGTTTGGTGATAGCAGGAGTATGTGCAGGGCTGGGCTGGATCCCACCTGGCCACACCTTTAGTGAGAGTGTCAGGACAGTCACATTCATACACTAGGAGACCTAGAGGTGAGGCACTGCCTACCTTGCTCTGGCCTGCCCTGCACTGCAAATTATTTTGTTCAGGCTAAGGAAGGTCCAAAAATGGAGATTTGAAGCTTGTGATTGTGGGTTTAAGCCCTACCATCAGGGATTTCTCTCTTTCTTTCTTTCTCTTTCCTCCTTTCTTCCTTCTCCCCTCCTCCTCTACCCTTTTCCTTTTGTTCCCTAGTTGCCTTGCTGCTGCAACTACTTCTCAGCAGAACTTGCAATTGCTATTTCCTAAATTGTTTATCCATATCTATCCACTAAAAAAGTCTCACAAGGAAGTAAAAAGAGAAATTTAAAAATCTTGGAATTTAACTCGCATAACAAAGATAACTGGTACTTTCATCAACAATTGTGTTCATCATAAAATTTTATACTTTCATTAGTTCACTTGATTAAAATAGATATACCCACAGTATCCTATTGTCAGTTCATTAGTAGCACAGTCTCTCTGAATTAATAATAAAGAATCTAGTTAGTTACATACCAATGCCTGTACTATTATGCAAGACATGATTGCTTGTTAATAAATAGAAATGAGCAACCAAAACTAAAGGAGCACACCATCAAGGTAGTTGGGATGCAGCCTAAAGTGGACATGTTATTATTTCAGTCAACTTTCTTAATTCACTTCATTTTGTCCATGGTAACACATCACCCACATATTTCTGTGTGTGTGTGTGTGGAGGGGGGGGGGGGGGGTGGGTGTGGGTGGGTGCGGGTGTGTGTGTGTGTGTTCATACATATTATCTGGACTAACATATAAACTTTGCCATGCTATACTTACCATGCACTTCCACAAGTTTATCAGCTGATCCAAGAAATGTTCCATTCAATGCTACAGTACAGGTGTACCTGCAGTATCGAAGGTTGTCCAAACTAAAGTAAGTTGTGTTGAAACTCTCACTGGTACTGGTGTAGTAAGCATAAGCCCTATCCACATATCTCCATAGGTAAGTCACAGGATGTGCCTGTGCAGGCTCCACCTCACAGGTGAACTGCACTGTTTGGCCAATTCTGAAAGGTCCTTGACTTGGACTAGTGGAGATTCTTACTGAAGGGGCTGCAGCTCCAACTCTGCACATAATGCCACTGGACACTGCAATGGATACACAACTATGTCAATGACGAGAGGTCTACATGCGCTAGAGCTAATACTCTTACCAACAGATAGTGACAGCAGACACACGTAATATGGGACCATCATCATCATGGACTGAGAGAAGACAAGTGCAGAAAATAGAAGTGTTCATTAGAATAAATATTTTGCAGCACTGTTGACGTAATACATCTGGTAAACTTGTAGAGTTTAGCACTTCCGGTGGAAAAAAAGAATGACAATACGCCCACCTCTAATGTTACAAGTGAAATTAAAAATATTTCTTTGAAATAATAATGGTAAGCAGGGATGATGTGTCAGCAAAAAGTGCAGAAACAAGAATTCTGTGACAGTGTGTGTTACAAAATTCCCTACATCAATGATTCCTGTGAACTTAGAATTCTACATGATTGTGTGACAGTCTGTGTTGCAAAATTCCTGTGAACTTAGAATAATTATTCTACATAAGCTGGCTACAAGCTAATTGAAGAGGTGGCAGTCTTTCAGCATCACATCTTACACATTATGTGAGAATGTGGAATCAGTGAAGTAGGGAATTTTTTAACACACACTGCCACAGAATACTTGTTTCTGCACTTTTGCTGACACGTCATCCTTACTTACTATTCTTATTTCAAAGAAATATTTTTAATTTTACATGTTTCCTTTAGTTTTTGTACACTGTCAGATAGCTAGCTACAGTATTGATTGGCATCTTGCAGGTGGATCTAGGAGTTCAAAAAGGGGGCCTCTTTTCCCTTCTCAACAGTGGGTGTGGCTTCTCAAATTCAAATTGGTATATATATATATATATATATATATACACACACATATATATATATATATATTTTTTTTTTTTTTATTTTTTTTTTTTAATTATCATAAATTTTTAACTAGCAGAGCTCCCCAGCTTTCGTAAGTAAAACAATATTGAATTTTCCTGTACAATCAGAATCTAAAGCCAGCAGCCACTGTGGGGCACTTCAAATCTCCTTGGAAAGCAAGAAAATTGCATTTATTCATGAGTGCTAGATAGACTATATCAGACTCCTCTGTCTTCCATCTAAAACCTGTTTGTTAGCTGTGGCACAGCAGGTCTAAGAACACCTAGAAAGGTGTGTGTGTGTGTGTGGGTGGGTGGGGGGAGAAAGAGAAGGAGGTATACCAACGTTTTACTCCACAATTGATTTTTAATTAATTCTTTATTGTGTAGAACATCAGGGTTTATTGATACAAGTAATTGGTTACAACTAAATATATTTACTGTATGGAAACCCTGTGGTTATGTATAGAACCCAAAGTTGCAAACCTTACCACAACTCTAACCTGATGTTAAGTGTTCTAAACAATAGTCTTGTCCTGTATAAAACACTACTCTTTAATAAATATTATAGTTGTTATTTGCCACAGGTCTTAAAACTGAGGGGGCACTTTAAAAATATGTCCCTGGCAACACCAAATTTTATTAAGCACACCCAGTTGTATTATCCACACAGGACAGTCTAGAACAATTAATTTAAAAAAAGAGAGGATTATATTATGATATACAAAATTAATTACTAAAGTTTCATCCTCTAATCATTGACTAGTATAAATTCATTGGCCATCATATGTATGAATATGTTATTAATTTTTATTCAACCATAATGACACCATTGATTTATTGTGGTTTCTTGACTTGGTAAAAGTGCACTTGAGCACTCCAGGTGGTCACCATCTAAAAATGCAGGCGGAAAAATTAGGACCCCAGACTATACGTCCACTTCTAATTAAGATCACTAGAAAAGAAATAATAAGAAATAATGAAATTAATGAAAATAGTTCTGAATAATGTTTGTTTATGTTAAGCTGGTTGGTATACCTGCTGAAGTTGAAGAGGGCTGAAGATGAAAAGGCTTTGAAGAAGTGCTTCAAGCACCAGCTTATTTAGGGCAACATGGAGTTACCCAATTTTATTGTTAATATCTGCATCCCTTTCTGGCCTTGACTATATAATAACTATTGTTGGAGTAAAATTATGAACACCTATATAGCTGATGCAACTTTCTAGTCAACATATGGCTGGAAACCAAAGAAATTGAGGGATGTGGGGGAGGGGGGGGGGGGAAGTGTACATCAGTGCCATATTTGTGGATATCAGATATGCACTAAGTTACACCACATAGAGGATAGGAATCCTACTTATATTTCTTAAGAGTAATTTAAGAGACAACTTTTAAGAACTATTGCTAGAGAAGAATTAAGAACACATTACTAATGTAACTTACATAATTAGTCACATTAGAAAGATTACTATTTCCCAGGGATTGTTTTTGTAAGGAGGAAAGGAGGTAAAATAAAAGGAAGAAAAGAAAGAAATTGAGGGGAATTGAATTACCAACATTCAGCTTTGAAATACTATGCTTTACCATCCCACCACAATCATTCAGGCTTTTTTTTAATGGAAATTTTGAATTATTTTTTTTTCCTTACCAAGGGTGCCACTTTCTAAACTAAAAAAAATAGTGATAAAAATATGTCAGGATACCCACATAACATTAAAAAAAAAATTTGGGCCATTTGATTAAAACTGTGGGAGGAGTTGCTGAGTTGTTATCCTTTGTTTTTCCTTTCAATTCTGTAATTTTCTGGTGTTTCTTCAACTTCAACTGCTGACAATTTAACCTTGCTGACTAGCTGCAAGTGCAGTTTCATATTCTTACAGAAGGAAAAACCAACAAATATCTCTGTGCAGCTGTATTAAAGCAGCAGCTACATATAAAAGGTTGAGATAGGGAGGGGAGGGGGACAAAAGGGTTTTGGTGGCATGCTTTAAGGCAGCTCTGAGCATGTCAACCTCCAGTCTACTACAGAGACAACAAAGGTTAGCCACAAAACAGGAAGTTCAAGGGTAAGTAGCACCTTAGCACTATTTTAAAGCAGGAAATATTCCCTTACAAACAACCTTACAGTGCACACTGAAAATTGAAAAGGAGCTTGGAATTTATTTCAATGGAATTAAAAAAAATAACAATTTTAGATTTAATTTCCAGGTTTTCTGGAGTGGGTTGGTGGTTATGAGTACATGGCACAGCACTATTATTCCTATTGAGGAAGTGGTTTGCAAAATACAAATAGGCTATTGGATTAGACTTTGGTTTTTTAAAATCAAATTACTTACCAAAAATTTAGTCTGGAATCTGTCACTTAGCTCACTTTTTTTTTTCAAATGTTTGTTTCAGGTCTATCAAGGTGATGGGAAAAGACCTTACTACCAAGATTAAAACATGGTGGTGTTGTACATAGAAATCTACACTGGCACTGCAGGACGTTTAAAGAATGTTGTCTACCTTGAGGTTATTAGAATAAGAATCCAGAACAAGGTTCCTGTACCTCTGCTAGTAAGGATATAGGATTGAGAGAGATAAGTGTGGGAGAAAATGCAGCCAAAGTGTTAAAAAAAATTGATTAAAAAAATATATATATAAAATATAAATCAATAAATAAATTTTTAAAAACCCAACAAACTCTTAATATCATCCGAAAAAAAATTGGCAATATAATTCTAAACTACAACTAAAGCTTGATTGTGATGCATCATGTGCAGGCATTGAAGTTGTTCTGTCACATGTGAGGAATGATGGTACTGCAAGGCCTGTTGCCTGTGGGTCAAGATCTCTAAGGAAAGCAAAACACAACTACTCACACATTGAAAGAGAAGCTTAGAGCATCATGTGGAGAAGCAAGTAATTCAATATCTATCTGTATCTTGATGAGTTTCCATGCATTGGTCACTGATCACAAGCCACTAATGATCTTATTCAATTAAAATGAAATATTTTCAATTTATGGTATTAGCGTCTGGAAAGTGTCTGAGATAGGTAATTATTGATGAATTACACATTCACTATTCAGTACAGATCCAGCACCAAGCCTGGCAATGTGGATGCACTATCTAGACTTCCTCAGGACAATCAGGGGCTAGTGTGCAACAAAGATGTTTCAATTCATTAACTTAAAATGTTTGAAGAAATTCAAGTATCAGTAAAGAAAATAGAGAGATTATGAATAAAAATCCTGTGGTATCCATGGTTTTATACTGTGTATGAACTGGATGGCCACCTAAGCCTATCAAAGAAGGCAGCTCACCTTATTATAAAAAAAGAATGCAGGTGATAATACCTACAGAATATACAAGAGAAAATTCTCACCTTGCATGAGATTCACTTTGGAATAATTAAAATGAAAGCTCTACTAAGACTATGTGTGGTGCCGTGGTGGTTGGGCATAATAGAAACACTGGCTTCACTACATCTGATAGAATTTACTACCAGACCATGGCAAAAAATAAACCAGGATTTTATTGGTCATTTTCAATGCCATGTTTTTATTGATAATAGTAATTTCCTACTCCAAATGGCCAGAGGTGGTGCCAGTGAAGACCACAATAGCTAGGAGGGCTATTCAAAAGCTGAGAAATATATTTTCGAGGTTTGGTCAGAAGAATTGTTATCAAGACAATGATCCAAAAGAATTTCTATTGAATTTAACTGTGGAAACAGCCATACTAGGTCAAATGATCTTGCAGAAAGATTCCTACACACTTTTAGAGAAAGCCATGTAGTGAATCAGGAGATACCAGCAATAAACTGGCAAACTTCCTGTTAATTTACAGGAAAACTCCTCAGTGAACAACCATGGCTGCACCATCCATGCTCCTACTGAAGAGAGTTCTGAGATACAAGATAGACCTCACCACACTTGACTAAACCAAATAGTGGAAGAAAGATGAAACATCAAAGGAACCTTTTTATAAAACGACCAAAGCAAATGAATTCTATGTACAAGAAACAGTCAGGGTCCGTGATTTCTGTGGAACATAGAAGTGTGTTCCAGTAGTAATTTGGGAACAATTCTTGAACAATTCTGGAACGTACTGGTCGCATTATGTTGAGTGGATGTGCAAGGGTTGGTGTAGAAAGAACATGTTGAACACATCTAATTTTGTCATTTAGTACTACTAACCAGTAACATAGCATGGAAGAACCAGTTAGTACCTTCACAGGATGCTACTACAGATCCACCACCACTGGAAGATTCAAATTACAAATAATGTACTCTGATTGAATATGTAGTGTTGGGGTCACTTATTATTGTGTGTGTGTGTGTGTGTGTGCGGGTGTGTTTGCAGGTGCATGCATGTGTACATCTGGTAAACTTGTAGAGATTAGCACTCCATGTGTGACCAGAAATATTTGCCCAGCGAAACCTGTTGTTTTTTTAGTGTAACTTGCTCACAAAGGGTATTTCATGTGCGAAATCTGTGCCCCCCCCCCCCCCCCCTTTTCTTTCTGGAAGTGTTTCTCATAATATAGGTACCTCAAAATGCTCAGTAAGTGAGGCATAGTCATAGTTTGTAATTAATAGTTCAACAAAAACACATTAAATTAAATGTCAATTCCAGGAGGAAGGCACTAATTTCCCACAAGGCAGAAGTGGCTCACTAGTTTATAGCTACTTAAATATAAGCCTCACTAAATAAAAAATATTTATAGGTATCTAGAGATCTGCCACTAACCTAAAACTATTTATAGCTTCAGAAAGCAATGCTACACTAACGAAAGATGTGAGTTCCTAATAGTGGGCAAAATTTTTGAAGATGGCACAGATTTAGCGTGACACCAGTTGTGTCCCACACAACTCTGTGTCCTGTCCTGCCTGTCTGTCTGCCTGCCTATGTGTGTGTTGTGGTGTATGCATGCTGTGCCCTGCCTGTATGTGTGTGTGTGTTCTTCCCTGAGTTCTTCATGGAGATGACCAGGAGTGCTAAACTACAAGTATAATAAACATCCTACTACAGGAAACACAGGAGGCCAGGAGGCCAGCGAGGAATGCAAACCTGATGTTGATTTTGGAGTTAGGACCTTGTCATTTAAAAAGGATTCCCAGATTTTATAGCCGACTTCTGTACCTTGGTATATATTTTAATAGAAATTGGTATGATCTACTGGGCATATTTATGAAAGCTAGACAGACAATATCAGACTCCTCTGTCTTCCACCTAAACCTATTGGTTTCCTGTTGCACAGCAGGTCTGAGAACACTTGGAATGGGGGGGGGGGGGGGGGGAATACTTCCAGAATTTTTCCTCAAGAACGAATTTTTAACTAATTGTTCTCTGTTAGGAAACACCAAAGTTTGTTGTTACAACTAATTGGTTACAACTAAGTCATTTTACTGTATGGAAACCTTGTGGTTCCTCTAAATGTTTTTTCTGTATAAAAACCAAAAAGTTATGAATCTTACCACAACTTTAACATTATCTTAAGTGTTCTAAATGACCATTTTGTCTGTTCTAAAATACTAATCATAATAAAAAGTACATAAGTATTAAAATAAACAAATATTATTATTGCTTTTGTTTTGTTTGCTTTTTCTGAAGCGTATTTCACGAAATATTCAGGAAAGAATTTCTTGTTTAAGTTAACAAATGACCAATTCTCATTCAGCAGCAATGTAAAGAGAATCATTGATAGAAGAAAACACTCATCCTTATTGTCTCCCCACACCTCACCCCATGGATCTGTAAGAGGACATCCCATCTATAGATTAGTGCCTCTATACATGTAGTCACATCAATTTGTAGGTGGCCAATATCCACCCAGTGGTTGGAAAACACACAGATAGACACACTTGTTCACCATAAAATGTTTTACATATATAAAATGTGATTACAAGTTACATAGTTGTCTTTTTAGATACATATTAAGGTATATAATTGTAATGATTAAACTCTCCAATTACAATTACGTTTTGTCACATTAAATTAGGTTTACTTTCCTTGATCTTATATATGTACAATGATCCTAACCATTTTTTAATAATTTTTTTTCTGACAGTATTTAAATTGAGTATTGCACACCCACCAATCACCACTATTGATGTACTAATTGAGGTTGCTACAAAGAGACCACTGGATGAGGACTACTTCTAGTGGTCAGATGATGAGTCTTCATCTAGTGGCAGAGATGCAGAAAGTCTGCCCATCATCCAAGTTATAATATAGTACCTAAAAGATACTAGCAAAGATACCTCTTCTCTTCATCCCTTTCCTTTGATCAAAAAATTGTTCCTTAAGTTTAGCACTGCCTGTGCCACCATCTGCTCCAGTGAAGAGATTTCTCTCATATGCCTCCATCAGCCTACAAGAGTCATGATAGTGATCCATTGATGCTATAAACTAGAGCTGACAAAAAAAGTATTATTAACCTTATCCTTTTTATATTTACATAGTGAATCATTGTGCACTAACTGACATTGACCAAGCAGGAGTATCACTATATGGAATGGAGACAAGTAGCACTTGAATGGGCAGAACTAACTTGCTTATATTTTTATGTTGCTCACTATGTCATGTGTTTGTTGTTGTTTTTTCAAGTGTAAAGACAGTCATCGGTCTATCCGTGAATGGGACTTTCCACATATGCTACAGGAATGTTTCTGTAGCATTGCTTTTGTGAATAAATGTTATATTTTCATACTGACTGATCTATTGATATCAATGTGTTACAGTTATGGCAATTTTGCTCTCATTTATACAATTTTATTACCTTTTTCTGTGACCTTGTCTTGCTCATGATCTAGATCACAACTATAGTGGATTATCAAATACACTCTTTCAAAATCATTACATTTCATAGGCATGGATGAGCTTAAATAGTAAGAGCACAACATAGTTGATTTTGTGTGTGTGTGTGTGTGTGTGTGTGTGTGTGTGTGTGTGTGTGTGTGTGTGTGTGTGTGTGTGTGTGTGTGTGTGTGTGTGTGTGTGTGTGTGTGTGTGTGTGTGTGTGTGTGTGTGTGTGTGTGTGTGTGTGTGTGTGTGTGTGTGGCATTGAATTGTGCTTGTTGCATGTTTGAATCACGTCAGGGTGTGTGGTGTGTGTGGCCTATGGTTATTAGTTATGATAATGCATAATGTCAACATGAATCAACACATGTCAACAATTGTAATCAATGACTAGTTAAGTTAGTTCACTACACGACTCCCCCCCCCCCCCCCCCCCCAGAACTGCAATAGGTAGGTCTAACGATTCTGCCATATCTTGTGGTATGTGGGGCGTTGGTTGAGGCTGGAATACGAGTTGGTGGTGGTTAGGAGGAGATTTGACTTGGTGGTGGTGAGGAGGAGGATGGGGCCACTGCAGGGGAAGGTGTCCACTGTGAGGGGGAGGGTTTGACATGATTATGAAGATAAGCAGGTTTCAGTCTGTCGATAGATATGACCTCTTCCTTGTTTTGCTTTATAATGGTAAATGTCTTAACACCTTTACCAATTACTCTAAAGGGGCCCTCATAAGGTCTGCACAGGGGCGTTTTGTGCCTGTCAACTTGCACAGACAAAATCAGCAGTATTCAAGGCTTTGATTGGTGAGCACTTAGAATTACCATGAAAATCTGTAGTTTTGGGCACAAATTTGGTAATAAGTGAATCATGTTGTCTCTGAGGTGGTGAAACAAATTCTCCAGGGACAATCAGTGTTGATCCAAACACCATTTCAGCAGCTGAGCAGTTCAAGTCTTCTTTAGGGGCAGTCCTGATCCCTAATATAACCCAAGGTAAAGCTAGGACCCAATCATTATCACGTAACCTGGCCTTTAAAGCTTCCTTTAGGTTCCTGTGGAACCTCTCTACCATACCATTTGCTGAGGGTGATAGGTGGTGGTGTGATGAAGGGTGTACCCTAAACTTTTGGCACTACCCAGCCACAGTCTTAATGTGAATTGAGATCCTCTGTCTGAGGTTATTTGACTGAGTATGCCAAACCTTGAAATCCATCCAATCAGAGTCTAGATGCAGCTCTCTGCTATGGTATCTTTGAGAGGGATAGCTTCAGCACATCTAGTTGTTCTATCCACCACAGTGAAAAGGTATTGCAACCCCTGGGAGGGTGGTAATGGTCCCACAATGTCCACATGGATGTGATCAAATTTTCTGTCTGGAATAGGTATGTGTGCTGGGATAGTTTTAGAATGTCTAACTGTTTTAGCTGTTTGACAGGGTATACAAGTTTTAGCCCATATTCCAACTTGATTATTCATGTGAGGCCATACAAACTTGTTAGAAACTTTTTTTTTGGTACTTCTTATAGATAGGTGGGATAAACCATGAAGCAGGTCAAAAATTCTTTTTCTCAAAGAAGTTGGTACCACTGGTCTAAATTTTCCTTGCAAGATATCACACAATAGTTTTATATTGGAGTCATCCAATGGCACCCAGTCCAATACCAGGCTACTATTAGTTACTTCATCAGTGACATTCTCAGAAATTTGATCTTTTGCCATAGCAAAAAAATCTATATCTGTGCTCAATGTTTTCACACTGTGCCTAGACAGAGCATCAGCCACAACATTTCTTTTCCCTTCCCTGATACATGTCTGATGCCTGAAGAGAATTCAGCAATAAAGCTTAATTGTCTCTATTGTCTAGCAGGTCCTGGTTCAGATACTTTAGTTAAGCTGAAGGTGAGGGGCTTATGATCAGTGAAAATGCAAAATTCCCTTCCCTCTAAAAAGTACTTGAAGTGTTTAATACCCAGATATATTGCTAACAGCTCTCTATCATATGTGCTGTATTTTTGTTCTATAGTTTTAAGTTTCTAGCTCAGGAAAGCTAAGGGTTGCCAATCCCCTTGAACCTTTTGCTCCAGAACAGCTCCAACGGCAGTGTCAGAAGCATCAGTAGTAAGGGCTATGGGTGATGATGGGTCAGGATGACTCAGCATAGTGGCATTAGCTAGCATCTCTTTGGCCCTATCTAAAGCACAATCCATATCAACAGACCATGTGATCTTCTTAATAGATTTTCCGTTTTTACCAATGGCTTGGTACAGGGGGAATAAAATTTTAGCAGAGTGTGGTAAAAATCTATTGTAGAAATTAATCATCCCAACAAATTCTTGCAACCCTCTGATGTTTATGGGCTTGGGGAACTCTCTGACAGCTTGCACTTTTTGACCTAGAGGAATAGTTCCCTGTTTGGTAACATGATGGCCTAAGAAATCAATCTCAGGGCAACCAAACCGGCACTTGGCAGGATTAACAACCAGCCCATTCTGTTCTAGCCTTTCAAATAGAATTCTCAGATGCTCCAAATGCTCAGCTTCATTCTCACTGGCCATGCACAAGGATTTTACATCTTTTGGCTTCCTTTCCCCACATCCAGTGATAAAAACAGTATTTTGATTTGAAGTTGGGTTGAGAGGTTGATGGTTTCTTCTTGAAAAAGACAAAATTTGTTTCTTCCCGTTCCTCCAATGTGTTAGTAGTAGTGGCCACTTCTTTTGCCGACCAGAACAGGTCTGCTTGCTTGGCCATGCAATTTTCATGTTTAACTGCAACCAATTGGGTCCTGATGTCTTCAGGCAGTCTCTCCAGGAATAGTTGTTTGAAAAGTAGGCAGGGTGGGTGATTGCCAACGTCTCATCCATGAGTTCGAATGGTTTAGCTGCACCCAAGGGGTGGATATGTAGTAGTTGAGAGGCTCTCTCCAATTCAGACAACCCAAAGGTATCTAGGAGTCTTGCCTTGATAGTTTGATATTTGCCTTCTGCAGGTGGTTTCCCAAGAGGTGCAGGAGTCTGGCAGCAGTGTGTTGGTCCAGGGAGGCTAGGATGTAGTAATACCTGGTGTCATCATTAACAATTCCTCTGATGATAAACTGTGCCTCTGCCTGTGTACACCAGCTTGTGGGTTGAGTGGTCCAGAAGGGTGGCAATTGGAGAGTTACAGCATGTTCATGAGCCATTGAAGATTGACTTCACAGCTTCAGGGTCACCAATATAGTGGATTATCAAATACACTCTTTCAAAATCATTACATTTCATTGGCATGGATGAGCTTAAATAGTAAGAGCACATCATAGTTGTGTGTGTGTGTGTGTGTGTGTGTGTGTGTGTGTGTGTGTGTGTGTGTGTGTGTGTGTGTGTGTGTGTGTGTGTGTGTGTGTGTGTGTGTGTGTGTGTGTGTGTGTGTGTGTGTGTGTGTGTGTGTGTGTGTGTGTGTGTGTGGCATTGAATTGTGCTTGTTGCATGTTTGAATCACGGCAGGGTGTGTGGTGTGTGGCCTATGGTTATTAGTTATGATAATGCATAATGTCAACATAAATCAACACATGTCAACGATTGTAATCAATGACCAGTTAAGTTAGTCCACTACACAACTATCACTATATGATCATGGGTTGTTAATATGTACAATCTTGGATACATTTTTAAAAATTGTTATCATTAACTTTACATACCTCAAATTTAGGCCTTGATGATAGATATGCTAGCATAATTTTACTATATATATATATATTAAAACAAAGGAAGTGTATGTCCTTCCCTATGTCCTTGCAGCTAAATGTATTCTCAATTTGAAAAGGTACTTCCTGAGATAGCAGTTAGATGAAATTTGGCATGAGGATAGGTGTATAGACTAGGTCAATGGTGATTTTCTTAAAGTTTTGCTAAAGATAATTTCAACAGAAATAATTAGCATTTAGAGTAATTTTAATTATTTTTTGGTCAAGAGCTAACTCACGACACCCACTTTATCTCTGGGGGTTTTTTCGTCTGGAGCACCTCACATCGCCACCAGTTAAAACTCTGGATCAAGTGACTTCGTTGCCCAGAGTTCGACCTTTTACCGACCAACAACCTCACTAACCCAAATAGCGACACAGTAACACTAACTCTGGCAGATATTTTGGGAGATGAGGTACCTAACGCTCCTGGCTCCTCGAACTGCTAGTACTAGTGGGCAGTCATGGCCTCAAGAAAGCTAGGAAGCTGAATAAGTTACAGCCTGGGGAGGGGATGTCGCTACCAGCTCTTAAGCCTGGACAAAGAACATTTGTAAGGAGTGGTGGGGTATGAAGGTGCTTTCTCTAAGGAGTTCTACTGACAGTGGTTTCTTCATCCTCTGCATCTGCTAGAGTCAGGGGATGTTTGTCCTGGATGTGTAATATATCTTATGGTTGCTGGGCCTATTATTAATCTCTCCTTTGCTATGTGTTATGGGAAAGGGAAAGGTGGTATGCTTCTCTTTTTTTCCTCTCTTTCATCCCCTCAAGATTCATCCACAATGTCAAACCCCTAGATGAAAATGATCCAGTGTGGCCAGACAATGGTGAGTTACAAACACCTAAAGATGTCTTGTAGATATAATGTGGAAATTTTGGGGGGAGGGGGGGATACTAAAACATTCAGCTTGAGCTGGAGGGACTGACTGTATTGTGAATATATATATATTGTCTTCTGATGTAGACATTGCAAGACGATTGCTGATAAGTTTTGTCTCTAAGTCTGAGAAGTGCTGCAGTGACCTCCAACAACTGGAGGACATGGGTATGCGTAACTATGGTAACTGCAAGGTGTGATGCATGTACAGGCTATTACTTTTTTTGTGTACATTTGTTTGTGTGTTTAGGAAGTCGCCTCCACAAGTACTGGTTCTGGGTCACATGTGCGGGCGAAGGTCAAGAGGAGGAGAGGGACATACTAACTGTGGTGAGAGGAAAGGAGTGGGGGGATGCAGGGAGGAGGTGAGGGGAGAGGAGTGGGTGACACAGGGAGGAGGTGAGGGGAGAGGAGTGGGGGACACAGAGAGGAGGTGAGGGGAGAGGAGTGGGGGGACACAGGGAGGAGGTGAGGGGAGAGGAGTGGGGGACACAGGGAGGAGGTGAGGGGGGGGAGTGGGGGACACAGTGTAGACATCCTACCTTCTAATATATTTCCCTCCTAATCCTAAAGGGAAAGGTATAAGAAGCAAAGCTCAGAGGTGGTTTGAGTCCCGGACTATAGTAATGGTGGCAGCCTAAGGATAATGGAGGCAGGTCATAGTCAATCATGTGCCAGTCAATTTAGCGAGTGAATGTTTAGTTGAGCAAGTGTGTGACTTGCAGTGCAGTGCAGGCAGTTAGCTCCAGTTCTGTGATCTTTTGATGTGCTCATAGATTCATGTGACCTACAACTGCCCCATCACACTAAAGAACGACAACAGTGCTCTGAACAGACTCCTCGAGGCCATCGGGGTGAGTGTGCCCTGTGTGGATGTCACCATGGCAACGTGACACATGCCCTAATCTGTACCTCTTTTGCCATGTCTCTCTCTCACTGTGCCACTGTGCAGTGTCGTCCTCTGCTCCACACTGTGCATGAGGTTAGGTTCTGCCTGGAGGAGAATGTTGTGGCCTTCACTCAGACTTACCACTTGACAGGTTCCTCAAAGACCACATCTATGAGGTGCAGCACAGGGTGCATTAAATGGAGTAACATTAGTAGTTGGTTGGTTTGTTTGTTTCAATAATAAAGTAACTTAATGTTGTTACATGGAATAGGTAAGTGGAGTGAGTATGTTTGTGTTAATTATATATCAGGTTCAGGAAGTATACCTGTGCATTGACAACGCAAGCAGAAAACCTCGCCCTATGGGTGTGGTTCTTAAGTCAGCCACCTCCGGTTACATACATTTAATATAACATGAAGGGATTATTGATATTATCTTATTAATCAAACAAACTTGATGCAATTAATAAACGTGCCAAATTTCATTCAACTCGGTCATGTGTTACAGTGTTCCATGTCACTAAACCACACCCATTGACAAAATGACACCCAATGACACCCAATCTGAACAACACATTGCTGGGACCTGCAGTGAGGTGAGGTGCCCTAATTAATCCCTGAAGGTTTCATGAAAGTTTCTCCGGCAGTTTGGGAGGAGTTGAAGTCTGCACATACACACATACACACATACAAACGGACAGAGAGACACACAGACAAAGAATTATGAACCATAATAAGATGCACACATGTGTCTGTCCGGACTAAACTCTGTAACATGTCTGACCAAATGAGCTCAAATTATCATAGGATGACTCCTATAGATTTACTATACGGATTACACAGACCTTAAGGTCAATACAATTGAGTTCAGTATATGTGATATATAAATATATAAGATATTATATACTGTGGTTATCTATTTATATTTATTTATATTTATTTTGATGAATCAATTAATAAAGAAGTGAATATTCTCATTAAAAATGTGTGGAATAAATTGAGTGGTTTTCTTTATTATAGAATAATTCGACCAGTTATTGGTCCATCAAGTACGACAGCTACACCGACCACCATCTCTGTGCTTCCTCCATCTCTAACTATGGCAGACAGATCTTGCATGTGAGGGGCCCACATAACAATCAGTTATACTTTATTTTATTTATTAAATTTATTTATTAAATTTATTAAATTATATATCGGGAGGGAGGAGGGAGGAGGGAGGCTTGCTACAGAATGTACTAACATGGGGAACTTAGCAAAACAATGAAGTGCTAATATTTGGTTGCTTAGCAACACTAGGAACTAATGTAGGGTAGCTAAGCAACAGAATGATGGACTAATATGGGGCCTAACAACAGGACAAGGAACTAATGTGGATAGAGTTTAGCAACCAGATCATATCAACAATGGCTGTCCTACAACCTAGCACTTGACGAATAGTCAAGTGGTGAGAGTGTTGATTTGTCTGTACCTGCAGGCCATAGTATTCCTCTACGACCTTGGCTTCCCTCCTCTGGGGCATGTGCAGACATGCAACATCTTCATGGAGGATGGGGAGTGTCAACTTGGTGGCTATGTCAACACCTTGCTAGGCTACCAGACACGCCTTCACTTCCTCAGCCATAGTAAGGTGAAGGTCGACGTGGTCCTGTTCAGTGAGTCTAAATGTAGAGTTATGTCGAGATTTGAAATGGACTCTCTCAGGATTGATTATGCAGGAGTTGGTATTTGAGCATTCATTCATATGCTTTATATACACTCTGTTAAGTGTGTTAATTCATCAAACAGTCCCAACTAGCCATAGTGAGCCTGCCTCAACCCAGTGTGGTGTTAGTCCAATGTGTGTCCCCATGGAGCTATTGTCAACCTACTTCAACCTGCCTCAACCCAGTGTGGTGTTGGTCCAGTGTGTGTCCCCTTAGAGCTATTTTCAACCTACTTCAACCTGCCTCAACCCAGTGTGGTGTTGGTCCAGTGTGTATCCCCTTAGAGCTATTTGCAACCTACTTCAACCTGCCTCAACCCAGTGTGGTGTTGGTCCAGTGTGTGTCCCCTTAGAGCTATTTTCAACCTACTTCAACCTGCCTCAACCCAGTGTGGTGTTGGTCCAGTGTGTATCCCCATAGAGCTATTGTCAACCTACTTCAACCTGCCTCAACCCAGTGTGATGTTGGTCCAGTGTGTGTCCCCATAGAGCTATTTTCAACCTGCCACAACCCAGTGTGGTGTTGGTCCAGTGTGTGTCCCCATAGAGCTATTTTTAACCTACTTCAACCTGCCTCAACCCAGTGTGGTGTTGGTCCAGTGTGTGTCCCCTTAGAGCTATTTTCAATCTACTTCAACCTGCCTCAACCCAGTGTGGTGTTGGTCCAGTGTGTGTCCCCTTAGAGCTATTTTCAATCTACTTCAACCTGCCTCAACCCAGTGTGGTGTTGGTCCAGTGTGTTTCCCCATAGAGCTATTGTCAACCTACTTCAACCTGCCTCAACCCAGTGTGGTGTTGGTCCAGTGTGTGTCCCCTTAGAGCTATTTTCAATCTACTTCAACCTGCCTCAACCCAGTGTGGTGTTGGTCCAGTGTGTTTCCCCATAGAGCTATTGTCAACCTACTTCAACCTGCCTCAACCCAGTGTGATGTTGGTCCAGTGTGTGTCCCCATAGAGCTATTTTGAACCTACTTCAACCTGCCTCAACCCAGTGTGGTGTTGGTCCAGTGTGTGTCCCCTTAGAGCTATTTTGAACCTACTTCAACCTGCCTCAACCCAGTGTGGTGTTGGTCCAGTGTGTCCCCTTAGAGCTATTTTCAACCTACTTCAACCTGCCTCAACCCAGTGTGGTGTTGGTCCAGTGTGTGTCCCCTTAGAGCTATTTTCAACCTACTTCAACCTGCCTCAACCCAGTGTGGTGTTGGTCCAGTGTGTGTCCCCTTAGAGCTATTTTCAACCTACTTCAACCTGCCTCAACCTGCCTCAACCCAGTGTGGTGTTGGTCCAGTGTGTATCCCCATAGAGCTATCGTCAACCTACTTCAACCTGCCTCAACCCAGTGTGGTGTTGGTCCAGTGTGTATCCCCATAGAGCTATTGTCAACCTACTTCAACCTGCCTCAATCCAGTGTGATGTTGATCAAGTCAATATTATATTCAGAATATCACTTCATTCGTCGATGTTACTGTAGTACTTTGTAATGTGATACATGTTTCTCAGGTCATGTGATATTTGAGATGGCCTGTGGCTACGAGCTGACCACTGTTGCGCCCACTGCCTCTGACTTGAGGAGGGTGACTGACCTCTCTGTCCTCGGCATCTTGCGCTATACCTTTAGCACAAACATCGAGGGCCACTTCACATGCAGCATCAGGATGGTAAGGGGTGGCCGTGAGTGTGACGGTGTTGTATTTGATGTACTTTCCTTTATTTGCATTACCTGCATTAGAGCTTCTGTCTTAGTGTCAAGAAATCAAAGATGAACAAGCAACACTTATTCATTTGAATGTGGATCAGTTATTTCATCTACAATTATAGTGAATAACAAAGTTACCTTCATGCAATGACATTTCCTAATATGATCTCTTACCACATCAATAATTTTTATTAGGATAATTTTTAGATTTGCCATTTGTGCTTCTCTCTCCTTATTTAGGTGGTCTAGCAAGATTGGCTATTTGTGCTTCTCTCTCCTTATTCTAGGTGGTCTAGCAAGATTAGCTATTAGTGCTTCTTTCTTTTTATTCTAGGTGGTCTAGGAAGATTAGCTATTAGTGCTTCTCTCTCCTTATTCTAGGTTGTCTAGCAAGATTAGCTATTAGTGCTTCTCTCTCCTTATTCTAGGTTGTCTAGCAAGATTGTAGCTGCTGTTGATAGGACCTTCAGAATTGCCAGAAACTTGTTCTTGTTTGATACTTGTAATATCAGATAATCTGACCGTCTACTGCTGTGGTGTGTCACTGGGTTACTGTGAGTCAGCACCTCCTACTCTTTCCAGGAATTTCTCAACTCCCTTGTATATTAGATGGGAACTAGGCTTGCTGGGAGCAAGATGGCTGCTACCTGAAGTGATGGTTTTCTCAGGTATTTCAAGCTGGAGTGTTCACTTTTAATGCAGGAGTGGTTCAAGCTTCAAAAAGGGGACTCAATTTACTAAATATAAGTGGGCAAGGGGGGATGGCAAGTTATTCCCTACATACAAACAATGCAAATACCTAATTTTTAAATGGGAAGGGGGAGAGGGAACATAAGCACTACCATGAGTATTAGTGGGGATATTAACAATCATGAGAATTTGATAAATCAAGTGTGAGGAAAATATTGATCTAGCATATATATTTCAGTCCAGCATTTGGACTAAATCATTCAAAAAGCAGCAGACATTGGCCCTTTATCATTGACATTTTTTCCCATCACAATGACCCAAGTGCTATTTAATACAATTAACCAAATCATCTGACCTGATCATTGTAATTGTAGTAATGATTAACCTGAATCATCATTGACAGTATTGTCTTGTTAGGCTAGAAAAATATGCTAATATCATGAGTAAATACCTAATTGAATACTTTCTTTTGAAACATTGGGAGAATATTCTAAATCTCAGCATTTTTTCATGCTTTAATGACTCTCTAGCTTTTATAAAAAAAAATTAAAAATGATAAATAAATAAATAGATAAATTAATTAATTAATTTATAAAAAGGGCTGTGATTGCCATTGATTATTAAAAATGCCCCTTTCTGCGTTACACTATGATTCCAAATCTTTCTGCATCATGTTTTGCATTGACATTGACCCAGACAGGATAAACCATACATTGGCAACTAAGTATATAATTGTTGAGGTACTGCTCACAGCCACCATTGTCCATGCTTCTAACATTGGATCAAGTATGGTTGATCCCAATTAAGTTTCATATATCCTATAAATTCCACTTCAGAAAAAAAAATTATCTGAACTTAAGAATACCAGTTAGAGCTGTTACTAATTTAGTGTGGTAGTGAAAAAAAATTTTTTCTTTAAGCTTTTAATTTTACTAAAAGACCATGAGATGGGGTCAAATTGGATTGGAACCTGGTTGTCATAAGTCAGGTCTCTGCAGGGTCAATGGTATCTTCCAAGTATAACCCCAACTTTTATTAAAATTGTTTGTTTCAATATGATTTATTTCTTAGTATGAATATATATGATCTTTTCATTGAAAGAATATATTTCTACTCTATGCTGTACTTCTGCATTGATAGTGTATATTAACAGATTCATCAAAATGAAACTTGTGACATTTCAAAAAAGTTGAACATGACCCTGCTCTGGATTCTGCCGAGCTTTATAGACTTATGCCATATTTGAGAGTATATAGTATTTCAGAAAACTTATCAAAATTGGTTAGTTTTAAAACAGATAAGAACCCAGTCACCTACATGTTATCTAATGAATATTTATTATCATTCAAACACAATGTGAAGGACTTTAAATTTCTCTGGAAACAACAATGAAATGTTATTATATAATAATTATGTATTATATAAATTGCTGCTTTGAGCTTTGCACAAACTCACTCTGCAGCTACAACTATGCACTATTATATAATAGTTGCATTAAGATCATTGCAACAGTGCCAATCAGAAGTTGCAGTGTTCCTGGTGTGCAGTGTTGGAGCCATCAGTGATCCAGTAGACACCAGCTTTACTGTGTGGACTTGCCCTGGCCACCTCCTCACAAGATGTGGCTGCATAGGACCTGGCCAGACCCAAGGGAACCACTCCAAACTCTGAGGACAGTAATCCCAGCACATCCACCAATATGTTTTCATTGTCTTGTTCAGATGGACAGCCATTAGCAGAAACCCTTACTGGATTGCCACCTCTCTTATGCCTCCACTTGCACCTGCAGATGTAGACATGACATATCTAACTGGGGAAGGAAGGGAGATCTCTCTGTGGAGTGGGTGGGAGACATGGTATTGCCATATATGGCCATATTTGTGTCTCATCAATGTATCCCTGGACCATGTTCTCCCACAAGACATGCTCCCCATCCACAATATGGTGGCCATGCTGTGCATGTGGACCAACCAGTACACAGAGCTGATGCTAGGATTACTAATAGAGCAACAGAAGGAGTCATTGTATTGCAACATCTGTGGACACCCACAGTGCATGGGCAGACACAGTTAAATGCAAAATATGAAAATTATAGTACATGGTAACGTACTGGCAGGTAAAGTGAGTCCTCACTGGTGGTGTAGACTGATGTAAATATTGTGCAGTCACAAACACTAAACTATAGCTAAAGGTTACACAAAGAATGGAAAATGAATCTAGATATTTAAATTACTTTCAATTTTCTCATTGGAATAGATTAATCATTGCAGTCTGAATTGTTAGTGTCATAATGCAGTGTTAGTTTCATTGAATGAGGTATTCTATGTAAAAAGTTTAGTGATCTGACCCTCTCTGTCCATCTCCCTGTGGTGACTAGGGAGGAGGTGGAACAAGAGGTGAGGTAATGTCAGACCCTCTCTGTCCATCAACCTGTGGTGACTAGGGAGGAGGTGGAACAAGAGGTGAGGTAATGTCAGACCCTCTCTGTCCATCTCCCTGTGATGACTAGGGAGGAGGTCGAACAAGAGGTGAGGTAATGTCAGACCCTCTCTATCCATCTCCCTGTGGTGACTAGGGAGGAGGTGGAACAAGAGGTGAGGTAATGTCAGACTTTCTCTGTCCATCAACCTGTGGTGACTAGGGAGGAGGTGGAACAAGAGGTGAGGTAATGTCAGACCCTCTGTGTCCATCTCCCTGTGGTGACTAGGGAGGAGGTGGAACAAGTTGTGAGGTAGTGTAATTCCACACTCACATTTCCCTCACAGGATGAGGCCACCTCTGCTGGTGTGTGTCATGGTGTACCCACAATGTACAGAGGAGCTGTACTATAAGTTAATGCACTAATAAGCTACTAACATACACACACACAGCCAGTCAACACTCACTGCATGGTGGAGGTCAGAGAGGTCAATCTACACATCAAAAAAAGAATTCCCTTCTTCTGTGATGAAAAAACAGCTATTTAAATGCACCAAAATGCTCCCTGCATTCATCTAACACTGCACAAAATTGTCTGGCTAATTCAATAAGATCACAGTTATCTGTCAACTGCTTGTGTGTATAAAGTAGTATGTCAACTAGATATAAAATTTTGACCATTGTTTAAGAGACCTAAGAGTATTTCTTTATTTTTAGACTGAAATGGTTGGTGTTGGTCTGTACAGCATATGGACAGGTATTCATCAAAACTTCTAGAGCTACCAATTGCCTGGTTTGATGTAGAACATGGAATTTCAGCTATTCTGAAAGTGGGATCACCGATCTCAGATGCTAAATATCCTGTTTATCTTTATTTACTTCCTCAGTTACAGGGTCAATTTCAGGCTGACCTAATCTTCAAGAATTATCTCTGGCTGAACTCTAGCAGTCTGTCTGTTTCCTGATGACCAAGCATCAAGCAAGCTTGCCTGTCTCATTCCATTAGCCATTTTGTCAAAATAAACTTCCAGCTGGTTCTGATTTCAGAGCAAGCTGGCAGGATGCAAGATTATTCATGATAAATACTGTTAGTGGTTCACATGTGGTGGTGTTGGTGTTAAGTGTATCTACACATACAGACATTTTAGCAAATACCTGCATATGTATGCAGACACATTACCATATTTAAAACTTGCTCACTCTCTCTGTCCTAGTGAGCAAGGGAGGAAAAAGAAGAGACAGAAAAGAGAAAGAGAATAGAAAGGGAGGATTGAGTTAAAGCTACTTCATTCATACACTGGCATCATTGCTCAAAAATTTGGGGAGGAGTCTCTGTCGAGGGTCAACCCTCAACATGGCCAAGCCAGGCCCAGAACATTTATTAGTTAATTGTAAACATATATTTGAACAAGATAAACAACCAAGTTATGTGTCTGTACTTGTGCTGTTATCGAGTCTTAGGTATTATGTTAGTTTATGGAACCCTATAGGTAGCTAATGTGTTTAAATTCTAGGTATGTATGTAAGATTGTATCATGTAATGCTAATGTGTGGCTAGGGGTATAAAAGACCCTGGAAAGGCCACTGTCAGGAGTCTTTGCTAAATTGCTAATAAAATTCTTCTTAATTTATAACCTAAATTGCTCTGATATTTAAGAATCAAGGACCTTGTTAGCTGGGTATTGACTCTGGTGGCAATTTACACAGATCACCTTCCTTTAACCACTCCCATTGCATCAGTCGCTGACCATTCTCCTGGACCAGAAACACATCTGGGTTATGTCTCAGAGCTCATGACTGACCTATGTCACTTGCCCAGAAAAGCAAATATAGTAGCTATGCCATCAGCAGATCCTGCACTGTGCTTAACGCTGTCCTTTCATCTCTGATCAACTTCAGGAACTTGGCTTTATGTCAACACACTGATCACAATTTCTTCAACTACAAGGGAAAAATTGAAACGGTCATGGTGCTACAGGAGGTTGGTTGACTTTGGCAGAATCAAACTAGTATGTGATACAACATGTGTGTTCAAGACCTTTCTTTCAAGCAACATGTCACAAGAAAGAGTTCAACGCTATGCACAATCTCGCCTATCTTGGAAAAAAATCCTGCTCTCATGGCAGTTTATAGCGTGTTTGTGTGGTCCTGCATGCACAAGTACATTAACAACTGGTGAAAATTATCCTTGACTGTCATCAGAGCAAGGTCAGACAACATACTCATGCTCCATTGCCAGATTTTGAAGTACTGGACTGCCATTTTAACCATCTCCATGTACACATTGTAGACCCCCTCACACCCTCTCAGAACTTTACTTATATATTCACTGTCTTCGACAGATTCAGCTTATCAGGTGATATTGTTTCAGACAGTGGTCCACAATTTACTTCTGAGCTCTGGGACCAGCTACACCATATTATGGGCACAAAGACTTTCTGCACTACACACTATCATACTCATGCCAATGGCATGATGCAAAGATTCTATTGCACCATAAAACTTTACCTTGTGGCCTGTCTCTAAAACAACCCTAACTGGTTGGAGAGAGGGCCAGTTGTCATGTTGGGTCTCCGCACTGCACTGCCATTAAGGAGGACTTGGACTGCTCCAGTGCAGAATTGGTTTACAGCATTCATTTTTTGCTGCCTGGGGGAATTTTTGAGGAACCAGGAGCATTCAAAGCTTCCAACAACTCCATTGGTTTAGCACAGCACCGTGCACACCAATATGCCTGCTGCACTGGGCAACTCCACTGAGGTTTTTATCTGTCCAGACAAGCACAATTCACCACTCACATGCCCATATTTTGGTCATTTCCAGGTGGTTAGCAAGTCTAAAATGTTCTACATGTTGACCTTGGCACAAGGTTGGACAACATCTACATGGATTGGCTCAAACTGGCTCCAGTGGATGATAACATACTCTACCACCATTCTTCCAATGCTCCAGTGCAGAGAGTTAGTTGAGGCCTGAAGTGAAGAAACAACCTCATTTGTGCCAGCCATATCAAGATCAGAATGTACCATCCAGCCAAGACATAAACTCATTGAAAAGATTAGTTTGTGTACTTGTGAGGTTTGTGGGATTTTCATACTCCCACTAACTTCCTATTGACCTAATGTTGTAACATTCCTTTCTTGTTTTTATTTTTTGATTTGGTCAATCCATATATTCTTGTTAATTATAAAAGAGGTTATGGAATTTTTAAATTTTTTGGGGTGTTGGAAAGCACTCAAAATAACACTCACCTCGATTCTTCCTATAGCATGAATGGATACACTCGAATACAAGGTTAATCTTACTCTCAGGGCTTTCAGCTTCTTGATTGGCCATTATTGTTTGAATATTGACTCGGACACCAGAGTGAGAGCTGCTCCTGTGTCCCCCTTGATGCAGTTTTCCTGATCTTCTATATTGACCTTTACTTCAATGGCTAGTGGGCCATTTGACGTTCCCTCGAGTTCACGTTGATCAACTTGTAGGTTTCTTTGTCACTTTCACTGTCATATTCTTTCACTTTAGTGACCTTGTAAACTGACCAAGTATCTTCTTTCATTTTGTTCTTGGACCATCATAAATCTTAAAATGTCCTAACTTTCTACATTTGTAACAGGTTTCTGCCTTGAATCTGTACTTTGTTGAGAGATACCCAAGCTTGCCATAAAAATAACATAGTGAACTAGGATTCCCTGGTTCCAAACTATGTATTGTCACACTCTTGAGGACTCTGTGGCCTCCCTGTAAGCCTGTATCCTAACCCAATTCAATGGCCCATGCATTGTGAAAATATGCTCAGTCATATGTCTGTGTTGAATATTATCATTGCCAATCCAACAAACAATCCTGTCTGTTAGCATATCCTCTAAGTGCTGTGGCCCAAAGCTCTGACATGTTGTGGACTTTTAACCTTTGTAGAGTCTTTGAAGGCATTGGCCATTTTGTTCTTTGACTATTGAATTATCTGTTCATAGGTTTTCTCCAGATTTAGGCTCAACTAAGTTACACAGCACTTGGTAAACCTTATGGACTACACAGTGAGAAAGAAGGTTTCCTTTTCTCTGGTTGTAATCTTACTTGCCATGAATAAATACCCAACATTTTCAATGTATTGCTTCCACTTTTCTGAATAAATTTCAAAGATGTTTATCTAACAAGAAGAGCTTATGCTGCTATTGTGCTTGCCATTCTGTGATATTATAACTAGCAACCAATCAATGGTTGAAAGGTGTCTTACAATGATCATAGACCATTCACAACAGCAATGAGCCAACAAGACATAAGGAGCAATTTGAGAGTCCAGTTCATGAGCATAATAATAATTGTAACACTACACCACAATGCGATACTTGTACCATTCTCACAATACTAATATAGGGCAATCTTCTCTTTTCCACAAAGCAGAACAACACCACTACAATATTTAAATCTGATAGTTTCTTTCATATAGCACATGCATGGCTTCTGACATCTATTGTAGTAAAGCTTTAGGTTTGTTATCCATTCTGTGGATCAGGTACCACACAACAATAATAGCTTCTTAGTGGAACTGAAGTTTTAAGTGATAAACAACTCTGCCCTCTTTTTTTTTCTAGCTGATTTCAGAATGGCATTGAACAAAAACACCTACTCTCTCATACTTGTTGTTGGCATGATTAAATCACAATAGATACACAGACCTCCACCAGCTGCAGGTCTACTCAATAGCAAGCTCTACTGTTCTAGTCATGACTTCTGCAACACAAGATACTATGATTCTCCATTCTTATTTGAAACTCTAGATGAAGGCAAAAACTCCACAACCTCATTGGTCCTTCAACTCTCAGTTTTGTAGCATCTGGACTAAAAAGACATTCCAGGATGGTAGCAGGTAGTTTGTATACCCTCTAACTAATAACTGGCCTAATTTAATGATACTAATTCTCTATATCAACCATCCCACCTATCTTTCAGTTAGTATTCCCCCTCTCACCCCTCAAATAAGCAGAACAGCAATGGAAAGCAGCTGGGGTTCATTGCTCTCTGGGTCTCTGGCAGAATTACAGTTACTCCAGCCAATATTTATGTAAAAAATAAAAAAAAACAACCCTTGTCCACATCTGTATACATATGTAGACATACATTTTTTTACATTATTCAATGAGCATGGAACTATAGATCATAGGACAGGCATAATATTATTTCTTTCCATGATTACCCTGACTGGGTAATTATAAAATGTTTTTCCCTCAAAAATTTGTGAAAAAAAAAATGTTAATGATGCAGTGGATAGTCACTGGCCAGCTAAACATGTGGGATATAGATGGTGGTTGCTAATATTATATTATCAGTGTTTTTAATTCCTCTGCTGCAAATCTTGGGCCTGTCAAATCAATTACATATAATTATAGTCACATTATAATGCCAACTGTATTTTATCCTCTATATTCCTTTGAGAGAAAAAGTAAACACAATCATTTTATTAAAACAATACTACGTAATGATATGAAAGTCAAATGGTGTCAGCTATTAGGGTGTTTAACATTTTCATTCAGTCCATAAACACATCTGTCTCAGCTGGAGGTAGACTCAGGCACAGTGCAGGCATAGGCAGGACATGGCTCCAGGTTGACACCACCAACTTCCTCTGTTGAAGATGGTGGAGGACATGGAATCCTGTAATGTTCTAAGTCCTCATACTCATGATTGCAGTCTGGCTGAATATCTACACCATGCAGTTGGATGTCTCCCTCTCTCCTGCAATAAAACAAGCATACAGAAAAATGAACAACTATAGTATCTCAACTCTAACACACAATGGAGAGTATTCACCCTTTGCTATCTAATACATTCAACTTTCTACCCCTTCAGTGGAGCCTCCCTTATCTGGGTGGTGGATGGGGTGGGACAAGCATGTCCAAAGGCTGAAGAACATCCATAAACTAGGCATATGCACTAGAATAGAATAATGAATTGCTTATGTAGTGTCAAGGTTGTGTGCAATGGACACTTATACAGACATGTAGGACAACTAAATCAACATTCAAAATAAGATTAAAAGTGGGTGATCCCTATTGCAAACATTAAGTTACTTTTGTTTTGCAAAGGAAATTCACTTATTAATTTCATGTTTCATAAGCAACCCAGTATTAAGGGATGGTGCTACATGAAATATTGATTAAGGAATGTTTCACTGTGTTGAAATAGCCACAATTTATGATCTTACTCTGGCCCATCCTTAGGCTGCAGCTTGGCCCTGCATTGTCTGACTGTGATGATTAGGACAATCACCACTATCACCCCAACTAACACCACCACTACTCCAGCAAAGACAGGTATGATCTGAATTTGACCGGATGGTCCCTTCTCAGTTTGGGTTGATTCAGTGACTTCACAATCGACAGTGGAGGAGGTTAATGATGCACATCCACTATCCACTATAAGGGGCAGTAATTGGACTGGAATTGTGACACCAGAAGAGGCCCATTCCTCCATCAAGGTGATGAGGTCTGTGACTGGTGCCTGGAGAGTGCCATGAAGCTGCACCTGGTATGTGACTGACTGAGGGGAAGATGGAGGACACAGGAACACTCTGTCTGTGAGTCTATCAGCAGTGAAGTCACAGCCACAACTAGCAGCCATGAACTCCACAATGGCCGCCACTATGTCCATGTCCTTAGGCACAGGATCTGTGATCTATTATAAAACGTGGTATTATGTTTGGTTTCACCTCATAATACCATGTATCACTTACCCTCCAATCTCCACAGTTGGGCACACCAGTCAGTATGAGTTGGAAAATAATTGCTACATTTGGAGAGGAAAACATGAACAAACAGTCAGTTATGATGTGTGCATGTCAATATTGGCATGAATAGAGAAGTAGTGTATGCTGAATATTATTAGAACAGCATTAGTCAAACAGCATCATAGAGTTCTTGTGCCTTTAGGTCATGTGCTCTGAGATATGTACTGTCAAAGAACTTCATACAAGACACAATACAACTGCAATTCACTCAATCTTTAATCAATGACAGAACAACCCACAAGATACCAATTCTATTGTTTTCTTAAATTAATTGAGTAAATAATGTTAATTAATGAGTCAAACCAGCTTAAGGAGTGTCTGAGGAATTAACTTTCCAATGCCACACGTCTAATCCTATTAGTTTTCCTCTTTAACCATAGATGGTGGACACATGGTATGGATACTGGTGTGGACACACGAGGTTAACATTTGCCTCTGTAGTTGCTTTTCTAGTATTCTCAGATTCTTTAAAACTGTTGATCATAATTTGATTTTTTTTTAAAAAGGAAGAAATTTAGGGTACCAAATCATCCCCTTAAACACCTCACAGTTAAATAGTGTATGTCACCACTATTTTAATACGCTAATAAGACATTCAATAGTAGTGTTATTGCACAAGTATTATTTAGTACATATCAAGAAACTTACTGGGCACAGTGATAGAGCGAGATGCTGTGGACACCTTTATTACATCGGCAAAGCCCTCAATGCTATTAGTGACCCTCACAGCACATGTGTACTCTCCCCCATCTCTGGTGCTATCCAAACTATTGAACACTACACTAGTTTGGTAGTGTCCTGGCCCCACCTCCACTGGCCACTCCCCCACAGTTACTCTACTGGTGGAGGTGAGGGGGGAACCTGATTGGCTCCATTCAACAGAGATGGTTGTTGATGTTGACACAAGATGTGACAGTATAATAGTGCAGGTGAGGTTGAGCTGCAAGCCTGTGAAGAAGTCAGCATCGATAGGGTAGCTTCTCATAAACACAGTAGGTGAGATAACTGCATGGATATAGGAGGGAATAGTAGAGTAGAGAGAGGAGTAGAGCTTTCCTGCTACTAAATTTAACAGTTGATGTATAGTTGTGTACCTGGCTGTTAAACAGACATATTCTGCACCTCTCCACAAGGTCAGTATGATAGAAGAGGACATGGTAAGTACATGTAGAATGCCACTATATTCAGGTGAGGAGGGGGGAGGTGTGATTCTAAACCACTGGTCAATTCAATTTGGGAAATATATAGTAACATGCTTGGTGTATGGGTGAGCACTCTAATACACAGCTATGTGTCATGTCTCCCACAAGTAAATATTTATAGAGCTGTATGGAAGTAGCTGGTAATATCTGCTTACTATTTCCATACAAGACCTCTTTCACTGAATTGCACTATTGTGTGAAATTTGAAGCTAAAGAAATGTAAAATAGGACCTGCTTGGAGTACAATATGGAGTCATAAATTATAATACATGATGACCATTTAGAAAGTCTAGGCAATGAACTGAAATGTTGTGGTCAATAGAAGGTATATCTGTTGTTTAATATTCTTCCGAGTTGTGTTCTATTACATAAAAAGTTTGAGGATCAATAGAAGAAGGGAGGGAGAGAGGGGATTACTGAAGTGGTAATACTTTAGGATCAGATTAATATATCTAATTAATTATTTAATGGATACTAATATACATATTTAATTTTCATTTACTGTTTCGAAAACATTTTACTACAGCAAAAAAACAACACAAAAACTATTAAAAAATAATGAAAACTAATTTAATAGCTTTTAAATGGTTCGCTTATTATTACTTATTAGAAAATATTGCATTAAATCTTTATGATCAAGAAAAAACTAACAGAGTAATTAATTATTAACATAATTTTAATATCTTTCATAGTTGTTTTTTTTGTTGTTTTTTTTGTGGCTTTATCCAACACAAGAAATTTTCTATATAAACAGGAATGAGTGTCTGTCCATCAGCCCGTCAGTCCACCTGTGATGGTCTATGTGTTCAACAATAAAAAATGTACTTTCTTAATTAGCAGAAAAGTGAAATTTGGCATGAGAAAAGGTATATTGGTATACTAATGCCTACTTTCCTAGAATTCCACTTAAGATTATTAAAAAGAGATAATTAGCATTCAGTGTAATTTTGACAAGTTTTTTTAGTCAAGGACAAATTCACTGCACTCACTTGATCTCCAGTTCCTAGGGTCCTGAGGCCTTCAAATTCTTGCTCTAGGGTCATACCATGCCCCAAGTCACTCCACAGGTCAAGTTGTGTGTGCAAGTCAAGTTTCAGGTGTGTAGGTACTAGGATTTGGCAGTTCATTATCCACAGTGGTAGGTTTATACATACAATTAGGTGAGTTCAGTGCAGGGAACTCCCAAGCTCACTAATGGTGAGCAAAGCAAGTCCATCAGCTAGTACTACCAAAAGAAAGCTTAGCCCTGAGCCACTTATTCCCCTTGAAGTTAAAGTAAACTAACACTGATAGTCCAACATCAGAGACATAGCCAGCTAGGATTTTCAAAAAAGGGAGGGGTCTGTTCCCCCACCACTGTGCCCAGAGCAAATATTTCCCCTTGTTCAGTCACCCCTTTCTGTAAATTATTATAAAGCAATTCTTCTGTTGGTTACTCATTAAGACCAAAAATTATTATACCAGAATGTTACTAAATTTTGATATTATCCATACAAATAGAGAGGATTACTCTGAACACACATTCTTATGATAAATTTGTTAAGTTATTTCTTTGCTGTTTCTATTGTAAGTACCTCTACTTTTGTTTTTAGTTTGGAGGAGAAGGGGGTCATGGCCCCCTTGCCTCCGACCCCCTGGCTATGTCCCTGCAACATTACTGAATTAGAACTAAGATGATATGAATTGAGTGAGAGTTAGATGAACTAACCTGAACTGAATTCAGTCGAAATGAACTGAACTAACTATAAGAGCCCTGGTGTATAGCTCACACATTGGTAAAATACAATACAAAGTTGTTTAGTTTAAGTGAAATAATGAGACTGCCACAGATAATACCAAATTACCTTGGGGGATAAAAAAGTTAGTGCGATATTTCTCCATTCCTGCAAAGTTGCTGGCAGCTATGGAGAAGGTGTAGTTGGTGCCATAGCTGAGAGTGGCATTAGTGGAGAAGGTGGTAGAGGTGGTGGTCTGTGGATAGCCCAGGGAAATAGGAGGAGGAGACACCTCCACAGAGGGTGTGCCCCTCTCATTAGTGATGGACAACTGCAGGGTCACTCTGACAGTGTCCGCTTCATACATAACATCAGCAAATGTTACGTCTGACACAACTGTGGGAGGAAGGAAAGATAGTTAAGTTACTTTGATATTACTATACAGTGCATTTTATAAAATTATTGTCACCAGAAACTCTGAAATAGGCATAGCTATATATCTACCTCCTATCCTGAGTGGAGTATAGAGAATGAGATATCATGTTCATTTCATATTCATACTTTCAAAAATTGAAAATGAGGATGAAGACTTTGTGATTTGTCGTGGTAATACCTGCTATCTAGCTTGCCACTTTTAGTGTGGAAGTAGATATTTAATAGTTAGCTAGCAATACAGCAAACTGTGTAATTGTTAATTTCACAATTAGCTATAACATTATAGCTACTATATCACCTTTTTTCTTTTTTTTTTTAATTATTCGGGCAGTTACTAGCTATGAATGTCATAACCAAGTGTTAAAAGATAACAATTGTGCACTTAGCTAGCAATCTAAATCAGAGCTGGATGAAGCTAGAGAAATCAGTGTCACTAAGCTCTGAAGTTTTTAGAAATTATTGCACTCTCAAAAGGGACCACTTCACTTTTTCCTTCAAAAGAGCTGGGTCTTCAGAATAGCCACTCAGCATTGCTAAGTTGCCCTTTCACTAGGCATGAATGTAATGCTACCACTCCTGGACTTACAAGCCAAATTTGGTCTCCTAACTCCAGGAATTGTTGAAGTTTATTGAAGTAGTTCATCACCTACATTGAGTTCTTGCAGCTAGTGTCCCCCATGTGATGTCAATAAAGAGTTACACCCCCACAGGAAGTAAATTTTAAACTAAGCTTTCTCCATGAATATTGGATCAAAAATTTCCAAATATGTTATCCATCAAGGATAACAAGATAAGACATCATAAAATTTCTTCCAGTTGAGTTACCATTTAATAATTATGTCATCCAACAATTAAACTAACAATTACACAACAGAGAGAGAAAGAATCTAGAGGAGTAATGTATTATTGTTTTAACTTCAGAAATAACTCTCATCAATGTAATAAATAGATCCCAGAAGTCTAAAATGAGAGAATATCAAATAGACTGCTAGTTTCATTGAATGAGGTATTTTAATATAAACAACAAACATTTTCTATGTCAAAGGTCATTTATCAGACCCTCTCTGTCCATCTCCCTGTGATGACTAGGGAGGAGGTGGAACAAGAGGTGAGGTAATGTCAGACCCTCTTTGTCCATCTCCCTGTGGTGACTAGGGAGGAGGTGGAACAAGAGGTGAGGTAATGTCAGACCCTCTCTGTCCATCTCCCTGTGATGACTAGGGAGGAGGTGGAACAAGAGGTGAGGTAATGTCAGACCCTCTCTGTCCATCTCCCTGTGGTGAATAGGGAGGAGGTGGAACAAGAGGTGAGGTAATGTCAGACCCTCTCTGTCCATCTCCCTGAGGTGACTAGGGAGGAGGTGGAACAAGAGGTGAGGTAATGTCAGACCCTTTCTGTCCATCTCCTTGTGGTGACTAGGGAGGAGGTGGAACAAGAGGTGAGGTAATGTCAGACCCTCTCTGTCCATCTCCCTGTGGTGACTAGGGAGGAGGTGGAACAAGAGGTGAGGTAATGTCAGACCCTTTCTGTCCATCTCCTTGTGGTGACTAGGGAGGAGGTGGAACAAGAGGTGGGGTAATGTCAGACCCTTTCTGTCCATCTCCTTGTGGTGACTAGGGAGGAGGTGGAACAAGAGGTGAGGTAATGTCAGACCCTCTCTGTCCATCTCCCTGTGGTGAATAGGGAGGAGGTGGAACAAGAGGTGAGGTAATGTCAGACCCTCTCTGTCCATCTCCCTGTGGTGACTAGGGAGGAGGTGGAACAAGAGGTGAGGTAATGTCAGACCCTCTCTGTCCATCTCCCTGTGGTGACTAGGGAGGAGGTGGAACAAGAGGTGAGGTAATGTCAGACCCTCTCTGTCTATCTCCCTGTGGTGACTAGGGAAGAGGTGGAACAAGAGGTGAGGTAATGTCAGACACTCTCTATCCATCTCCCTGAGGTGACTAGGGAGGAGGTGGAACAAGAGGTGGGGTAATGTCAGACCCTTTCTGTCCATCTCCTTGTGGTGACAAGGGAGGAGGTGGAACAAGAGGTGAGGTAATGTCAGACCCTCTCTGTCCATCTCCCTGTGGTGACTAGGGAGGAGGTGGAACAAGAGGTGAGGTAATGTCAGACCCTCTCTGTCCATCTCCCTGTGGTGACTAGGGAGGAGGTGGAACAAGAGGTGAGGTAATGTCAGACCCTCTCTGTCCATCTCCCTGTGGTGACTAGGGAGGAGGTGGAACAATATGCATTAAAAAAAATAACTCAAATTTAAATATAAATTATATTAATTTTATAAATTAAACAAAGAACTGCTGTTATCTTAACTCACTGTATGATCTGATATTCCAATGTAGAGAGAAGACTGGAAGCCACGCAGATGTGAAAAAAATTAAGTAATAAAAGTAATTAAAGCAAATGTCTCTATCTATATAAAAGTAATGCATAGCTGCCCCATAGTAATAGTTTCCAGTAACATCCTCAGTGCTGTTGTATGATATCCTCAGAGACTGTGTTGTCACATTACCATAGGATATAGTTCTGTGGAATGAGGGCATGTTCTTTATGGAGACACCATCTTTGTATAGAAACTCAGAGAGTATTAATCTATTATCAAACACTGCATGAACATTGATCATGAAGACATTGTCAATGTCTAAAGTTTTACTAGCAGAGCCTTGATATGCTGGGAGAGCATAGTCTGAGATGACATCTTCTGGATAAAATGTGGACACACTGAACTCCTGCAGAACAAATGTCACTGGAGCATAAAGGGCAAGGTTGGCCAACACCGGGAGAAAATTTTTATCACAGATTCCTCCTTCATCATCAAGATTTGTAGAGTTGATTTTCACTACATACTTACCAGCATCAGACTGCACCATATTGGATATGGTCAGGGATGTCCCATTATGACCTATACTGTGTCTACCATCAGAGGCTAGTTTAGTTCCATTGTGGGACCACACCAGGGAGCCAATGATCTGTTGGGAGGGAGTAATGATTATCTTCATTTCCATTCTCTCATTGAGTGTGAAGGCTCGTGTGACTGGCTCTTCAGTGTAGAGTATTCCTATGACATAAACATAGAGTTTACCATATCATCAGTAAACCTTTATCAATTTCTTAATTTTATAAATTAAAAGACAATGTCAACAGCAAACATGAATAAAGCCACTCACTCAAAACACCATTTCTAGACCTTGTGACTTCATTTATTTTAGAGTGACTCATAAGCAGAAAAGCAATGAGGTTGCCCTCTGATTTTTTAGAAAGTTTACGATGTTTTGATAGTATTGTGTAATGCTGAAAAGTTATTTCTAATGTTACGGGTAATTAAAATTTATTTTATTATTTTTTTTAGTAAGGTCAGAATGTTTTGGAGGCATATGTAATGCTGAACTATTAGAACCATAAGGTGAGCTTTGGAAAGAAACAGGCAGAATTATCAGTTTATTTCAAAATGGAAGTAGGGACAGACCACACCCACAACAGGCCTGTAGCCAGGATTTTTGAAAGGGGGGTTCTTTTTTTTTGAAAGGGGTATAAAACCTAATTTTTATTAATTATTCATGAGATATCTAATATGTACCAAATCTTTGTTGTCACTCACCCCCACCCTTAATCTTATTGCCAAATGAAAAATTAGTTCAAATTTTTTCCAATGATACTGTTAATGATATGTTTAAGTGTCCCACATTCCCAATTATTATTCCCAAGTATTATACAACTTTCAAAAATATAATTATGGTCATACATGTCATATTATATATAATTATATATACATGTGGATTTGTATGTATTGCATATAGTGTCAAGAGTGGACTTCCAGCTGACAACCTTCAATAGAGTTTGATCATAGGTTTAGGTAGAACACAGTGGACACTGACCTCCATCACAGTGCAATGGAACTGGACACTTTGGGCAATCAGAGTGATGATGCTTTTCTTCTTAATTAGAAAGACAAATATGTGGACAATTCATGTGTTGCAAAACTTCTATAGCATAGTGTATAATGATTACATATCAACACATGTAGATTTCTTTTTTTAAATTTTGTCCTTCATTTTCAATAGAAATTTTGTCAGAAAAAAAAAAGAAGTATATATATATATATATAATCGTATGCAAATCAAATCAAATCTATCATATAATAGTTCGATTGGCAGTTCTCTAAGCCAGTGGATTGTTTCTGGGTCTGGTGCTTTAAACCTGGAACATTCCGTCACTGTGGGCCACCGTCTGAGTTGGATGACCACATGCACAAGTGGCAGAGACTCTTGCAATCCCCAGAGTTGTAGCGACATGCCAACTTGGGCAGTGCCAGAGCAGAGGCAGTTCAGCCTCACCCATTCATTGTGTGGTAGGTCAGCTCCTGACTGTAATGATGGACTTGGTTCTGGGCATGCGGAGTGTATGAGAGGTGGGCCCTTGTTGATGTGATTAATCCATGCCACATTTGGGTGGAAGTCGTCCGCAAGTAGATGTGTTGTGTGGTGGTTGAAATAATCCATGCCACATTTGGGTGGAAGTCGTCCACAAGTAGATGTGTTGTGTGGTGGTTGAAAGGACGTCAGGATTTGAGCAGCTGTGGTCCAAGCGAGATGGCAGCAGATATTAGGTGATGGAGAAGATGATGGGTATTCTCGCTAGTGGAAGTTGTTAACTTAACCATACATGAAACATGTCGATATTTCTGGTAGTGTTACTCCAGCCAGCATGGGGAGGAACATAGTTTTTGTTGGTCTCATACCATCCAGTGACAATCCGCAATGTGTCATTTAGAATAATGACAGTTAACATAATAAACTGATGCTATACCGGCCCACGTATGCACCAAAAAAATATTTAAAAAAGTATATAATAAAAAAGAATTTTTTAAAAAAAGAAGAACTGATGATATGCTATGTATGCAACCAAAGAAAGAGAGAAAAAATATTATATAAAAAAAGGGGAATCAACAATATATATATATATATATATATATATATATATATAGACAAAAATATACTACCAGTTAATTAAAAGAATGTAACACTCAAAATCCAGATGTGCAAATTCTTATCAATAGGTTAAACAAACACGACAAACATACCAGGTGTGGGCCAGAAATAGATTTTTGATGATGATAGCTTTTATATCTTACTAGTAGCAGATAGTTGGTCAATCAAACACAATATAACCACTGATGCTAAATTCTATATTGAAACATACATGATTCAAGTAATCTCTACATTTGTGTGATTCAATTAATAGGCTGGAGTTACAAACAAACATATACAAAAAAAAACGTGAATAGGGCAGGTTTTTGGATGTGCAGGGTTCTAGATGAATAGCACATAAAACAAGATTTGTAAATACACATCAATAACATTAAACATGAACAAAATACACAAGCCATTACACATGAAAAATGTTGATAACAATCCAATATTAATCTTCTTTGTCCATCGTCTGTCACATTTGGCATCAAGAATAATGTAGGAATTGGCGCTCTCTGGGAGATGAAATGAGTGGTAGATGGAGGATATGTTCAGACTAGGATATCTGCAACAGAATGACAGAGCAGAAGGAAGGATTGTGCTGGTTTTGTGACTAGACCCTTTACTAACCTACTTTAGGCAATTGCAACCAAAGACACTACTTTCCCTAGATGACACTTTACCTACACAAAGGTTTTACAAAAAAATTGCAATTGAGAACAGGAAAGCAATACTACCATCTGAGACCGAGGTTGAAAATATGGCACTTCATACTAACAGAGGCATCAACAGAGCTGAAAACAGAGTTATGTGGAGCAGCTAAGGGTTGAATATAATACAGAATGTGAAGGATCAGAAGATCCATATAATAAAAAAAATTACAATGTATGGTGAAGAAAAAGCCTTTTCAAGACTAGTGAAGGGGTGCACAGAAGAGTAGTGAATGGTGCAAAGAAATAATCAACCCAATTGCATGCATCACAGCGACTTGAGCAAGGCTCAAGGGTGGCAGGTATCAACTAGTATGTATAAATAACATACACATACCAATACATGCCCAAAAAGTAAAGTTATACAAATTTATTTAATTAGAACCAAAATAATACTACATTATCAATTGGCTAATTATGAATCCACCAGAATATTACTCATGTGCAATCTCCTGGGGTGCATTGCATGAAAAAGCTCTACCACTTCATTTAAATCTATTTTGTGGTTGTAATGAAAATTTGTTTGGCCAAACCCTAGGACCTATACTAATGTCCAGTTATTGCACCATACTATGTAATATTTAAACCAACTTGAAATATGGGTAGAAAGAATGACATTTCAATGGCAGCATGCTATTTACCCTCTACCTTATTACACTGTGCCTTGCAATGTTCAAATAAGCTTCTAGATTCTATAGATCATATATCATGCTCTCCTGCAGAAGTCAGACATTGCATTATACTGCGTAACTGACATCTGTAGCATATATCAGGCTTCCTCAAGTTCACTTGCTGAGTGGACATGCCTTGCCATGTATGGTGATCGCAGGAGTATGTGCAAGGCTGGGCTGGATCCCACCTGGCCACACCTTTAGTGGGAGTGTCAGGACAGTCACATTCACAGACTATGAGACCTAGAGGCCAGACACTGCCTACCTTGCTCTGGCCTGCCCTACACTGCCAATTTGTCTGTCAAGGCTGAAAAAAGGTCTAAAAATGGAGATTTGAAGCTTATGATTGTGGGTTTAAGCCCCCACCATCAGGGATTTCTCTCCTTCTTTCTTTCTCTTTCCTCCTTTTTTCCTTCTCCCCTCCTCCTCTACCATTTTCCTTTTGTTCCCTTGTTGCTGTAGCTGCTGCAACTACTTCTCAGCAGAACTTGCAATTGCTATTTCCTAAATTGTTTATCCATATCTATCAACTCAAAAAGTCACACAAGGAAGTAAAAAGAGAAATTTAAAAATCGTGGAATTTAACTCGCATAACAAAGATAACTGGTACTTTCATCAACAATTGTGTACATCATAAAATTTTATACTTTCATTAGTTCACTTGATTAAAATAGATATACCCACAGTATCCTATTGTCAGTTCATTAGTAACACAGTGTTACATACCAATGCCTGTACTATTATGCAAGACATGATTGCTTGTTAATAAATAGAAATGAGCAACCAAAACTAAAGGAGCACACCATCAAGGTAGTTGGGATGCAGCCTAAAGTGGCCATGTTATTATTTCAGTCAACTTTCTTAATTCACTTCATTTTGTCCATGGTAACACATCACCCACATATTTCTGTGTGTGTGTGTTGGGGGGGGGGGGGGTGTGTGTGTGGGTGGGTGTGTGTGTGTGTGTGTGTGTGTGTGTGTGTGTGTGTGTGTGTGTGTTTATACATATTATCTGGACTAACATACAAATTTTGCCATGCTATACTTACCATGCACTTCCACAAGTTTATCAGTTGATCCAAGAAATGTTCCATTCAATGCTACAGTACAGGTGTACCTGCAGTATCGAAGGTTGTCCCTAATGTAAGTTGTGTTGAAACTCTCACTGGTTCTGGTGTAGTAAGCATTAATCCTATCCACAATCCTCCATAGGTAAGTCACAGGGTGTGTCTGTGCAGGCTCCACCTCACAGGTGAACTGCACTGTTTGGTAAACTCTGAAAGGTCCTTGACTTGGACTAGAGGAGATTCTTACTGAAGGGACTGCAGCTCCAACTCTGCACATAATACCACTGGACACTGCAATGGATACACAGCTACATCAAGAGGTCTACATGCGCTAGAGCTAATACTCTTACCAAGAGATAGTGACAGCAGACACACGTAAAATGGGACAATCATCAGGACTGAGAGAAGACAACTGCAGAAAGTAGAAGTGTTCATTAGAATAAATATTCTGCAGCACTGATAACGTAATACATCTGGTAAACTTGTACAGTTTAGCACTTCCTCTGGAAAAAAAGAATGACTATACGCCCACCTCTAATGTTACAAGTGAAATTAAAAATATTTCTTTGAAATAATAATAAGCAGGGATGATGTGTCAGCAAAAAATGCAGAAACAAGAATTCTGTGACAGTGTGTGTTACAAAATTCCCTACATCAATGATTCCTGTGAACTTAGAATTCTACATGATTGTGTGACAGTCTGTGTTGCAAAATTCCTGTGAACTTAGAATAATTATTTTACATAAGCTGGCTACAAGCTAATTGAAGAGGTGGCAATCTTTCAGCATCACATCTTACACATTATGTGAGAATGTGGAATCAGTGAAGTAGAGAATTTTTTAACACACACTGTCACAGAATTCTTGTTTCTGCACTTTTTGCTGACACATCATCCCTGCTTACTATTCCTAATTCAAAGAAATATTTTTAATTTTACTTGTTTCCTTTAGTTTTTGTACACTGTCAGATAGCTAGCTACAGTATTGATTGGCATCTTGCAGGGGCAGATCTAGGATTTCAAAAAGGGGGCCTCTTTTCCCTTCTCAACAGTGGGTGTGGCTTCTCAAATTCAAAGGGGTATTATATATATATATATATATATATATATATAAATATATATTTTTTTTATTTTTTTTTTTTTATTTTTTTAATTATCATAAATTTTTAACTAGCAGAGCTCCCCAGCTTTGGTAAGTAAAACAATATTGAATTTTCATGTACAACCAGAATCTAAAGCCAGCAGCCACTGTGGGGCACTTCAAATCTCCTTGGAAAGCAAGAAAATTGCATTTATTCATGAGTGCTAGATAGACTATGTCAGACTCCTCTGTCTTCCATCTAAAACCTGTTTGTTAGCTGTGGCACAGCAGGTCTAAGAACACCTAGAAAGGTGTGTGTGTGTGGGGGTGGGTGGGGGGAGAAAGAGAAGGAGGTATACCAATGTTTTACTCCAGAATTGATTTTTAATTAATTCTTTATTGTGTAGAACATCAGAGTTTATTGATACAAGTAATTGGTTACAACTAAATATATTTACTGTATGGAAACCCTGTGGTTATGTATAGAACCCAAAGTTGCAAACCTTACCACAACTCTAACCTGATGTTAAGTGTTCTAAACAATAGTCTTGTCCTGTATAAAACACTACTTCTTAATAAATATTATAGTTATTTGCCACAGGTCTTAAAACTGAGGGGGCACTTTAAATATATGTCCCTGGCAACACCAAATTTTATTAAGCACACCCAGTTGTATTATCCACACAGGACAGTCTAGTAGAATTAATTTAAAAAAAGAGAGGATTATATTATGATATACAAAATTAATTACTAAAGTTTCATCCTCTAATCATTGACTAGTATAAATTCATTGGCCATCATATGTATGAATATGTTATTAATTTTTATTCAACCATAATGACACCATTGATTTATTGTGGTTTCTTGACTTGGTAAAAGTGCACTTTGAGCACTCCAGGTGGTCACCATCTAAAAATGCAGGCGGAAAAATTAGGAACCCAGACTATATGCCCACTTCTAATTAAGATGACTAGAAAAGAAATAATAAGAAATAATGAAATTAATGAAAATAGTCCTGAATAATGTTTGTTTATGTTAAGCTGGTTGGTATACCTGCTGAAGTTGAAGAGGGCTGAAGATGAAGAGGGGTTGAAGAAGTGCTTCAAGCACCAGCTTATTTAGGGCAACATGGAGTTACCCAATTTTATTGTTAATATCTGCATCCCTTTCTGGCCTTGACTATATAATAACTATTGTTGGAGTAAAATTATGAACACCTATATAGCTGATGCAACTTTCTAGTCAACATATGGCTGGAAACCAAAGAAATTGAGGGAAGTGGGGGAGGGGGGGGGGGGGAAGTGTACATCAGTGCCATATTTGTGGATATCAGATATGCACTAAGTTACACCACGTAGAGGATAGGAATCTTACTCATATTTCTTATGAGTGATTTAAGAGACAACTTTTAAGAACTATTGCTAGAGAAGAATTGATAACACATTACTAAAGTAACTTACATAATTAGTCACATTAGAAAGATTACTATTTCCCAGGGATTGTTTTTGTAAGGAGGAAAGGAGGTAAAATAAAAGGAAGAAAAGAAAGAAATTGAGGGGAATTGAATTACCAACATTCAGCTTTGAAATACTATGCTTTACCATCCCACCACAATCATTCAGGTTTTTTTTTAACGGAAATTTTGAATTTTTTTTTTTCCTTACCAAGGGTGCCACTTTCTAAAATAAAAAAATTAGTGATAAAAATATGTCAGGATACCCACATAACATTTTTTTTAAATTTTGGGCCATCTGATTAAAACTGTGGGAGGAGTTGCTGAGTTGTTATCCTTTGTTTTTCCTTTCAATTCTGTAATTTTCTGGTGTTTCTTCAACTTCAACTGCTGACAATTTAACCTTTCTGACTAGCTGCAAGTGCAGTTTCATATTCTTACAGAAGGGAAACCAACAAATATCTCTGTGCAGCTGTATTAGAGCAGCAACTACATATAAAAGGTTGGGATAGGGAGGGGAGGGGAGGGGGACAAAAGGGTTTTGGTGGCATGCTTTAAGGCAGCTCTGAGCATGTCAACCTCCAGTCTACTACAGAGACAACAAAGGTTAGCCACAAAAGAGGAAGTTCAAGGGTAAGTAGCAGCTCAACACTATTTTAAAGCAGGAAAACCCAACAAACTCTTAATATCATCCGAAAAAAATTTGCACTATAATTCTAAACTACAACTAAAGCTTGATTGTGATGCATCATGTTGCAGGCATTGGAGTTGTTCTATCACATGTGAGGAATGATGGTACTGCAAGGCCTGTTGCCTGTGGGTCAAGATCTCTAAGGAAAGCAAAACACAAAACACAATTATTCACACATTGAAAGAGAAGCTTAGAGCATCATGTGGAGAAGCAAATAATTCAATATCTATCTGTATCTTGATGAGTTTCCATGCATTGGTCACTGATCACAAGCCACTAATGATCTTATTCAATTAAAATGAAACTTTTTCACTTTTTGGTATTAGCATATGGAAAGACTCTGAGATAGGTAATTATTGATGAGTTACACATTCACTATTCAGTACAGATACAGCACCAAGCCTGGCAGTGTGGATGCACTATCTAGACTTCCTCAGGACAATCAGGGGCTAGTGTGCAACAAAGATGTTTCAATTCATTAACTTCAACTGTTTGAAGAAATTCAAGTATCAGTAAAGAAAATAGAGAGATATGAATAAAAATCCTGTGGTATCCAAGGTTTTATACTGTATATGAACTGGATGGTCACCTAAGCCTATCAAAGAAGGCGGCTCACCTTAGTATAAAATAGGAATGCAGGTGATAATACCTACAGATATACAAGAGAAAATTCTCACCTTGCATGAGATTCACTTTGGAATAATTAAAATGAAAACTCTACCAAGATTGTACATGTGGTGCCATGGTGTTGTTGCCGTGGTATCTGGGTGGCTGGGCATAAAAGAACCACAGGCTCCACTACATCTGATAGAATTTACTAACAGACCATGGCAAAGGATACACCTGGATTTTGCTGGCCATTTTCAATGCCATATTTTATTGATAATAGTAATTTCCTACTCCAAATGGGCAGAGGTGGTGCCAGTGAAGACCGCAATAGCAGGGAGGGCTATTCAAAAGCTGAGAAATATATTTTCGAGGTTTGGTCAGAATAATTGTTGTCAAGACAATGATCCAGAAGAATTTCTATTGAATTTAACTGTGGAAACGACCATACTAGGTCAAACGAACTTGCAGAAAGATTCTTACACACTTTCAGAGAAAGCCAAGTAGTGAGTCAGGAGATACCAGCAATAAACTGGCAAACTTCCTGATAATTTACAGGAAAACTCCTTAGTGAACAATCATGGCTATGCCATTGATGCTCCTACTGAAGAGAGTTCCAAGATACAAGTTTAATCTCACCATACTTGACTAAATCAACAAGGGAAGAAAGATGAAACATCAAAGGAACCATTTTTTATAAAACAACCAAAGCAAATGAATTCTATGTACAAGAAACAGTCAGTGTCCGTGATTTCTGTGGAACATAGAAGTGTGTTCCAGGAGTAATTTTGGAACAATTCTGGAACGTACTGGTTGCAATAACTTATTGAGTGGATGTGCAACATTGTCTTGTTCAGATGGACAGCCATTAGCAGAGACCCTCACTGGATTGCCGCCTCTCTTAATGCCTCCACTTGCACCTGCAGATGTAAACATGACATATCTAACTGGGGAGGGGAGGGAGACCTCTCTGTGGAGTGGGTGGAAGACATGGCATTGCCATATATGGCCATATTTGTGTCTCAACAATGTATCCTTGGATCGTGTTCCCCCACAAGACATGCTCCCCATCCACAATATGGTGGCCATGCTGTGCATGTGGATCAACCAGTACACAGAGCTGCTGTTAGGATTACTAATAGAGCAACAGAAGGAGTCATTGTATTGCAACATCTGTGGACACCCACAGGAGAATATATCCTCCAGCATGGCATGGGAAGACATAATCAAACACACAACATGACAATTACACTACATGGAAATTACACTACATGGAAATATACTGGCAGGTAAAGTGAGTCCTCACAGATGGTTTAGACCTAATTAAACATTAGGATATTGTTAGGGCCACACACACTCACCGCTGATATAGCAATGGCTGCCTAATAGTGTGTGGAGCAGCTTTTCTTCACATAGTGAATTAGAGAGCACACTTGTCCAGATGTGCTGACTCAGGCTGCACTAGAGACGAGTGCAAGCTTCTGTGTCATTAGCTGAGATTAAGGCCACACCTCATACTGGAATAAGTGAGTGACCACACTATATGACCAACCATGTACATTCTTGAATGCTGTAGTCTTCCCTTGATATGAAACAAGGAAAATCTCATGGTCCCTTCATGAAACAAGACAGATCTTGCCTGGTCTCTATAAGATAAGCTTCACTTCACAGGACAGAGGCATTTACAACAGGAAGATAAGGAAATGAATCTGGAAGTCTATCAACAAGGAGAGAGCTGATGTTCCTTCTCTGAGGACAAGACATGAAGAGGCCCACACCAGAACATCACTGCCTGCCATGCCATCAACTAATCAGTCCACACATACATTATGCAGTGGACCTGGACACACTATAGTTATGTCTACCCCAATGCACATGACACACATCAACCCTCCATACCTCTGGGTGCCAAGAAGTGTGTTTGATATTTCTCCGTCCCTGCGAAGTTGCTGGCCGCTATGGAGAAGGTGTAGTTGGTGCCACAGCTGAGAGTGGCATTAGTGGAGAAGATAGTAGAGATGGTTGGTCTCTACATATCCCAGGGAAACAGGAGGAAACACCTCCACAGAGGGTGTGCCCCTCTCATTAGTGATGGAGAACTGCAGGGTCACTCTGACAGTGTCTGCTTCATACATAACATCAGCAAATGTTACGTCTGACACATCTATAGGAGGAAGGAAAGATAGTAAAGTTACTTTGATATTATCATACAGTGCATTTTATACAATTATCATCACCAGAAACTCCAAAATAAGCATAGCTATATATCTACCTCCTATCCTGAGTGGAGTATAGAGAATAAGATATCACATTTATTTCATATTCATACTTTCAAAAATTGAGAAGTCAGTTATAGTCTGAAATAATTAGACAAAATCAATTTCTAAACTAGAATTTCTGGAAGAGAAAATTCTCTACTGAAATGCAATGCACAACTATAGGAGGAAGGAAAGATAGTAAAGTCATTACAACATTATAATACAAGCAAATTAAGGCCAACCATATATTACCACCTCTTCCAATCTTGATGGAATATAGAGAGAGAGATCACCTTCACATTCTTATTATTACCAACTCCTTACAAGTGGTCCTGTACTAACTAGTAATCCAAGTATGGCAGTGCATGCACCTGCACTACTTGGATTACTAGTTTATAGCATTCATAGCTAGTAACTGCCCTTGACTATTATCTATAAATTTTATAAGCAGCTGTAAAGAAAATAATAACACACACAGTTTACTCTAGAGCTAGCTCGATATAAAATATCTAGCTCCACACAAACATGGCAAGCTAGCTGACAAGTATTACCATAACAAATCAAAGTTTTTACTACTCATTTTCAGTAGCTGACAAATATTTTGCATATAGCTATATATTATCATGATAAATCAGAAATTCTTTGTTCCTCATTTTCTATACCTGAATCAGAGCTAGATGGTACTGAAAAGCAGTATCAATGGGATCTGAAGATATGAATAATTATTGCACTTTCCCAAGGGATAGATCTCTTCACTCATTCCTTCAAATTTCCAACTCCACAACTCTTTTTCAGTTGCTATTTTACTAGATGTCAATGTGCTGCTACCAATCCTGGACTTAGTGTGGAATTGGGCCTCCAGACTACAAAAATTATTAAAGTTAGTTTAAATAGTGTATCTCCACCATTGAGTTCTGGCTGCAGCTGCCCCCCCCCCCCCCTTGTGATGTCACTGAATAGTTACACCCTAGAGGAAGTAAATGTTTTAGCTAATTTTCTTCATAAATATTAAACTAAAATTTTCCAAATTTTTTATACAAGGGTCATCAAGGACTACAAAATAAGACAATAAAAAAATTTTTTTTTTTCTTCCAATTCAGTTACACTTTAAGTATTAATTTGATATTTACTCACTGTATGATATTATATTCCAATGAAGAGTGAAGAATAGAAGGGCAAGAAAGTTGAGTTCATATCCAATGTGAATGCATATGTTTAGGGCAGTGTTGAGCAGGAATGCCTCATGGAAATAGCGTCCAGTCACATCCTCAGTGTTGTTGTATGTTATCCTCAGAGACAGTGTTATGACATTACCGTAGGATACATTTCTGTGGAATGAAGCCATGCCACTGATGTCGACACCATCTTTATATAGTCATAAGATATTACCTCATTATCCAATACTAATGGAACATTGATCATGAAGACATAGTCAATATCAATGTTTTTATCAGCAGAGCCTTGATATGCTGGGAGAGCATAGTCTGAGATGACATCTTGTGGATAATATGTGGGCACACTAGACTCCTGCAGAACAAATGTCACTGGAGCATAAAGGGCAAGGATTCAAATACTGGGAGAAAATTTTCAGCACAGATTCTTCCTAAATTATCAAAATATGTAGAGTCAATTTTACCTCATATATTCCAGCATCAGACTGCACCATATTGGATATGGTCAGGGATGTCCCATTATGGCCTAAACTGACTCTACCATCAAATGTAAGTTCAGTTCCATTGTGGGACCACACCAGGGAGTGGATATGTGGTAATTCATAAGATCTGAAAATGTTTATCCTCATTTCCATTCTCTCATTGAGTATGAAGGCTCGTCTGACTGGCTCTTCAGTGTACAGCAATCCTGTGGGGCATATGATTATTAGACCATTATTGATTTATATATTTATAAATTACTAGCAACATATACCCGGCATTGCCCGGATACCTATTTGTGGTTAATAATGCTCACCCAGTTACTTGGAGTTCATTTGCCCAATATTAGCTCTATTGGTCCATAAATTAGTTGTTTTTTTTAGCCATACTGACTAACTTTGGGTGTGGCTATGGTCTAACTCAAACCATTATCACACCCTCATGTGATTAATAATGCTTGACTGGTTATGTGGAACCCGCATACCGCATTTCTGCCCGGTTAGTCCATTTATCAACATTTGTTAATCAAAATTACTTCCTGTGTGTGTGGCTCAAGCTAAACCACACCTATTGAGTTCAGTAATGCTCACCCTGATATTTTGAGCAGACATGTTCAATTATGGCTTCATAAGCATTTCAATTAACTTTTGGCAGCTAAAACCACTTCCTATGAGTGTGGCTATGACAAAACCACGCCCATAACTATGCCCATGTGTGTTTAATAATGCACACCAGGGTTTTTGAAGACAAAATGCCAATATTTCGCCTTTCAGTACAAGGGTTTGGGCATCATGCCCAGACATAAATATCTGCATATAGAAATACATACGTACTTACATATGCACATACATACATACATACATACATACATACATACATACATACATACATACATACATACATACATACATACATACATACATACATACATACATACATACATACATACATACATATGCAAATACATACATACACACACATGCATACATGCACACACGCATACACCCACTACACACGCATATATACATACATACATATCTACAACACACGCATGCACATAAACACACACATATGTATGTACATACACACACACATACATACACACATGCACACACATACATATGTACATACACACACGTATGTATGTATGTACAAACACATACACATGAACACACACACACACACGCATATACATATATGCATACATACATACCTACATATTGAATCAACTGGTCAATATGTACAGCTTGCACAATATTTTAAGCGTATTCATAAATCAACTTGATTTTGTCTTCCCTTGGCAACTATTATATTGCTTCCATTTGCTGATGTGTTTGTGACATTGTGAAACTGAATGTGTTAGCTAGACAGACAACAGCAAACTCCTCTGTCTTCTGTCCCACCATGTTTGTTGTACCCTGTACTGCAGCAATGTACAGGAAGTTTATATGACTGTGTGCTTATAATGGGCCTCACTCAAATGTAAGTATTAGGTTAAGTGCAGTTAACAGCTCTCTGTGTCTCTTTGGTGATGAAAAAAGTATAAAACTGAGGGAGCACTTTCAAACTATGTCCTAGCCACACTCAATTATATTAAGTACACCCAGTTGTATTATCCACAAGGGACAGTCTAGCAAAATTAATTAAAATAAAGGAAAGGATATTATAATAGATAAAATAAATTGCTAAAGGTTCCTCCTCACGTCATTAACTACTATAAATTCATTGGCCATCATTTGTATGAATATGTTGTCAGTATTGCAACAAAATAAAGAAGAGGTATGTACACACTTCTATTAGTCGCATTCTTTCATTTTGAAATTCTTAATTAAAGATAACTTTTTGAAATAAAATGACCTCTCATTAATCTCTTCCTTTTATTTTGTCATTGAGGCAGACAGGAAGACAAAAATGTTAGACTTGCCATGCAGATAAGCATTATTCTTGAAATCATGCATTCCCAGAATGGTCACAGACACCATTAATGAATTGTTGTTTCTTGACTTTAATAATACTAGCTAAAAACCCGCCCATTTAGTGGACTGTAGTTACAAAAGCGGCTGTTTGACTGCATATGTTGTAGACTTTTAAAACAAAAATGAAAATGTGATTAGGTTCAAATATTTTCTAGAAGCACTAATTTTGGCATTTTTAACCTTACACACAAAGAAGAAAAGGTGTGGCCAGATGGGACCCACCCCAAGTTATTTGCGCAGTGAAGTTGTGTCTGTATGCCAAGTTTTAGGCCTTGTAGCTCCATTATTTTTTCTGGAAAAATATCATTTTTGAATACCGAAAGGGGTGCGGCCATAGAGACATACTTAAGATGTTATCCTGGTGGCACTGCTTCTAAATATATATGAGTGTGTGGATCTAACTTCAATCATTCAAGCATTAATCAAGGATAGGCGGCCAGACAGACAGAGAGAATATTTGCACTTTATAGTATAGATATATTCTACAACTCTGCATTCAATAATTATCTTGCAAAATGCCTAATTCTCAGAATTAGAACAATATATACTCAAATTAAGAGTGCACCCTATAAAATAATATCTGAAGGGGGTGAGGGGTGGGGCAAGTTAATGATTGTCTCAACTATAATTAGGAAAAGAAAACTCCATATAGTTTCATCTTTGTTAGAAAGCTGTTAAACTGAAACACTATGAAGTATCATATTATATTAACAATTCCGATGAAGATTATGTTGTAATGCCAGCATCAAATGTTGAAGTTAGATGCCAATTATTTTTATGCCAATTATTTTTATACCAATTATTTTTATGCCAAAATAAAGACAACTTGAATTTGACATATTGAGCAACTTAAAGATAACTAGTAGCATATACCCGGCGTTGCCCAGCCAATATAGGCTAAAATTCTACCATTTTTGGCTTTTTCTCATTACCATGGTAACTATTTTGTGAAATGTTTAGCCCATGTTTTAAGTTGGGTCAAAACCTATCATCATGCCAAGTTTCAGAGAAATTCATTTACGGGTTTGGCTGGAATGATGGTACAAACATACAGACAGACAGACAGACAGACAGACAGACAGACAGACAGACAGACAGACAGACAGACAGACAGACAGACAGACAGACAGACAGACAGACAGACAGACAAATTCTTTTATTTCCCAGACATGCCACCTGGCATAAAACCATCTCAGGGTGGGTCTCCTCCATCCCTAAAAGTTTGGTCAAAATCTAACAGAGGGATTTTGAGAAACGGATGAACATAGTTACATAGTTACATAGTCAGTTACATAGTTACATAGGTCTTCTAATATATATATATATATAGATGCATGTTCACAAGTATTTGATAAGCAAACAGTATACAAGTGTAGTTAATAAATTTGTTTGTAAAATTGACAAAAAAATTCATGTTTTTGAAGAAAGTGCACATGAAGAATGTCCTGACCCAGTACCATGTGCACTAGCAATTGCAAATGGAGACCATTAAGTCAACACTTGCAAGGGAACTGAGAAGAATGTCTTTCATGCATACGTTATCCCAACACCATCATCCTGCATAATTGAAAGAGTGAATCTGGCACATAAGATCAATGAGAACAACAAAACCTTTGCATAGCTGGCAGAGTCGATGTTGTCCCTGGTTCTGCATGAGAGTAAACAGAGTCATGGAGTTGATATTTTCTTAGATTTATATCGCCAGATTTCAAATAAAGATGCAGAAAGAGTTAACTTAATTAAAAAGATGCAAACACAACAGATCAGTACGGGAGTCTGGTAAAAATACAAGAAATTTTTTACCTTGGTCCATGGACTGCAACTGATGTTGTGCAGGAACTGAATACTGAAAAAAAAAAAAAAAAAATAATATTTCAAGCATTTCTTTAATGTAAACGATCATTTTCTAGTAATTAGACTATTGTACTATTTAATCATTGATATCAGGACTATACAGTGACATTTCTATCTGGGGGGCAGGGATTGGGGAGGGGGAGGGGTTTTCAGGGAGTTGGAGCACCCCCTGACCTCACACTGGCTTTCAAGCACTAGTCTTTGAGAGTATAGCAGATAATTAGTTGTAAATTAATAAGTGATTACCAGGTGAGATTTTTATGGTATGTAGAGTTTAACCACCTCACCAACCATACATAAGTTTAAAAAAACTCCTCTACTATACTCAAGTTAATTGAATTACACTTGTAGTTCAATTACAACATACAATTATAAATTACACAATTGTAATTGTAATTGAAATATATTTTTATGCATATAATTGTAATTATGAAGAAATACATTTTCATGTGCTTAATTGTAATTGACCAAACTTTTCAATTATGAATCATATATGCCACATTAAATCAGGGTTACCTTCCTTGATTATACATATGTACATGTGCCAAACCTTACCAACATGTTTTAACATAGAGGGTAGTTTAAACTTCATTTCAAATATTTTTAGCTGACTGTTTAATATAGCATTCATATTCACTATATTAGTAATGCTATCACACAATATATGTCACAACCATTTTCCTTACTCCTGTTTGGGCTGTGCCCTAACATGCATGCCAATAGCTGGAAATATCACATTTATTAGTTAATGTATGAGCAACCAGGGAAAGTCGTTCAATGAATTTGGTTAACCTAGATTGGAGATATTAAAAGGAAAATATATACAAATACAGTACAACTGATACAAGATGATCCACCTGATTATCTTCATGCTTAACTAACACTAGGCAGTGGAGTAGGAACCATATTCATATCTTTTCAATGAACTTAGCATTCAGTCTATCACAAAAATATATAATGACATTTAGTGATACAAAGGTATGGTTAAATACAGTCTTGGGACTATAGCCAGATATTCTTATATGCCAGCAAAATGAGCTCTTATTTCTATAATACTTGAACATGTACAAGCAATATTTACTTTTTCCCTCTGGTTTAAAATACCTGATCATTATTTTTATGCTTGCATTTTTATGTCTGTCTTCCATCTGTCCATTAGAAACAATCATGCAGAGTGATAAATGGGTAGTATATTGTAGTGTTGTAGACCCTTTCTATTCCACTACACATTAATATAACTAAACATATGCACATACACATACATTATAGCTGGTCAAATAAGAACATAAAGATAATATATTATGTGCATAACTAATACACTCATCCCTCTGCTGTAATTCGCTAATCATGTTATGTCAGTGTCATGTTATATTAGAGGAAATATATAAACAAACATCACTATGTAAACAAATTACATTACACAAATGGCTATATGGTCCATGAACCGTCATAAGATAATATAGGGGGTGTGTGTGGTGGCTGAGTAGTTATGCTCTTGGACTAACAACCTTTGGGCTGTGAGTTCAAACTCAGCACTGACAGGAAAACTTTCCTGTCCTTCAACATCTTCCCACACCAGTCCACCCAGATCATGTTGACTACCTCCTCGTGGTGAGCCCTGGGAAACTGACACATAGTCAGGCAAAAGTCAACAAAGAGAGGAGAAACTCTCATATGCATATATATATATAACAAATGAGATGTTTTTGCAAGCAAAGCTGCAGTGAGTCGCTTTTACTCTTACAACCAATACACCATGAAACCATTCTGTTCATCTTCTATATGTGCATGTGACATCATACATGTAAACTGCATTACAATACTCTATTAGGAATCTTTATCTAGTTATTATAGTTGGTTAAATTATTACTACTCTTATTCTGTGACAATTTTTGTCTCTCTTTAGTCAAATTTGGCTGATTTCAGAGCAGCATACTATATCTTTCAGAATCTGTACTACCCTGAGAATGTTTTTAAACAATTGGGAATGAAGTTGGACAAATTACTGGGGGTAACCCCTTCTGTGTAGAATTAACCATGCCAGGTAAACTGCAGTCAAATCTTGCTTCTCTGTAGGGACTTCAGCCACATGGTCTCTGTGGTAAACAATTTAATAAGGCAAACATTGTGCATGCTAACTTCAAGACAGACATCATATTTGTATCAGCATGTCCAGGTCAAGCACCTCTGACTAGCATGCAGGCTTTCTCTCTTGGAGTGTAGACTCTACTTTTTTTTTCGAGGTTCCATATTATGTTGGCATGGCAGCATGTCATCTGCCTGAATGCTAATTTTTACAAAGCTATCATCGCAGCTGAGCTGGGTAGGACATCTGCCAGTCAGGAGTTCAAGGTGTACACAGACCTGATGATGAACATGGCCAATGCTGACTGGCTGGCTGACCAGGACATTGTCTCTCTGCTAGACAAGAATTTAAAGATGCCGAAAGCATGGCTAAGGATAAGTGCAATGGTGAGGCCAAGGTCAACTTCGGTTTGAATTGAACCATTACAGATGAAGAAGTAGTGTAGTTCCCTGAAAGACTCATACACAGCCTGGAGTTGTCTGACACCCCAAATCACATGCTAAAACTGAATGTGGACCCACCCATCATGATGTGGAGGCCTCTGGAGCCACCCAAGACAATTAACGACACCCACTGTGTGGTCACCCGGCTACACAACAACATGATTGAGGCAAAAATTTCCTGTTGTCTGTACAAGGTGAGGTAATGTTGCTGCAGGGGATCCCTCTCATCCCATCCAACTCAGGGAACAACACAAAATCCTAGTAGCAAAATATATATATACATATATGTGTGTGTGTACATATATATATATATATATATATATATATATATATATATATATATATATATATGAGACTTTCACATGTGCTATCTCTCCCATTTTTGTGATGTTGCCTCTTCCAAGGAATGTAGGTATCTCGGAAATGATGTGATGGTATAATTATTACAACTATATTAGGCCAAACATAAATTTGGCTTTGCCATTTACCTCATATCATTTACTATAAGAAATCACATGGTTGAATTTTTAAAAGAAATGAATGAAATGAATATGTGATGTTGTCATTTAGCTGATATATTTCAGAATGCCTAAAAAACATAATAACAATTAGGTTAGTTATACCTTTGAATATATGACAATAACTTTGCTTAGGTGAAACATTCAATTTTCTAGATATATTGTACAGAATGGAAGAGGAATGGAAAAAATAATAATGTGTTGGAGTTTACTTTACTATCCACCAACTTATTAATGATCAATGACTAAATTAAAGGATCAACTCTGTGGACAGTGGTATAAGGCTATCACCTACCACAGCACAAGCTAAACTTTGCATTCTATTAGTCATCTGGTTTGTTCTTCAATAGAATAATCCAATTCTAATACTTCAGAAAAAGTACAGACTTGTATACTGAGTGTTTCAATTATATCACTTTCACAACTGCTCATGTTGTTTATAAGGAATGTGCAAACATTGAATATGCAACATCACTATGTAAATAAACAACTTCATAAAATGTACATCTAGTCATAGAAGAACATAAAGATAACATATTATATGTGCATAATTAACGCATGTGCCATGGCTGAGAGAGAGAGCCAGAAACTATTCTGCAACCATAACTAATATGTTTCACTATGTGTACAGATTGGAAGTCATACACTCATCCCACTGCCGTACTTTACTGATCATGCTATGTCAATGTCATGTTATATTAAAGAAAATACATAAACAAACATCACTATGTAAACAAATAACATTACACAGATGGCTATATGGTCAATGAACCATCAAAAGATAATATGGTGATTCAAGAAGTTTACAGCATGCCAAGAAGCAACGTAAACAAACAGTGAAATGCTAATCTACAAGCTACTGATTGTTTTATATATGATGTACTTGCATACATACATTGCAACCACTCAAATTATACTGTAACTCTTTACCCACAAATATTAAATGTGATGCTGTACTAATGTCATTATTACTATATTACTATAATATGAATATTAATTCATAAATAAACATTGTCTCAAACTTGAGCAGTACATATTCTGGCAGCATATTCCCAGTTGCCTGCTGAATTATCTTGCACATTGCGAATAATCAAAATTAGTCCATCCCACATACAGGCTGACAGGGACAAGGAGTAGTTAATCACAAAACAGAATATTTTCAAAATAATGATAAAAGAATAATATCAAGAAATGTTAATCATTAAATTATAGCTCAGGCTTCCTCATTATAAACTTTAATCAGTTACTTGAAGATGATCCCCCAGGACAAATATTTCACAGTGATATCTGGTAGACATGTCCATGCATGCTATTGTCTGTTGGACAAGTGACATGTTTTTGCAAGCAAAGCTGCAATCATTTTCTGATCACTTTAAGTCTTACAACCAATACACCAAGACACCATTCTGTTCACATTGTGCATGTGTATATGACATCATACAAACTGAATTACACTACAATATTAGAAACTCTCATCTATTTATTATAGTTCGTACCATTATTATTACTCCAATTCTGTGACAATGTTTATCTCTTTTAAATCAAACTTGGCTGATTTAAGAGTAGTATACACTATCTTTTGTATCCATACTAGCATGATAATGTTTTAAATAATTTGGGTAGAAGTTGGATAACTTACCAGGATTAAACCCCCCCCCCCTGTGGAGTATTAACCATGCCAGTAAACTATTGTCAAATATTGCTGCTTTATGGGGACTTCAGCCACATTGTCCTTGTGGTAAGAATTTAATCAGGTAAATATGTAAATATGTGCATGCTAACTTCAAGACACACATCACATCTGTGGCAGCATGTCCAGGTCAAGCACCTCTGACCAACATGCAGGCCTTCTCTCTGGCAGTGTAGATGCTGCATTCTTCTTGAAGATTCTATACAAGGTTGGCATGGCGGCATGTCATCTGTCTGAATGCAAATTTCTGCAATACCACCGTCTCAGCTGAGCTGGGTCAGACGTCTGCCAGTCAGGAGTCCAAGGTGTACCCAGACTAGACCATGAAGATGGTCAATGCTGATTGGCTGGCTGACCAGGACATTTTCTCTTTGCTAGACAAGAATTTAAACATGCTGAAAGCTTGGCTGAAGGATGAGTGCCATGGTGAGGCCAAGGTGAACTGTTGTTTGAATTGAACCATTACTGATGAAGAGGTGGTGCACTTCCCTGAAAGATTCTTTCACAGCCTGGAGTTGTCTGATACCCCACACAAGACACTCAAACTGAATGTAAACTCACCCATCATGATGTTGAGGCCTCTGGAGCCACCCGAGACAATTAACGACACCCACTGTGTGATCACCTGGCTACACAACAATGTGATTGAGGCAACAATGTCCTGTTGTCTGTACAAGATGAGGTAGTGTTGCTGCAGGTGATTCCTCTCATCCCATCCAACTCTGGGACTAACACAAATCACTGTAACAAAAAATAAAAACAAAAACAAATACAAAAACAAAAATGAAATATATATATCTATATATATATATGAGACTTTTACATGTAATGATTCTCCCGTTTTTATGATAATAAGCCTCTCCCAAGATATGCGAGCACATAGGAGATGAGGTTATGATATAATTATTACAACTATATTAAACCTGACATAGATTTGGCTTAGTGATTTACCTTGTATCAATAACTATAAGAAAAATAAATGGTTGAATTTTTAAATGAAATGAATAAAGTGAATATGAGATTTTGTTATTTAGCTGAAATGTTTCAAAATTCCTTCAAAAAAATAACAGCAAACAATTCAGTTAGTAATATCTTTGAGTATCTAAAAGTAACATTGCTTTGGTGAAACATTCAATTATCTAGATATATTGTACAGAATGGAAAAGAAATGAAAAAGAAATAGTCTGCAGGAGTTTACTTTATTAACCACCAGCTTATTAATATTCAATGACAAAAGTAAATGATAAAGTCTGTGAACTGTGTTATAAGGCTACCACCTACCCCAGTATAAGCTAACTTTGCATTTCAATAGTTGTCTGGCTTGTCCTGCAATAGAATAATCCACTTCTAATACTTCAGCAAAATACAGACTTGCATACTGAATGTTTCAATTATATCACTTTCACAGCTGGTCATGTTGTTTATAAGGAATGTGCAAATATTGAACATGAAACATTATTATGTAAACAAACTATTCTATAAAATAAACAAGATTATATAAATAAACATTACTGTTCAAAGAAACAAGAAAACTTCACGTAAACACTTGCAGGATTTATAAGGAATGCAATTACAATCAATATGAAGCATAATAAAAAATATATATATAATGATTCAAAAAGTTTATTGAATGCCAAAAGGTAATATTAATTGTGAATGTTAATCTATATTCTACTAAACTTTTAAAATGCATATACATTTGTTTACTTACATTGAAACTACTCAATAAATATCGAAGACCCTAGAAGTATTTCTAGAACTATGATGCCATACTTACGACATTGCTACATTATGTTTATGTTAATTATTATTAATCCACAACAAACCATTGTTACTAACCTGGACAGTGCATATTTATTGTGCACTACTTACTCTTTTCTGTCTCTTCTTTCTCCCCCCTTGCTCACTGGGACAAAGAGAGTGAGCAAGTTTTAAATATGGTATTGTGTGTCTACATACATATGAGGGTATCTGCTACAATATCTGTATGTGTAGATACACTTAACACCACCACCACCACATGTGAATCACTAACAGTATTTATCATGAATAATCTTGCATTCTGCCAGCTTGCTCTGAAATCAGAACATGTTGCAAGTTTATTTTGACAAAATGGCTAAGAGAATGAGACAGGCAAACTTGCTTGATGCTTGGTCATCAGGAAAGAGACAGAGTGCTAGAGTTTAGCCAGATATAATATTTAAAAATTAGGTCAGCCTGAAATTCACCCTGTAATTGAAGCAGTCAATGAAGATAAAGGGGATATTTAATATCTGAGATTGGTGATCCCACTTTCAGAATAGCAGAAATTCCATGCTCTACATCAAACCAGGCAATTGGTAGCGCTACTAGATTTGATGAATACCAATCCATATGCTGTACAGACTAAAAACCAACCATTTCAGCATAAAAATAAAGAAATACTCTTAGGTCTCTCAAAAAATGGTCAAAATTTCTTGGCTAGTTGATATACTACTTTATACACACAAGCGGTTGACATATAACTGTGATCTTATTGAATTAGCCAGATAATTTTGTGCAGTGTTAGATGAATGCAGGGAGCATTTTGGTGCATTTAAATAGCTCTGTTTTTTCCTCACACTTGATTTATCAAATTCTCATGATTATCAATATCCCCACTAATAGTTTTGGTATTGCTTATGTCCCCCCCCCCCCCCCTCCCATTTAAAAATTAAGTATTTGCATTGTTGTACATAGGGAATAAATCTTGCCAACCCCCTTGCCCACTTATATTAGGTAAACTGAACCCCCTCAATATTTTGAAGCTTGAGCCACCCCTGCATTGGAAGTGAACAATCCAGCTTGATGTACCTGAGAAAACCACCACTTCAGATAGCAGCCATCTTGCTCCCAGCAAGCCTAGCTCCCATTTAATACACAAGGGAATTGAGAGATTCAGGGAAAGGGTAGGAGGTGCTGACTCACAGTTACACAGTGACACACTACAGCAGTAGACAGTCACTCAGAGCTCCAGATAATCCGATACACTTCAAAACTGAACGTGGGAGGACCCTGGCTGACTGACTGACTCTTGGTGGTGTGCGCATGGGTGGTACTGGTGGAGAGAAATATCCGTGGAATGCCCTAGTATACCTTAAATAGCCTGAAGAATGCACTACTGCACTTCAGTAATTAACAGGGGGATTCAAGTCAGCACGAATGGACATTAGTCTACCATCTTTTCTGATCAATTTCAGAATGGCATTGGACTGTTTGGCATGATAAAATCACAGTAGATACACAGACCTCCACCAGCACTGGGTCTATACAATAACAAACTCTACTGTTCTAGTCAAGACTTCTGGAACACAAGATACTATGATTTTCAAGTCTTATTTGAAACTCTAGTTGAAGGCAAAACTCCACAACCTCATTGGTCCTTCAGCTCTCAGTTTAGTACCATCTGGACTAACTTCACTAAATACATTCCAGGATGGTAGCAGGTAGTTTGTACACCCTCTAACTAATAACTGGCCTACCATCATGTTACTAATTCTCTATATCAACCATTTCACATATCTTTCAATTAGCCATCCCCCCCCCCCCCCCCCAAATAAGCAGGACAGCAATGGAGAGCAGCTGGGGTTCATTGCTCTCTGGGTCTCAAAATAGAATGAAATAGGGAATTCCCCCAAACATGCAAGATATATTTAGTACTACAATAGGTAGGAGTGTGCAAAAAATAAGATGGGGTGGGTGGGGAAGAGTGCTTTTATTTTGGTTGATGTGCTGGTACAGCTATATATGTAAACAAACCTTTATCCATATCTGTATACATATATATACACACATTTTTACATCATTCCAACTGCATGAAACTACAGGTCAAAGGATAGGCATATTATTTCTTTCCTATGATAACTCAGACTGGGTAATTATAAAATGTGTTTTTCCCTTAAAAAAAAAAAAAAAAAAAAAAAAAAAAAAAAAAAAAATGTTGCTGTTGCAGTAGATTGTCACTGGTCAGTTAAACCTGTGGAACATAGATGGTAGTTGCTACTATTGCATCATCAGTGTTTGCAAGTTCCCCTACAGTGAAGACCTTTGCCAGTCAAACCAATCACCTATATTTATATTCATATTATAAATGCCTACTGTATGAGTGCATACTTATATAGCCATCAAAATGGAGAGCTGCCACAACATCACTAAAATATTAAAGCAAAGTAATATTCCAGGAAGCAATTTCATCCTTCATAATCCTTTTAAAAAAAACTGTGAACAGAATCTATTTCCTTAAAATAATACTTCGTCATGATATGGAAGTTAAATGGTGACAACTACTAGAGTGTTTGATATTTTTTATTCAGTGTAAAATTTGTTAATGGAATATAGATGGTGGTTGTTAATATAGAGATATCCGTGTTTGCAAGTTCCTCTGCAGTTAAGGCTTGTGCCTGTCAAATCAATTACCTATAATTATAATCACATTATAAATGTCAACTGTATGAGTACATGATTATGTAGTCATCAAAGTGGAGAGCTGCCACAACATCACTAAAATATTAAAGCAAAGAATACATATATTCCAGGAAGCAATTTTACCATCTACAATCTTAACAAAAACAGGAAACGTCACAATCTATTCACTCAAAATAATACTACATATGAAAGTCAACTAGAGACAACTATTAGCGTGTTCAACATTTTGATTCAGTCCATTAGCACATATCTGTCTCAGTTGTAGGTAGACTCAGGCACAGTGCAGGCATAGGCAGGACATGGCTACAGGTTGACACCATCAACTCCCTCTGTTGCTGATGCTGGAGGGCATGGAATCCTGTAATGTTCTATGTCCTTATACTCATGACTGCAGTCTGCCAGAATATTTACACCATGCAGTTGGCTGTCTCACTCTCTCCTGCAATAAAGCAAGCATACAGAAAAATGAAGAACTGTAGTACCATAAATGTAACACACAATAGAAAGATTTCACCCTTTGCTATTGAACACATTCAACTTTATACACCTCTTCAGTGGATCGCCACTTTTCTAGGTGGTGTGGATAGGGGGGGGGGGGGACCAGTCCTGCCCAAAAATTGAAGGAATTCCATAACTAGGAATATGCAACACAGTAATGTATTGCTTTTGTAGTGTCAAGGTTGTATGCATTAAACACTTACACACATACATGCAGGATGATTAAAACAACATTCAAGAAAAGATTAAAAGTTGGTGACCACTATTGCAAACATAAAGTTACTTCTTCTTTTTTTATAAGAAATATATTTATCAATTTCATGTTTTATAAGCTACCCAGTATCAGGAGACAGGTAATATATGGAGTAATATAGACTAAGGAATGTTCCACTGTGTTAATGTGATTACAAATAAAGATCTTACTCTGGCCCATCCTTAATTAATGACAAAAAGTGTGTTCCAGAAATTATACTACACAAGGTGCCACTTTTATTGTGGTCTTAAATTAATTGAGTATATAATGCTAATTAATGTTAATTAATGAGTCAAACCAGTTTGGGTGTATCTGTGGAATTTACTTTACAATGCCACACTTCCAATCCTAGTAGTTATCCTCCTTAACCACAGATTGTGGACTCATGGTGTGGACACATGGTGCGGACGCATGGTGTGGACGTATGGTGTGGACGTATGGTGTGGACTCATGGTATGGTCACATGGCGTGGACGCAAGATGTGGACGCATGATGTGGACGCATAGTGTGGACATATGGTGTGGATGCATGGTGTGGACTATGGTGTGGACACATGGTGTGGACACATGGCATGGACACATGGCATGGACATATGGTGTGGACGCATGGTTTGAACATATGGTGTGGACGCATGGCATGGACACATGATGTGGACGCATGATGCAGATACATGGTGTGGATACATGGTGTGGACGCATGGTATGGATGCATGATGTGGACGCATGGTGTGGATGTATGGTGTGGACACATGGTGTGGACACATGGTGTGGATGCATGGTGTGGACTCATGGCATGGACACATAGCGTGGACACATGGTGTGGATGCATGGTGTGGACTCATGGCATGGACACATAGCGTGGACACATGGTGTGGATGCATGGTATGGATGCATGGCGTGGACGCATGGCATGGACACATGGTGTGGACGCATGGCATAGACTCATGGCGCGGACGCATGATGTGGACGCATGATGTGGATGCATAGTGTGGACACATTGTATGGATGCATGGTGTGGACACATGGTGTGGATACATGGTGTGGACACATGGCATGGACATATGGTGTGGATGCATGGTTTGAACATGGTGTGGACGCATGGCATGGACACATGATGTGGACGCATGGTGTAGACTCATGGTGTGGACTCATGATTTGGACACATGGTGTGGACACATGGCATGGACATATGGTATGGATGCATGGTTTGAACATGGTGTGGATGCATGGCATGGACATATGATGTGGACATATGATGTGGACACATGATGTGGACGCACGGTGTAGACTCATGGTGTGGACACATGGTGTGGACTCATGGTTTGGACACATGGTGTAGACACATGGCATGGACATATGGTATGGATACATGGTTTGAACATGGTTTGGACTCATTGCGTGGACACAATGTGGATACATGGTGTGGATGCATGGTGTGGACCCATGGCATGGACGCGTGGCGTGGACACATGGTGTGGACACATGGTGTGGACGCATGATGTGGATGCATGGCGTGGATACATGGTGTGGATGCATGGCATGGACATATGGTGTGGATGCATGGATTGAACATATGGTGTGAACGCATGGCATAGACACATGATGTGGACACATGATATGGACGCATGATGTGGACGCATAATGTGAATGCATGGTGTGGACGCATGGTGTGAGCACATGGAATAGACATATGGTGTGGATGCATGGTTTGAACATATGGTGTGAACACATTGCATGGACACATGATGTGGACGCATGATGTGGATGCATGGTGCGGATTCATGTTGTGGACACATGGTGTGGACACATGGCATGGACACATGGTGTGGATACATGGTTTGAACATATGGTGTGGACGCATGGCATGGACACATGGTGTGGACACATGGTGTGGACACATGGTGTGGATGCATGGTGTGGACTCATGGCGTGGACACAGCATGAACACATGGTGTAGATGCATGGTGTGGACCCATGGCATGGACACGTGGTGTGGACACATGGTGTGGATGCATGGTGTGGATGCATGGTGTGGACGCATGATGTGGATGCATGGCGTGGACACATGGTGTGGACCCATGGTGTGGACTCATGGTGTGGACACATGGTGTGGACGCATGGTGTGGACGCATGATGTGGATGCATGGTGTGGACTCATGGTGTGGACACATGGTGTGGACACATGGCATACACATATGGTGTGGATGCATGGTTTGAACATATGGTGTGGACGCATGGCATGGACACATGATATGGAAGCATGATGTGGACGCATGGTGTGGACGCATTGTGTGCACACATGGTGTGGACACATGGCATGGATATATGGTGTAGATGCATGGTTTGAACATATGGTGTGGACGCATGGCATGGACACATGGTGTGGACGCATGGTGTGGACGCATGGTGTGGACGCATGGTGTGGACGCATGATGTGCACACATGGTGTGGACACATGGCATGGATATATGTTGTGGATGCATGGTTTGAACATATGGTGTGGACGCATGGCATGGACACATGGTGTGGACGCATGGTGTGGATGCATGGTGTGGACGCATGGTGTAGACACATGGTGTGGACGCATGGCGTGGACACATGGCATGGACACATGATGTGGACACATGATATGGATGCATGATGTGGATGCACGGTGTGGACGCATGGTGTGGACACATGGCGTGGACACATGGTGTGGATGCATGGTGCAGACTGATGGTGTGGACACATGGTGTGGACACATGGCATGGACATGGTGTGGACGCATGGTTTGAACATATGGTGTGGATGCATGGCATGGACACATGATATGGGCACATGATGTGGACGCATGATGTGGATGCATGGTGTGGATGCATGGTGTGGACACATGGTGTGGACACATGGTGTAGACGCATGGTGTGGATGCAAGGTGTGGACGCATGGCGTGGACACATGGTGTGGACACATGGTGTGGATGCATGGTGTGGACTCATGGCGTGGACACATGGTGTTGATACATAGCGTGGACACATGGTGTGGATGCATGGTATGGACGCATGGCATGGACGCATGGCATGGACACATGGTGTGGACGCATGGTGTGGACACATTGCATGGACGCATGATGTGGACGCATGGTGTGGACGCATGATGGGGATGCATGGCATGGACGCATGGTATGGATGCATGGCGTGGATGCATGGCATGGACACATGGCATGAACTAATTGCATGGACACATGGCATGGACTCATGCTAGTTTTGATGCATGGTGTGGACATATGGTGTGGACGCATGGTATGGACACATGGTGTGGATGCCTGGCGTGGACGCATGGCGTGGATACATGGCGTGAACACATTGCATGGACACATGGCATGGACTCATACTGGTTTAAATGCATGGCATGGACACATGGCGTAAATGCATGGCATTGACACATGGCATGTACACAACATGGACTCATGGTGGTGTTGACACATAGTGTGGGCATATGGTGTGGATGCATTGCATGAATAAATGGCATGGACTCATGGTGGTTTTGACGCATGGTGTGGATGCATGGCGTGGATGCATGGCGTGGATGCATGGCGTGGATGCATGGCGTGGAAACATGGCGTGACACATGGCGTGGACTTATGGTGTGGACGCATGGCATGGACACATGGTGTGGATGCATGGTGTGGTCTCATGGTGTGGACACATGGTGTGGACACATGGCATGGACACATGGCATGGACATGGTGTGGACATATGGTTTGAACATATGGTGTGGACACATGGCATGGACACATGATGTGGACGCATGGTGTAGATGCATGGTGTGGACACATGGTGTGGACGCATGGTGTGGACGCATGGTGTAGATGCATGGTGTGGACACATGACGTGGACGCATGGCATGGACACATTGCATGGAAGCATGGTGTGGATGCATGGTGTGGACGCATGGTATGGATGCATGATGTGGACGCATGGTGTGGATGTATGGTGTGGACACATGGTGTGGACACATGGTGTGGATGCATGGTGTGGACTCATGGCATGGACACATAGCGTGGACACATGGTGTGGATGCATGGTGTGGACTCATGGCATGGACACATAGCGTGGACACATGGTGTGGATGCATGGTATGGATGCATGGCGTGGACGCATGGCATGGACACATGGTGTGGACGCATGGCATAGACTCATGGCGCGGACGCATGATGTGGACGCATGATGTGGATGCATAGTGTGGACACATTGTATGGATGCATGGTGTGGACACATGGTGTGGATACATGGTGTGGACACATGGCATGGACATATGGTGTGGATGCATGGTTTGAACATGGTGTGGACGCATGGCATGGACACATGATGTGGACGCATGGTGTAGACTCATGGTGTGGACTCATGATTTGGACACATGGTGTGGACACATGGCATGGACATATGGTATGGATGCATGGTTTGAACATGGTGTGGATGCATGGCATGGACATATGATGTGGACATATGATGTGGACACATGATGTGGACGCACGGTGTAGACTCATGGTGTGGACACATGGTGTGGACTCATGGTTTGGACACATGGTGTAGACACATGGCATGGACATATGGTATGGATACATGGTTTGAACATGGTTTGGACTCATTGCGTGGACACAATGTGGATACATGGTGTGGATGCATGGTGTGGACCCATGGCATGGACGCGTGGCGTGGACACATGGTGTGGACACATGGTGTGGACGCATGATGTGGATGCATGGCGTGGATACATGGTGTGGATGCATGGCATGGACATATGGTGTGGATGCATGGATTGAACATATGGTGTGAACGCATGGCATAGACACATGATGTGGACACATGATATGGACGCATGATGTGGACGCATAATGTGAATGCATGGTGTGGACGCATGGTGTGAGCACATGGAATAGACATATGGTGTGGATGCATGGTTTGAACATATGGTGTGAACACATTGCATGGACACATGATGTGGACGCATGATGTGGATGCATGGTGCGGATTCATGTTGTGGACACATGGTGTGGACACATGGCATGGACACATGGTGTGGATACATGGTTTGAACATATGGTGTGGACGCATGGCATGGACACATGGTGTGGACACATGGTGTGGACACATGGTGTGGATGCATGGTGTGGACTCATGGCGTGGACACAGCATGAACACATGGTGTAGATGCATGGTGTGGACCCATGGCATGGACACGTGGTGTGGACACATGGTGTGGATGCATGGTGTGGATGCATGGTGTGGACGCATGATGTGGATGCATGGCGTGGACACATGGTGTGGACCCATGGTGTGGACTCATGGTGTGGACACATGGTGTGGACGCATGGTGTGGACGCATGATGTGGATGCATGGTGTGGACTCATGGTGTGGACACATGGTGTGGACACATGGCATACACATATGGTGTGGATGCATGGTTTGAACATATGGTGTGGACGCATGGCATGGACACATGATATGGAAGCATGATGTGGACGCATGGTGTGGACGCATTGTGTGCACACATGGTGTGGACACATGGCATGGATATATGGTGTAGATGCATGGTTTGAACATATGGTGTGGACGCATGGCATGGACACATGGTGTGGACGCATGGTGTGGACGCATGGTGTGGACGCATGGTGTGGACGCATGATGTGCACACATGGTGTGGACACATGGCATGGATATATGTTGTGGATGCATGGTTTGAACATATGGTGTGGACGCATGGCATGGACACATGGTGTGGACGCATGGTGTGGATGCATGGTGTGGACGCATGGTGTAGACACATGGTGTGGACGCATGGCGTGGACACATGGCATGGACACATGATGTGGACACATGATATGGATGCATGATGTGGATGCATGGTGTGGACGCATGGTGTGGACACATGGCGTGGACACATGGTGTGGATGCATGGTGCAGACTGATGGTGTGGACACATGGTGTGGACACATGGCATGGACATGGTGTGGACGCATGGTTTGAACATATGGTGTGGATGCATGGCATGGACACATGATATGGGCACATGATGTGGACGCATGATGTGGATGCATGGTGTGGATGCATGGTGTGGACACATGGTGTGGACACATGGTGTAGACGCATGGTGTGGATGCAAGGTGTGGACGCATGGCGTGGACACATGGTGTGGACACATGGTGTGGATGCATGGTGTGGACTCATGGCGTGGACACATGGTGTTGATACATAGCGTGGACACATGGTGTGGATGCATGGTATGGACGCATGGCATGGACGCATGGCATGGACACATGGTGTGGACGCATGGTGTGGACACATTGCATGGACGCATGATGTGGACGCATGGTGTGGACGCATGATGGGGATGCATGGCATGGACGCATGGTATGGATGCATGGCGTGGATGCATGGCATGGACACATGGCATGAACTAATTGCATGGACACATGGCATGGACTCATGCTAGTTTTGATGCATGGTGTGGACATATGGTGTGGACGCATGGTATGGACACATGGTGTGGATGCCTGGCGTGGACGCATGGCGTGGATACATGGCGTGAACACATTGCATGGACACATGGCATGGACTCATACTGGTTTAAATGCATGGCATGGACACATGGCGTAAATGCATGGCATTGACACATGGCATGTACACAACATGGACTCATGGTGGTGTTGACACATAGTGTGGGCATATGGTGTGGATGCATTGCATGAATAAATGGCATGGACTCATGGTGGTTTTGACGCATGGTGTGGATGCATGGCGTGGATGCATGGCGTGGATGCATGGCGTGGATGCATGGCGTGGAAACATGGCGTGACACATGGCGTGGACTTATGGTGTGGACGCATGGCATGGACACATGGTGTGGATGCATGGTGTGGTCTCATGGTGTGGACACATGGTGTGGACACATGGCATGGACACATGGCATGGACATGGTGTGGACATATGGTTTGAACATATGGTGTGGACACATGGCATGGACACATGATGTGGACGCATGGTGTAGATGCATGGTGTGGACACATGGTGTGGACGCATGGTGTGGACGCATGGTGTAGATGCATGGTGTGGACACATGACGTGGACGCATGGCATGGACACATTGCATGGAAGCATGGTGTGGATGCATGGTGTGGACGTATGATGTGGATCCATGGCATGGACACATGGCATGGACACATGGCATGGACACATAGTGTGGACGCATGGTGTAGATGCATGGTGTGGACGCATGGTATGGGCGCATGGCGTGGACATATTGCGTGGATGCATGGCGTGGACACATGGCGTGGACACATGGCGTGGACACATAGCGTGGACACATGGCGTGGAAACATGGCATGAACACATTGCATGGACACATGGTATGGACTTATGCTAGTTTTGACGCATGGCGTGAACGTATGGTGTGGACGCATGGTGTGGACCCATGGCGTGGACGCATTGCGTGGACACATGGCGTGGACACATGGCATGAACACATTGCATGGACACATGACATGGACTCATGCTGGTTTTGATGCATGGCATGGACACACAGCATGGACTCATGGTGGTGTGGACGCATTGTGTGGACACATGGCGTGGACACATGGAGTGGATGCATGGCATTGACACATGGCAGGTACACAACATGGATTCATGGTGGTGTTGACACATGGTGTGGACATATGGTGTGGATGCATGGCATGGACATACAGCATGGACTCATGGTGGTGTGGATGCATGGTGTGGATGCATGGCGTGGATACATGGCATGGACACATGGCATGGATGCATGGCGTGAACACATGGCATGTACACATAGCATGGACTCATGATGGTGAGGACGCATGGTGTGGATGCATGGTGTGGACACATGGCGTGGACGCATGGTGTGGACACATTGCTTGGAATGGACGCATGGCATGGACACATGGTATGAACTCATGGTGGTGTGGACGCATGGTGAACTAATCATCACAATTTGATTTGAATAATAAAAACAAATTAATTGTCAAATACCAAATCTTCTCCTTAAACACCTCAAAGTTAAATAGTGTATGTCACTATCATTTTAATACGATAATAAGACATTCAATTATAGTGTTATTGCAGCAACTATTATTTGGTATACATAAAGAAACTTACTGGGCACAGTGATAGAGCGAGATGCAGTGGACTCCTTTATTACATCGGCAAAGCCCTCAATGCTATTAGTGACCCTCACAGCACATGTGTACTCTCCCTCATCTCTGGTGCTATCCAAACTTTTGAACACTACACTAGTCTGGTAGTGTCCTGGCCCCACCTCCACTGGCCACTCCCCCACAGTTACTCTACTGGTGGAGGTGAGAGGGGAACCTGATTGGCTCCATTCCACAGAGATGGTTGTTGATGTTGACACAAGATGTGAAAATATAGTAGTGCAGGTGAGGTTGAGCTGCAAGCCTGTGAAGAAGTCAGCATCGATAGGGTAGCCTCTCATGAACACAGTAGGTGAGATAACTGCATGGATATAGGAGGGAATAGTAGAAGTAGAGAGAGGAGTAGAACTTTCCTGCTACTAAATTTAACAGTTGATATATAGTTGTGTACCTGGCTGTTGTACAGACATATTCTGCACCTCTCCACAAGGTCAGTATTATAGAAGATGACATGGTAAGTACATGTATAATGTCACTATATTCAGGTGAGGAGGGGGGAGGTGTGGTTCTAAACCACTGGTCAATTTGTATAGTTGAAGAAACAGTGGAGGGGGAACTATAGAGCAACATGTTTGGTGTGTGGGTGAGCACTCCAATACACAGCTATGTATCTGGTCTCCCACAACTGGTAAATATTTATAGTGCTATGTGGGAGTAGCTGGTAATATCTAACTATTTCCATACAAGACCTCTCTCGCTGAATTGCAATATTGTGTGAAATTTGAATATGAAGAAATGTGAAGTAGGACCAGCTTGGAGTACAATATGGAGTCATATTTTGTTATACATGACGACCATATTCTAAGTTCAGGCAAGGTACTGAAATGTTGTGGTCAACTTAAGGTGTATCTGCTGTTTAATTATTTCCCTGGGGTAACTGTCTTCTATTGCATTAAAGTTCAAGGATCAATAGAGGCAGGGAGGGGGTAGTTACAGAGGTGGTAATACTTTAGTATCAGATTAACATATCTAATTAATTATTCAATGGATACTAATATATATTGTATATAATTTTCATTTACTGTTTAGAATACATTTTACTACAACAACAAAAATAAAAACAAGAATAACAACTAATTTAATAGCTTTCAAATGGTTCGCTTATTATTACTTATTAGAAAATATTATACTTAAATCTTTTGATCAAGAAAAATTAACATAGCTATTAATTATTAATATAATTTTGATATCTTTCATATTTTTTTTTTGCTTTATCCAACACAAGTCATTTTCTATATAAACAGGAATGAGTATGTCTGTCCATCAGCCAGTTAGTCCATCTGTAATGGTTAATGTGTCCACAAATGAAAAAGGCACTTTCTGACTTACCAGGAAAGTGAAATTTGGCATGAGAAAAGGTGTATAAGCAAACTAATTCTGCTTAAGATTATTTCAACAAAGATAATTAGCATTCAATATAATTTTGACAAGTTTTTTTAGTCAAGGACAAATTCACTGCACTCACTTGATCTCCAGTTTCTAGGGTCCTGAGGCTTCAAATTCTTTCTCTAGGGTCATACCATGCCCCAAGTCACTCCACAGGTCAAGTTGTGTGTGCAAGTCAAGTTTCAGGTGTGTAGGTACTAGGATTTGGCAGTTCATTATCCACAGTGGTAGGTTTATACATACAATTAGGTGAGTTCAGTGCAGGCGAACTACCAAGCTCACTAATGGCAGCGAAGCAAATCCACTGGCTAGTGCTACCAAAAGAAAGCTTAGCCCTGAGCCACTTATTCCCCTTGAAGTTAAAGTAAACTAACACTGATAGTCCAACATCATAGACATAGCCAGCCAGGATTTTCAGATGGGGAAGGAAGTGTCTTCCCCCCCCCCCCCCCCCCCTTCACCCTGCCATGAGCAAATATATCCACTTGGGTCAGTCCGCCCTTTCTGTTAATTATTATAAAGTAAATTTTCTGTATGTTATTTGCTAGGACCAAAAATTATAATACCAGATGTTATTAAGTTTTGACATCATCCGTACAAATAGAGAAGATTACTCTAAACACAAATTTTTATGATAAATTCAAGTTATTTCTTTGGTGTTTTGATTTCAGGTATCTCTACTTTTGTTTTAAATTTGGGGGAGGGAGAAGGGATGGCCCTCTTGCCTACTACCCCTTGGCTATGCCCTTGTATCATAATAAATTAGACATAAGAATATATGAATTGAGTAGAAGTTAGATGAATTAACCTGAACTGATTTCAATCGAAATTAACTGAATAAAATAAATGCCTTGGTATATAGCTCAGATATCGGTAAAATTCAACACATTGTTGCTTAGTTTAGGTAAAATATCGAGATTGCCACAGCTAATACCAAATTACCTTAAGGGATATAAAAGTTAGTGCGATATTTCTCTGTCCCTGCAAAGTTGCTGGCCGCTATGGAGAAGGTGTAGTTGGTGTTATAGCTGAGAGTGGTGTTAGTGGAGAAGGTGGTAGAGGTGGTGGTCTGTGGATAGCCCAGGACACCTCCACAGAGGGTGTGCCCCTCTCATTAGTGATGGAGAACTGCAGAGTCACTCTGACAGTGTCCGCTTCATATATAACATCAGCAAATGTTACGTCTGACACAACTATAGGAGGAAGGGAAGATAGTCTAGTTACTCTGATATCACCATACAGTGCATTTTATAAAGGCACCATCACCAGAAACCGTGAAATAAGCATAGCTAAATATCTACCTCCTATCTTGAGTGGAATATAGAGGAAGAGAGATCACGTTCACTTAATATTCATATATTAAAAAATGGTGAAGACAGTATATTCTGAAATTATTTAAAAAAAAAAATCAATTTCTCAATTTAAATTTAAAAAAGAGAAAATTTTCTCTGAAATGCAATACAACAGACGTTTCTTGTTTTGTGACACTTGTTCTATTGGTGAACCTTTCATCAACCAATATCTTTCATACTTGGAAAACCAGTGACCACAATATTTCCATTCTGTCATCAATATTTTAATGAGCCACTGAATGGGAAATGGTCAATTAGTTTTGGATGAATCAGTGGCAATGACGTCACAAGGGGGACAGCTGCAGCAAGAACCCAATGTAAGTGATACACTACTTCAACAAACTTCAACAATTCCTCCAGTTAGGAGACCAAATTCCGTCAGTATGCCCAGGAGTGGCAGTAGCACATAAGTACCAAGCTAGGTAGCATATGGAAGGAAAAAAAAACTGCAAAAGAGCAGCAGAGTAGCAAATCTGAAGGAAGAAGTGAAGAGGTCCTTTGGTAAAGTGAAATAATTTCTCATAACCTTAGAGCCTAGTGACACTGCAACTTCACCCAGCTCTGATTCAGGCACAGTAAATTAGGCTTAAAGACTTTCTTATTTATCATGATGAAATCTAGCTATTTGCAAAATAATTGCTAGCTAGCTTTGCCTACTTGTAGTGTGGAGCTGGATATTTAATAGCTACCTATATAGCTACAGAAAATGAGGATGAAGACTTTGCGATTTCTCATGGTAATACTTGCTAGCTAGCATGCCACTCTCAGTATGGAGGTAGATATTTAATAGTTAGCTATACAGCAAACTGTGTAATCATTAATCTTACACTTGGCTACAACATTTACAGCTAATATATTAGCTTTAAGGTTTGATTAATCGGGCAGTTACTAGCTATAAATGTCATAACAGTGTGTAAAAAAAAACAACAATTGAACACTTAGCCAACGATGGAAATCAGAGCTGGATGAAGCTTAAGATGAATCAGTGTATCTTCCCTCTGAAATTATGAGAAATTATTGCACTCTCAAAAGGGACCACTTTACTTATTCCTTTAAAAGAGCTGGGTCTTCAGAATAGCTATTCTGCAGTCGCTAAGTTACTATCTTGCTATGCATGAATGTAGTGCTACCACTCCTGGATATACTGGCTAAATTCGGCCTCCTAACTCCAGGAATCGTTGAGGTTTGTTGAAGTAGCTTATCACTTAAATTGACTTCTTGCTGCAGATGTCCCCTTTGTGATGTCAAGAAATAGTTACACCCCCACAGGAAGTAAATATTTAAGCTAAGTTTTCTTCATGAATAATAGACCTAAAATTTCCAAATTTGTTATGCATAAGGGCAAGAGGATAAAACATCAACAATTTTTTTTTTTCCATTTCAGTTATCCTTTAATAATATGGCATCCACTACAGTAGCTAATGGTTACGCAACAGAGGAAAAGAAATTTTAAAAGATTAACAATAAATTGTAGGTCATAAGGAACATCATTTTAACCTCAGAAAGACTTTCTCTTATCAATGTAATAGATAGATCCGGACAGTCTAAAAAAAATGAAGAATATCATAATTGAGTGCTAGTTTGAGTGTATAAGGTATTTTATTATAAATCAACTACAAATTTCTTTATGTTAAACTTCAGTGTCCACACCCTCTCTCTGTGGTGACTAGGGAGGAGGTGGAACAAAATGTGAGATAATGTCTGGGACTTGTGTCCACACTCACATCTTCCCTCACAGGATGATGCCACCTCTGCTGGTGTGTGTCATGGTGTACCCACAATGTACAGAGGAGCTGTACTATAAGTTAATGCACTAATAAGCTACTAACATACACACACACAGCCAGTCAACAGTCACTGCATGGTGGAGGTCAGAGAGGTCAATCTACACATCAAAGGCAGAGCTCCTCCCCCCCCACAAACACACCATCAGGAGTGCTAAGAATGTTTGTATTTCCTGATAATTCACTTTCTGACAGTAACATACTTTTAATGTGGCCAAATAGTGATCACTGCCACTTGACTACAAAAAGTCTACGCTATATAGTAATCCAAGTATGGCAGTCCATGCACCTGCACTACACAACAGGATTGGTTAAATGCATTCAATTTGAATTATGAAGGGAATAATTTTATTAATTAAAATGAATAATTATGTGATATTAAATCAATGTATGATCTGATATTCCAATGTAGAGAGAAGACTGGGAAGACAGAAGTGTGGAAGATATTGCAATAGTTAAAGCAGACGTCTAGATAATAGAAGTTTAAGTATGCCCTATAGTAATAGCATCCAGTAACATCCTCAGTGTTGTTGTATGTTATCCTCAGAGACAGTGTTATGACATTACCGTAGGATACATTTCTGTGGAATGAAGCCATGCCACTGATGTCGACACCATCTTTATATAGATAGTCATAAGGTATCATTCTATCATGAAATACTGCAGAAACATTGATCATCAAGACATTGTCAATTTCAAAAGTTTCATCAGTAGAGCCTTGATATGCTGGGAGAGCATAGTCTGAGATGACATCTTCTGGATAATATGTGGGAACACTAAACTCCTGCAGAATAAATGTCACTGGAGCGTAAAAGGCAAAGTTGGCCAACACCGGGAGAATATTTTTATCACAGATTCCTCCTTCATCACCAAAATATGTCGAGTGGATTTTTACTTCATACTTGCCAGCATCAGACTGCACCATATTGGATATGGTCAGGGATATCCCATTATGGCCTATACTGTGTCTACCATTAGAGGTGAGTTCAGTTCCATTGTGGGACCACACCAGGGAGGAGATAAATGCTGAGTAAAAATCTGTGGAAATGTTTATCCTCATTTCCATTCTCTCATTGAGCATGAAGGCTCGTCTGACTGGCTCTTCAGTATACAGAGATCCTATGAGATAAACATAGAGGTTGCCATATCATAAGTAAACCTTTATTAATTTCATAATTTTATAAAATACAACAAGACAATGTCAATAGGAAACATGAATAAAGCCACTCAAAACACCATTTCTAGATCTTGTGACTTCATTCAAATTAGCGTGGCTCGTAAGTAGGAATGCAATGAGGTTACCCTCTAATTTTTTAGAAAGTTTACAATGTTTTAATAGTATTGTGTAATGCTGAAGTTTATTTCTAATGTTACGAGTAATTAAAAAAAAATTTTTTTTTTAGTAAGGTCAGAATGTTTTGGAGACATGTAATGCTAAACTATTAGAACCATAAGGTGAGCTTTGGAATGAAATAGGCAAAATTATCAGTTTATTTACCCATAGCTGCCTATTTTCCAAAATGGAAGTAGGGACAGACCACACCCACCAGATACCACACCCACAATCCCCAATTATATATCTGCCTAGTGAGGAGGAGATAAAGCAGAATTAAAATATTAGCATAAAATGAAAAGTACAGGATAAATGTAGAGGAATGCAAAGGATGAATCTTTTTAAAATAATATAAATAATATAAAATAAAATAAATTGAGAAAATCAAATTGATAAACAAAAAAATAATGATTAAAAATTCAAATCTTATATGATAACCTGGCAAATGGCTAAAAGGATTCAATTGAGAATTGGCAGATATATCAAATTCAAATCTTATAATAATACGGCTAGGATATTTATGTGTATATAGAGAGAGAGAGAGAGAGAGAGAGAGAGAGAGAGAGAGAGAGAGAGAGAGAGAGAGAGAGAGAGAGAGAGAGAGAGATACTAGCAGCATATACCCGGCATTGCCTGGCCAATGTCAACATGAAACATTTTAGATGCCTCCCATATTCTGACTTGGTTGGCAGCCCGAATCAATTTCCTGTGGGTGTGGCTAATAAAAGAAACCACACACATTGACGAACCCAAATGTGGTAATAATCCTCACCAAGTTTCTTGGACTTATATGCCAAATTTCAGCCTCATTGGTTCATAAATGAGTTTTTCGTGGGCATAATGATGTCTTATGGGTGTGGCAATGATCAGACCACACCTATTAACAATGAACATGTCATTAGTATTGCTTACCCAATTGCTTGGAAACCTGATTCCAAATTCAGTCTGGTTGGTCTCTGGATTAGCTTTTAATAGCCAAGACAACTTCCAATGGGTGTGGCTATGGCCAAATCAAATCATATGTGGTCAATAATGCTTTCCTTGGTACTTGGAAACCACACACCAATTTTTTTGCCTGATTGGTCTCTAATTAACTCTCTTTAAGCCAAAATAATTTCATATGGTGTGGTTATGGCAAAACTACACCATTACCATGTCCAAAGTGTTTAACATCGCTCACCCAGAGGGTCTTGGAGAGAACATGCCAAATTCCAGCCTTTTTAGTCCAAGTATTTTGGTTGTGCTGCCTAGACACACACACACGTACAAACATACATACATACTTACGAACAAAAACATATATTAAAGAGTGTTTGTGAATCTAACTCCTTAGGTCCATGCGTTACTAACATGACTGACATGAAAACGAAAATGGGTGTGTTCATATACACATGTACTTCAAACATTTCCCAGATTATATTGATTCTAAATATATTTGGCTTCATGGCTATGACTCCCTAGGATCAAGTGTTTTTTCTGAAATGATATTTTGGAATTTAGCCTTACACCGGGAAAGGAAGAGGTGTGTTTAGGTGGGACCAAGCCCATGTTACTCACACAATGAAGTTATATATGGATACCAAGTTTTAGATCTGTAGCTCCAAGAGTTTTTCTTGCAAAAATACCATTTTCAGCCTTTAATCGTTACCATGGTAATCGTTTCATGGATTTTTACCCCCATGTTTTAAGTTGGGTGAAAACCTATTATCATGCCAAGTTTCAGAGAAACTCACCCCCTGGTTTGGCAAAAATGATGGTACAAGCATACAGAGAGACACTGACAGACAGACAGACAGACAGACAGACAGACAGACAGACAGACAGACAGACAGACAGACAGACAGACAGACAGACAGACAGACAGACAGACAGACAGACAGACAGACAGACAGACAGACAGACAGACATCTCCTTTTATATACATAGAAGATACATATCTCCTATGTATATAGATAGATAGATAGATAGATAGATAGATAGATAGATAGATAGATAGATAGATAGATAGATAGATAGATAGATAGATAGATAGAAATAGAATAAATATATAGATAGATATATAAATATATATATATATAAATATATATCAGAGAGTATGGTAGTACATTCTAAGTAGTTATTATCACAATAAAAAAGTGATGGCTTAATAGACTAATACAAAATGAAGCTTCACATCCTCTGCTATGGCTCAAACCTAGGCTACCAAAGTCACCTGCAGTCCATATAAGCTGCAACACAAACTACCAACATTGTTTCTATCTTCCGTATCAATCTCTAAAAAAGCAAGCGGAGACTTGTCAAAATCACCAAATATTTTTCATCTTTTTTCTTATTATCTTTAAATTCCAGGGCTAGAGCCTAGCTGGCTAGAGCAAATCTTGCAATAGTTATACTAACAGCTTAATATTTCTTTGGACCAGGTCCACGATGTCTTAATTTGCTTCGCCATGCTAACTAACTACCGAAGTATATCCCAGGCTAATAGCTGCATCGTTAAGTTGAAGCCGCCATTTTGACCACCAATTTGTCTACAAGCACAATTTAATACCAGTTCATGCCCAAGACAATGAATACCATTAAATTAAATTTTAAAAGGGGGTGTAGTCCCAACATTCAAATAAGCTAACAGTGAGTCTCTCCACTACTACCACCACCAGAACATTAACTACACTTCCAAATTTTGAATGTTAGTCAAATCCTTTAGCTAAATTTGTAACAGGTAGACATAGCATTGCTATAGCTAGCTAGCAGTTACTTCTTTCTGCATTTGGCAGTGAGCCTCTCTGAAGCTCTACACTGCTGACAGTGAGTCTCTCTCTCTCTCTGATGATCTACACTACTAACAGCAGCTTCTACTACTGCTACTGCTATTACTACCACTACTACTACTACTAGAACCAAAATTTTAAAAAAAATATCTGAGTGTACAAAACTAAAGGAACCAAGTGAAAGTAAAAAATATTTCTTTGAAACAAAACTGGTAAATAGGAATAACAAGTCATCAAAAAGTACAGAAACAAGAATTCTTTGACAGTGTATGCTATAAAAATTCACTACTTCACTGATTCCACATTGTCATGTAATGTGTAAGGTGTAATGCCGAAAGACTGCCACTTCTTCATTTTAAACCTAGCTACCTCATGTACACTAATTACTCTAGGTTCACAGAAACTTCGAAACACAGACTGTCACACTATCATGTAGAATTCTAAGGTCAGAGGAATTAGCAGGGGCGTAGCCAGGTTTTTGAAAAAGGGAGGGCAAATAATTATGACTATATAACTGAACTTATTTTGAAGGCTTTAAAATGGATGAAAAGATTTTGATATGAAATTTGCAGACATTATCATTTCGTAATGGGATAGTCGATACATGTAATAATAACATAAATGGATCCCAGTAAGGAGGGAAGGGAAGGAATTCAATTTTAATTACAAAAAAAATAAGAAAAAAAAAATAGTTAAAGCAATGAGATGGTGATTAAAGCAAGGTATTCTCCTGCAGGAGATTGATTTGTACACTCAAAATCCCCTCATCAGGGCAGCAATGAACAAGACAGCAGTGGCTGTACCTCAGAAAGGCCATATCAGGGTACATTTATTATATTCCCAAGTGCAAGTGGGTATTTGTCCTCTATACACAACATGCTTATTATCAACAGTGCTCTCTCTCTCTCTCTACATTGCTACTGGATAGGCATTGGCTGGTTGTTATTTAACTAAAACTAAAAACACAGAATAAATGATCAGCAAAATACAAATCATAAATCAACCAACTTCTAAGATTAGTACTCACTGTCTCTTTCTTTCATTTTGTCCATCTACTCACTGAAAGTTGTCTTAGAAGTCAAATCATCTTGTTTGCTTGGTGTCAGGAAAGAACTTGACCACTACAAACTGCAATATTGCAAGACCACAAGATGCAATTACAAGACAGAATGTATTTACAAACCCACACAAGGGAATTCTTTGACTCTGCTAATAAATCTCCCAAGTGAGTTTTACAGCCAGGATGGTTGCACAGAAAGGTTTCTCTCTTTTTGCCTCTTGGGGAGTTTGAAATCTTCCAAGCTCTCAGACCACCACTATGGCTGATCAGTCTTACCAGGTGTGTTTGCTGACTCACTGAAGGGACTCTTCTAATAAGCCACTTTTGAAAAAAAATCATTAGGACATCAAAAAAATAAGGAAAGAAAAATTGGAGTGATAATAAAATATATAATAAGGAAATACTGAGATTTATTTACTGCAACAATATTGGTTGATTTAAAAGAAGTTTTATAAACTAAAAAAAAAAATAATAACATACAAATAAACAAAGTATAATGATATTTCTTTATTAATTTACTTAATGTATTTTTTTTTTATCATGTAGGAGTGAGGACATTTTCATTAGCCAATAGCATGTGCTGAGTACCACCAGGCCATACCTCTCTCTCTGGGTGTATCAGGATAATAATCGTTTATGCCAGTGTACATTTTTTATATTCATTTTCCTGATAAACCACAACACCAAATGGAAGCCACTCTTCAGCATGACACTTCCTACACTGAGGATTGTGTATTACTCAAAACACTTGAGTCACCTGGTCACACCTCTTCTTGTGGGTGTGTGAGGCCAAATTTTCCAAATGGTACTTTGAACCAAAAAATGGACGAAAGAGATATAAATTAGCAGCACACGATACAGGTATATGACAATTAAATGGGCTGGGTTCAACCCATGTCTGACAAGAAAATATAGTACATATGTATGATGTATATGTGATTATATCCACTTTCCTGCTAAGTACATTACCAAATGAAAACCACTCTATAGAGGAAAACTCACCCTTCACCAAGGTTGGCTTTTAGCCATAAAAAATACTCCTGGCCACTCCTTTTCCTGTAGCTATGTCAAAAGTGCCCAAAATTTGTTTGGCCAAACCGAAGGACCTACACTAATGTCCAGTTATTGTACCATACTATATAATGTCAAACCTACTTGAAATTTGGGTAGGAAGAATGATATTTTAATGAGAGCATGCTATTCAACCTCTAACTTATTACAATGTGCCTTGCAATATTCGAATGAACTTCCAGACTCTATGTCATATTCCATACTCTCCGGCAAAAATCAGACATTGCATTATACTTTATAACTGACATCTGTAGCATAAATCAGGCTTGCCATGTTTGGTGATAGCAGGAGTATGTGTTGGGCTTGGGTTGCGCTGGATCTCACCTGGCCACACCTTTAGTGGGAGTGTCAGGACAGTCACATTCATAGACTAGGAGACCTAGAGGTGAGGCACTGCCTACCTTGCTCTGGCTGCCATTCCCAGCAAATTATTTTGTCAAGGCTAAGAAAGGTCCAAAGTGGGGATTTGAAGCATTTGATTGTGGGTTTAAGCCCCACCACCAGGGATTTCTCTCTTTCCTTCTTTCTCTTTCCTCCTTCTCCCCTCCCCCTCTACCCTTTTCCTTTTTGTTCCCTAGTTGCCCTGCTGCTGCAACTACTTCTCAGCAGAATTGCTATTTCCTAAATTGTTTGTCTGTATCTATCCACTCAAAAAGTCTCACAAGGAGGTCAAAAGAGCAATTTAAAAATCGTGGAATTTAACTCACATAACAAAGATAACTGGCACTTTCATCAACAATTGTGTTCATCATAAAATTTTGTACTTTCATTAATTCACTTGATTAAAATAGATATACCCACACTATCCTATTGTCAGTTCATTAGTAGCACAGTGTCTCCAAATTAATAATGAACAATCAAGTCAGTTACATGCTAATGCCTGTACTATTATGCAGGCCATCAGTTCTTGTTAGTATATAGAAATGAGAAACCAAAACTAAAAGAACACACAATCGAGGTAGCTGGGATGCAGACTAAGTGGCTATGTTATTATTTCAGTCAACTTTTTTAATTCACTTCATTTTGTCCATGGTAACACATCACCCACATATATTTCTGTGTGTGTGTAAGGAAGGTCCAAAAATGTAGATTTGAAGCTTGTGATTATGGGTTTTAGCCCCACCACCAGGGATTTCTTTCTTTCCTTCTTTTTCTTCCCCACTTTCTTCCTTCTCCCCTCCCCCTCTACCCTTTTCCTTTTTGTTCCTTAGTTGCCCTGCTGCTGCAACTACTTCTTGGCAGAACTTGTAATTGCTATTTCCTAAATTGTTCATCCATATCTATCCACTCAAAAAGTCTCACAAGGAGGTAAAAAGAGAAATTTAAAAATCAAGGAATTTATTTCACATAACAAAGATAACACGCATTTTCATGGACAATTGTGTTTATAATAAAATTTTGTACTTCATTAGTTCACTTGATTAAAATAGATATACCCACAGATCCTATAGTCAGTTCATTAATAGCATAGTCTCTCTGAATTAATAATAAAGAATCAAGTTAGTTACATACTAATGCCTGTACTATTATGCAAGACATGATTGCTTGTTAATATATAGAAATGAGCAACTAAAACTAAAGGAGCACATAATCAAGGTAGTTGGGATGCAGCCTAAAGTGGCCATGTTATTATTTTATTCAACTTTCTTAATTCACTTCATTTTGTCCATGGTAACATATCACCCACATATTTCTGTGTGTGTGTGTGTGTGTGTGTGTGTGTGTGTGTGTGTGTGTGTGTGTGTGTGTGTGTGTGTGTGTGTCTGATTTTGTGTGTGTGTGTGTGTGTGTGTGTGTCTGATTTTGTGTGTGTGTGTGTGTGTGTGTGAGTGTGTGTGTGTGTGTGTGTGTCTGATTTTGTGTGTGTGTGTGTGTGTGTGTGTGCGTGTGTGTGTGTGTGTGTGTGTGTGTGTGTGTGTGTGTGTGTTCATACATATTATCTGGACTGACATATAAACTTTGCCATGCTATACTTACCATGCACTTACACAAGTTTATCAGCTGATCCAAGAACTGTTCCATTCAATGCTACAGTACAGGTGTACCTGCAGTATCGCAGGGTGTGCCAATTGTAAGTTCTGTTGAAACTCTCACTGCTCTGAGTGAAGTAGAGATAAATCCTCTCCACAATCCTCCACCTCACAGGTGAGCTGCACTCTTTGGTCAACTCTGAAAGGTCCTTGACTTGGACTAGTGGAGATTTTTACTGAAGGGACTGCTGCTCCAACTCTGCACATAATGCCACTGGACACTGCAATGGATACACAACTATGTCAATATGACAGGTAGTCCACACAGCTGGAGCTAACACTCTTACCAACACATAGTGACAGCAAACACACGTAATACGGGACCATCATCACCATGAACTGAGAGAAGACAACTGCGGAAAATAGAAGTGTTCGCCAGAAAAAATTTTCTGCAGCACTGACAACGTAATACATCTGGTAAACTTGTAGAGTTTAGCACTACCGCTGAAAATAAAAGAATAATGACTATACGCCCACCTCTAATATTATGTGGTACGAAGTTACGAAATTATATGAAAAAGAAAATAGTGTAAAATGGAAGTGTAGTCTCTCTGTGTGCTTCTGTCTCTCTGTGTGCTTCTATCTGTCTGCGTAGGCTATTACTGCATGCCTGCCTGCTGCCTGCTGCCTGCTGCCTGCTGCCTGCTTGTAGTGTGTATGTTGTGTGTGCATGCTGTGTGTCTTGTCAGTGTGTTATAGCTGTCTGTCTCTGTGTGTGTCCAGTCAGTGTGTTTGTTTCTCTGAGTTCTTGACAGAGAAAAGTAGGTGTCCAAAAACTACAAGCTTATATCTTCTTGTTACAGGAAGCAGAGTAGGCCATTGAGAAATGCAAACCTGATGTTAATTTTGGAGTTAGGACCTTGTCATTTAAAACAACTGCCTAGATTTCGTAGCAGGTTTCTGCACCTTGGTATACATTTGAATTAAAATTACTCCAGAATTGATTTTTACTAATTTTTTATTGTTAAGAACATCCGAGTTTGTTGATACAAGAAATTTGTTACTACTAAATATTTTTACTGACTAAATATTTTTACTGTATGGAAACCCTATGGTTATGTATAGAACCCAAGAGTTGCAAATCTTACCACAACTCTAACCTGATGTTAGGTGTTCTAAACAATAGTCTTGTCCTGTATAAAACACTACTTCTTAATAAATATTATAGTTGTTATTTGCCACACGTCTTAAAACTGAGGGGCACTTTAAAAATATGTCCATGGCCACACCAAATTTTATTAAGCACACCCAGTTGTATTATCCACACAGGACAGTCTAGTAGAATTAATTTAAAACAAGAGAGAAGGATTATATTATGATATATGAAATTAATTACTAAAGTTCCCTCTTCTAATCATTGACTACTATAAATTCATTGGCCATCATATGTATGAATATGTTTTTTATTTTTATTCAACCATAACAACAACATTGATTTATTGCGGTTTCTTGACTTTAATAGTACGAGCAAAAAAAAGAAAAAAAAGAAGCAACAACCGGCCCATTGGATGGGCTGTAATCACAAAAGCATATGCTTTGAAGGCATATGTTGTAGACTTTTAAAACAAAAGTGAACATGCGATTAGGTCAGTGTTTCTTTAGAAGTACTATTTTTTTGGCATTTTTAGGCTTACACACAAAGAGGAAGAGGTGTGGCTAGATGGGACCCACCTCATGTTATTTACAGTGTCAAATTGTGTCCCCATGCCAAGTTTTAGGCCTAGGGCTCCATTCCTTTTTATAGTAGAAGTATTAATTTTACACTATTTTTTGAATACATAAAGTGGTGTGGCCATATAGACATTTTCTAGATGTTCCCCTGTTGACAATGACTATATATATATTATTTAGGGCTTCTCATTCTCATCTGCTGGAAATAGCAAACCTTGGCAAAAATGTCCATGATGAAATAGAATTACCAAGTTATTTATATTATTGCTACTGCAAGTAAATCCAGTGATCGATTTGATTTTCAGTTGACAAGTTTACTGCATTAGGATAAACTTTATTTTTGAGCTGTGTGCTGCACTACTGGGCTTTAGAATTGACTCCCTTAATAAACTGCCTGCCTTCAGCCCAGAGATGATAATAAACTGAATGATATGACAACAGTGCACAATTCTTACACATAGCTAGATAGTCACACAAACAATACAATCCTTGACACTAATCTCTATAATTATAGAAACATGATACAATTAATGGACGTTAATAAGGTCAAACAAACACAATGCAGTCAGTCATTGACACTAAAAAGGAAAAAAGGAAGAAAATAGCTGAGTAAAAAAAAATTTAAAAGGCCCAACCTCATAAGTTCTTTATATTTGTATTAGATAATGGGATAAGAAGAAAAAAAGATAGAGAAGGGAAAATGAGAAGGGAACAAAAATAGAGGAGAAGGAGAAAAAAACATGCATAGTAGTGAATTACACCACTGCCTTTGGACTAGAAAGGAAAGAAGAAAAAAAAAGGAAATAACAAAAATTTCAAATGATTTTCCAATGAAAAGAATGGAAAAGAAGGTAAGCTACAAAAAAAGGTAGATGAAAACGATGGAAGGAAAGAATGGAAAGATTGAAGAAAAAAGAATAAAAAGATTTAAGGAATAAGTATAGGAAGGAAAAAATATAAAAGAAAGAAAAAAGATCAAAAGAAGAAAAAAAATGAAAGAGGAAAAAAAGGCGGGTAGAGATAGGAGTTTAAAAAAAAAATAGGTAGGAAAAAAAAAGAAAATAAGATATAAGAATAATGAAAATAAAAAAGAAGAAAAGATAAGATAGAAGGGGAAAAAGATAGAAGGAAGGAAAAAACAACCAGGGAGAAAAAAGATGGGAGGAAAAAAGATAGAAGAAAACAATAGATAAAAAAAAGACAGAAAGGAAAAAATTAGAAGGAAAAAATATATAAGGAAGAAAAATGGTGGAAAGAAGAAAAAAAAGAGATAGAAGTTAACTAATAAAGCTTCGAAATACTATGCTTTACTATTCCACCACAATCATGCAGGCTATTTTTAATGGAAATTTTGAATTTTTTTTTTCCTCACTAAGGGTGCCACTTTCTTAAAAAAAAAAAAAAAAAAAAAAAAAAAAAAAAAAAAAAAAAATTTGGTGATAAAAATATGTCAGGATACTCACATAACTTTAAAAATTATTTTGGGCCATCTGATCGAAACTGTGGGAGTAGTTCTTGAGTTGCTATCCTTTGTTTTCCTTTCAATTCTGTAATTTTCTGGTGTTTCTTCAACCTAAACTGCTGACAATTTAACCTTGCTGACTAGCTGCAAGTGCAGTTTCATATTCTTACAGAAGGAAAACCAACAAATATCTCTGTGCAGCTGTATTAGAGCAGCAACTACATATAAAAGGTTGGGATAGGGAGGGGAGGGGGACAAAAGGGTATTGGTAGCATGCTTTAAGGCAGCTCTGAGCATGTCAACCTCCAGTCTACTACAGAGACAACAAAGGTTAGCCACAAAAGAGGAAGTTCAAGGGTAAGTAGCACCTTAGCACTATTTTAAAGCAGGATATACTCCCTCATAAACAACCTTACAGTGCACACTGAAAACTGAAATGGAGCTTGGAATTTATTTCAATGGAATTAAAAAAAAAAAATTAATTATTTTAGATTTAATTTCCAGGTTTTCTAGAGTGGGTTAGTGGTTATAAGTTGGTGGCACAGCACTATTATTCCTTATGAGTAAGTGGTTTGCAAAATACAAATGGACTATTGGATTGGACTTTGGTTTTTTAAATCAAATTACGAAACAAGCTAATATCCTGCTTTTCAAGGCACAAAAATTTATTCTGGAATCTGTCACTTAGCTCACTTTTTGTCAAAGGTCTATCAAGGTGATGGGAAAAGACCTTACTACCAAGATTAAAACAAAGTGGTGTTGTACATAGAAATCTACACTGGCAATGCAGGACACACAAAGAATGTTTTCTACCCTGAGGCTATTAGAATAAGAATCCAGAACAAGGTTCCTGTACCTCTGCTAGTAAGGATATAGGATTGAGAGAGATAAGTGTGGAAGAAGAGGCAACCAAGGTGTTAAAAAATAGATTAAAATTAAATATATAAAAAAAAAAAATCAATAGGTAAATTTTTTAAAAACCAATAAACTCTTAATATGGTACTGCAAGGCTTGTTGCCTGTGGGTCAAGATCTCTGATGAAAGCAGAACACAACTACTCACACATTGAAAGAGAAGCTTAGAGCATCATGTGGAGAAGCAAGTAATTCAATATCAGTCTATATCTTGATGAGTTTCCATGCATTGGTCACTGACCACAAGCCACTAATGATCTTATTCAATTAAAATGAAGCTTTTTCACTTTTTGGTATCAGCATCTGGAAAGATTCTGAGATAGGTAATTATTGATGAGTTAAACATTCACTATTCAGTACAGATCCAGCACCAAGCCTGGCAATGTGGATGCACTATCTAGACTTCCTCAGGACAATCAGGGGCTAGTGTGCAACAAAGATATTTCAATTCATTAAGTTTAACTGTTTGAAGAAATTCAAGTATTAGTAAAAATATTAGAGAGATTATAAATAAAAATCCTGTGGTATCCAAGGATTTACACTATGCATGAACTGGATGGCCACCTAAGCCTATCAAAGAAGGCGGCTCACCTTATTATAAAAAAAAAAGAATGCAGGTTATAATACCAACAGATATAAAAGAGAAAATTCTCACCTTGCATGAGATTCACTTTGGAATAATTAAAATGAAAGTTCTACCAAGATTGTACATGTGGTGCCGTGGTGTTGGTGCCATGGTGTTGGTGCCATGGTGGCTGGGCATAATAAAAACACAGGGTCCACTACATCTGATAGAATTTACTACGAGACCATGGCAAAGGATACACCTGGATTTTGCTGGTCATTTTCAATGCCATATTTATTTTATTGATAATAGTATTTTCCTACTCCAAATGGCCAGAGGTGGTGCCAGTGAAGACCACAATAACAGGGAAGGCTATTCAAGAGCTGAGAAATATATTTCGATGTTTGGTCAGAACAATTGTTATCAAGACAATGGTTCAGAAGAATTCTATTGAATTTACTGTGGAAACGGCCATACTAGGTCAAATGACCTTGCAGAAAGATTCCTACACACTTTCAGAGAAAGACGTAATGAATTAGGAGATACCAGCAATAAACTGGCAAACTTCCTGATAATTTACAGGAAAACTCCTCAGTGAACAACCATGGCTATTCCATTGATGCTCCTACTGAAGAGGGTTCCGAGATACAAGATTGATATCACTAAACTTGACTAAACCAAATAGTGGGAGAAAGATGAAAAATAGAAAGGAACAGTTTTTATAAAACAACCAAAGCAAATTAATTTTAAATACAAGAAACAGTCAGGCTCACTAATATTTGTGGAACATAGAAGTGTGTTCCAGGAGTAATTCTGGAACAATTCTAGAACGTACTGATCTACTGATCGCACTATCTCATTGAGTGGATATGCAAGGGTTAGTGTAGAAAGAATACATTGAAAGCATACAATTTTGTCAGTTAGTACAACTAACCAGTAACATAGCATGGAACAACCACAGTTAGTACCTTCACAGGATGCTACTACAGTTCCACCACCACTAGAAGATTCAAATTACAAGTAATGTACTCTGATTGAATATGAAGTATTGGGGTCACTTATTATTATGGTGTGTGCAGGTGTGTGTGTGCGAGTGCATGCGTGTGTGCGGGTACACGCATGTGTGCGTGCATGCAAGCAACCATATGACTACAGCCATGTATAGAGTTAAATTTTTCTTTAGTTTGAAATAAACTTGGTGTACTTCACTAGCTCACAACAGTCTCTATATTTATGCAGACATCACCTACTGTGATGATCAGATGCTGCCCTATAAATTCTGATTTCTTCACAGGCCTGCAGCTCAACCTCACCTGCACTATTACTCTGTCACAGTTTGTGCCAGCATTAACAACCATCTCTATTGAATGGAGCCAATCAGGTTCCCTGTTCACCACCACCAATAGAGTAACTGTGGGGGGGCGGCCAGTGGAGGTGCGGCCAGGACACTACCAGACTAATGTAGTGTTCAACATTTGGGATAGCACCAGAGATGAGGGAGAATACACATGTGCTGTGAGGGTTCTCCTGATGTAATAACAGAGTCCACTGCATCTTGCTTTATCACTCTGCCCAGTAAGTCTGTAGATACCAACTAATACTATTTACCAATATGCTGGTATAAAAACATTAGTTAATGTTGATTAGGTTTAAATACCTGGTCATTATTTTTTTACACTTATATATATCTATATATAAATTTTTCCAAATCATCCACTGCAAGTAACTGTTGTATAACCTTCACAGGATTCTACTGCAGATCCACCACCAATGGAAGATTCAAATTACAAGAATTCCAACTATTTTAGTGATAATATAATTAGTATACTGTGGTTTAATTATACAGTATTTGGGGTCACTTATTCTTGTGTGTGTGGTGTGTGGTGTGTGTGTGTATGTGTGTGTGCGTGTGTGCATGTGTGTGCATGCATTCATGTGTGTATAGCCATGTATTAATTTGGATTTTTTGTTTGAAAGTAAATTGGTGTGCTGCACTAGTTCATGACATTCTCTATAAAAAATTTTTAAATATTTCTCAGAAATACAAAAACAGTAAGTAGGGATGATATGTCAGCAAAAAAGTGCAGAAACAAGAATTTTTAAGTGTTCAGTGCCAACAATCCTGACACTACAGAAGCAATTCATTACTGTGTTGCACATACCTAGTTTATGGAATTCCTTTAGTTTTTGTGTAGACCTGGTCCCACCCAATACACCACCCAGATAGGGGAGGCTACACCGAAAGTGTAGAATGTAAAGTGTGTAAAATAGTAAGGGTGAACTCTCTCTATTGTATGTTACATTTGTGGTACACCAGTTTTTCATTTTTCTGTATGCTTGTTTTATGGCAGAAGAGAGGGAGACATCCAACTGCATGGTGTAAATATTCTGACAGACTGCAGTCATGCGTATGAAGACATAGAACATTGCAGGATTCCATGCCCTCCAGTATCAGCAACAAAACAAGCTGGTGGTGTCAACCTGGAGCCATGTCCTGCCTATGTCTGCACTGTGTCAGAGTCTACCTCCAGCTGAGACAGATATGTGTTAATGGACTGAATCAAAATGTTGAACACACTAATAGTTATCCCAGTTGACTTCTATATGTAATATTATTATGAGTGATTTTGTTTGTGTTTCCTATTTTTGTTCGGATTACAGAGGATAAAATTGCTTCCTGTTGTTACTGTATATTTAATGTGTAATCAATCATTTGTCCTTTTTCTCTATAAAATACATTTAGATATACTATGGTTACATGATCATTCCCACTATTAAGCTTATTTCATTCAATAATGCTGACTCTGTTACTGTTCTGGCTTTAAAATTAAGTACTACTCATAGCTACATGTACTTTAGTATTGTAAAAATTTGTGGGAATATCCCCCATACATCTGGAGTGGGGGGGGGGGGGGGAAATCTGGAACCCCCCCCCCCCCTTGGACTCTTGCATATATACCCTGTTATACTCCACCTATGTGTCTTGTTTCAATATTGACATATACACTCACTCTATGTCTCAATGGGCCTCAGTGTGAGAGTGACCTTGCTGAGGCCATTCCTGCTCTGGAGTCAGCCCTGGCTGCTCTCAACACTCTCAAACCAGCAGACATCACCATAGTGAGGACTATGAACAACCCACCAGTAGGGGTCAAGCTGGTAATGAGTGCTGTGTGTGTGATGAAGGATATCAAACCAGACCATATAAATGACCCCTCTGGTGTAGGTAAGAAGAATGAGGATTTCTGGGGACCATCAAAGAAACTTCTAGCTGACATGAAGTTCCTGGATGGATTGAAGGAGTATGACTAGGATAATATTCCAGTAGATTATCACCTCAGGATATTACTCATGCACTCTGTTTGTATGTTTCAATGCAACATCATTATGCACACTGCTAATCATGCATGTGTAACTATAGAATTGCCATGTATTATTGTGAAGAGATTAAAAATCAGTAGTTGGTTGCTCATGCTGCAGATACAAGTGTATACTGCATACCAGCTGGAATGATTATGAAAGAAGAAGAAGAAGAAGATTATGAAGAAGATCAAGGCAGACTTTGTGCCCAATCCTGAATTTGACCCTCTCAAAGAGCGGATGGCCTCCTCTACAGCCGAAGGGCTCTGTAGATGGGTCAAAGCCATGGAAATATATGACAGAGTAGCCAAGGTGAAACAGATAGTCTTATTGTGATCTCATATATCATAACACTTCTTATTCTATGCTACTAGTGTAGAAAATATCATTGTCTAATTAATAATGCTATATTAAGGCATCCTCACATAAATTAGACTATTTTATATATATATGTATATATATTTATATATATGTATATGTCTGTATATATATGTATACACACACGCATGCATGCATGCACGCATGCACGCACGCACGCACGCACGCACGCACGCACGCACGCACGCACGCACGCACGCACGCACGCACGCACGCACGCACGCACGCACGCACGCACGCACGCACGCACGCACGCACGCACGCACGCACGCACGCATGCATGCACGCACACACGCACGCACGCACGCACGCACGCACGCACGCGTACACACACACACACACACACACACACACACACTATGCTTTTTCCAGGTCAGTGGTATGTACTAAAATAATTGAAAGGATACTTATATATTTAAACAAATAATTCAAACTGGAATGATGTTTGTATAACATGGTTGTGTTTATCAGCTCGAATATATCCCAGAACACTCACAATATCCTTATTGTTCAAGAATTCCGGAGTGTCTTGTTGGCTACCTCAGTAATGGTTCCTCCTCCTTTGCAGCTGCATATTACATAATTTGGGCTTTCAGTGGCTTTATGTGTACCAAAGGCTTTGGGAACACATTTCAGGATGGACATTTTTCTCTACATTTTTATAGGTTCCATTTCATGCATATGTCACTCTGCACAATATTGGTAAGGAATTTCTCATCTATTCAACTGAATCATGTACACAACTAATAAATGATGCCATACACTCAGTAGGTTCAAGACATTGCAAGTAAAATGCTGACAAGTTTAACAACTACAAAGATGGAATTATTTTGAGAACTTTTTTTTAATACTCTGCAATTAAAATAATACAATCAAATTAATATCACACTGTTGAGTCAGTTATTTATATATATTTATATACACAGAGCAGCTTAGAAGCACAATTTTATACTATCCGTGTATATCATGGTTGTGTTTCCAGATTATTTGCAGGTCCTTTTTCCAAAAAAAAAAAGAAGTTGGAGGAAGCACAGGCTGTCCTGGCTGAGACCATGCTCATCTTCAATGCCAAGAGGGCAGAGCTTCAAGAGGTGCAGGAAATGTTGGCCACTCTCAAAGAACAATTTGAAGAGAAGACACAAGAGAAAGAGTAGCTGGAGGAACAGGTTGACCTCTGTGCTATAAAGCTAGAGAGAGCACAGAAGCTGATAGAAGGACTGGAAGGGGAGAATAACAGGTGAGGTGGATGTGAAGGTTCAGAATGCAAGTGGAAGTATATAGGTGTGTGTTCAGAGTGAAAGTTTGAGTGTCTGAGTGTATTCTCATGGTGTAAATGGTGAGTCACTTGGTGTGTACTCAAAGTGAACTTGGGTTTCTATAGCTTCACAGGAAGCTAATTATTATTATTTTACTGTTCAGGAGTTGAACATAAGCAGTTAATTGTTGATAAAAATTTTAAAAAGAGTTGTTATGGGCAAGCTTTCATACTTGGTAAGGGGTCTGTTTATTTTTGTACACAAGTTTCTACGTTTGTTTTCACTAAGGTGAAAGGTGAGAGGTTAGAATGAATGCATGATTTGTTATATCCCAGAAAATGTGCCATTTACTGTAATGGTCTTAAGTGTATACTAGTTAATGTTCTGTAATGTATCTTTCACAGGTGATCTGCAACAGCAAAGGCTCTGAAAGAGACTTATGACAACTTAACTGGAGATATGCTCATTTTTTCAGTGGTCATAGCTTACGTAGGAGCCTTTACATCTGCCTTCAGGTACATACAGTACATCAGGCAACCACATATCCTTGCTAGAGGCTATGGACTGAACATGAATCTGACAAACCTCCAGTTAGTGTTGTGTTAGCCTTGAGTGCCACGATTGTGCCCTGAAGTTTGTGGTCGAGCTTGCATTGTAGTACCAGAAAATAGCTGCTGCTGTTATTCTCCTTTGTTGTTTCCATTGTTTTTTTGTTTTTTTAAGTTTTTGTTATTATTATTAATCTGCATACCTCCATTCCCCAAGGAAAAAAATCCACCTTTCAACTTCATTTTTTCATCCTTAAATTGTATCTCTATTGTAGTTTCCCTCTGAGTGACACAGCATTGGTGTATGACTCTGTCATATTTTAATATTTTTCTCACTTAGTTATCCTCATTGTTGTTTATTATTAGCTGTTGATGTGCCATGTTACATCTTTGTTCAGGAGCAACTGTGTGCTAGACTGGATAAAAGTGTGTCAGTCACATGACATACCCTGCTCCGACGAGTTCAGCCTCAGCAAAACTCTGGGTTGACCAATCACCATACGTGAGTGGAACATCGCTGGCCTACCAACAGACTCCTTCTCTGTGGACAACGGGGTAATAGTGGCCAATGCCAGACATTGGCCTCTCATGATTGACCACCAGGGCCAGGCTAACAAGTGGGTGAAGAACTCAGAGAAGAAGGAGAACCTGCAGGTGGTGAAACTCACTCAACTGGACTACATGCAGACACTGGAGAACTGCATCCAGTTTGGCACACCTATGCTAATAGAGAATGTGGGAGAAGAATTGGACCCTAGCCTGGAGCCTCTGCTCTTGAAGCAGACATTTAGACAAGGAGGGGTGTCATGCATCAAGCTGGGGGACAGCACCATCGAGTACTCCAATGACTTCAAGCTGTTCATCACAACTAAGTTAAGGAACCCTCACTATTTGCCAGAGTTCTCCACCAAGGTCTCCCTCCTCAACTTTATGATTATTCCAGAGGGTTTGGAGGACCAGTTGCTGGGCACTGTGGTTACCAAGGAGAGGTATGTTGAATTGTCAGTACCTGTTGTTGCAACATGTCACATTTGTGTGACCTTTTGTGAACAGGCCAGATTTGGAAGATGAAAGAAACGCAGAGTGCTTCTAACAAGAAACAGCTGTAAGAGATAGAGGACAAGATCTTGGAGACTTTTTCAGCCTCCAAAGGAAACATATTGGAAGATGAGTCCGCCATTCTCATCTTGGACTCCTCCAAGGTCCTTTCAAATGAGATATCCAAGAAGCAGAAGGTGGCAGAGGAGACTGAGACTAAAATTGAGCAATCTCTGGCTGGCTTCTGGCCTGTGGCCATCCACAGCTCCATTCTGTTTTTTGTTATCACTGAGCTGCCCAATATTGACCCCATGCATCAATATTCCCTGTAATGGTTCATCAATAACTCCCTCATTTTCATCTCCGAGGTTGTTATGTGATATAATGTACAATAAAAATGTGTTTGATAATAATATTTTGATTGCAATAGGGTAAGCCTGACTGTAATGTTTAAAAAGAAACATATTATATATATGTGTAGGAACAGTGAACTTTGGTTCCATTATTTATATCACATCCACTTTGATACCCCTTTATGTAGACATTTTAGATTTTTTTTTACAAAATATTTATTATGAGCATGTTAGGCTTGTGATCAAGCTGGTTTATACTTTTAATTACCCTGCTCATGTCTTCACTTCAAAGTTTCTGATTAATGTCGATGGTATAAAAATATATTAAATATTGTCATCTGAAAAACTTAACTGAGCACTTCATCTACAACTTTTACTGCAACACCTGCAGGTCCCTGTTTGAAAAGGATAAACTCCTTTTCTCTTTCCTCCTCGGTGATAACTTACTGTCGTAAGTCCTTCAGTAAAAACAAAGGTTGGTTTGAGTTGGGAACACAGCCACCCCACCATATGGAGAATTAGAACGAACATATTTGTTTCCTATTATCTTTTTTTTTTCCATGTGATCATTTGTAGCAGGTCCAACAAGCAGTTGAACAGTTCAGAGTTCATGTTCTTCTTGACAGGAGGTGTGGGGCTAGAGAATACCATCCCTAACCCCGCCCCTTCATGGCTCTCTGATAAGTCTTGTAGTCAATGACTTTGTCAAGTTCAACCTTGGACACAAGTTTGTGGAGCCACCTTCTTTTGACCTGGCCTGCTCCTCTGCTGCTGCAGAATTGTCACTTGCCAGTGTCCTGGATGCCAACATTGGAGAAGCTGTTTGAAGAAATGTGGCCAGAGAGTGTAGGTAGGTAGGTATGTAGGTAGGTAGGTAGGTAGGTAGGTAGGTAGGTAGGTAGGTAGGTAGGTAGGTAGGTAGGTAGGTAGGTAGGTAGGTAGGTAGGTAGGTAGGTAGGTAGGTAGGTAGGTAGGTAGGTAGGTAGGTAGGTGTTTAAGTGGGTTTGTAGGGAGTGAGTATGTGGATAGGTAGGTGGGGGTGGGTGTGTTAGTAGGTCAGTGCAGAGGTAGGTCAGTGTATAGGTAGGTAGGTAGGTAGGTGCATTGCTGAGCATGTCATATTGTGCATGCATGTATATGCTCATCATTGCAATTCTACATGTACATATGTGGCATAATAGAATATCATTGTATATATTTTTAGTTACAAGTATGCTTGTACTTTGTTTTGAAGTATTATATCTTGCGTTACAGTTTGTGTGTTTGATACTTTATCTATGTGTGTGTTTGTCCATTCTTCTGCCATTTTGTGTATGGTGTTCTAGTTTCAGGTGGCAGTGTTGCAGAATGGAGTGAAGATGACTAACGAACCACCTACAGGTCTCAGGAAGAACCTGCTCCAGTCCTTTCTCACTGATCCCATCTCTGACAGAACTTTCTTTCAAGCTTGTCCGGGAAAAGAATCAGTATAAATATTGATTATTAATTTTTTTTTTTTTTTTTTAAATCTTTAGCACTTTTTGACTTGCATGTTAACAAACTGGACATAATCTTATTGTTATTTGCCTTGATTGATTAACATTGATTTTAATCCTATTTTAAATTAAGGACAGTTTCTAGCTTAGAATATTAAAGATTATTATTATTTATTATGCCAGTGAAAGTCGAGAGATGTTTGTTTTAAAATATCTATTTCATTTTTAAGTTTACAACTAATGGTTATCAAGTGAATATCCAGGCACAAGTAATCAACTAATCCAGAGATATGCAGTACAGATACAAATGTATGTGTAATCCCTCTTGATGAGCCTGTATAGTTTTTGTTATGGTCTAAGAAAAATAAAAATTTTTATAATCAGAAAAAATAAATTTTCAAAAATTGATGAATCTATACAGTAAACCTGTATAGAGATCAAGTAAGCTTAGAACAGTGGCAGAATGATGTGGTAGCTGATAGTAGGTTAACATACTCAGGAGGGGTATACAAGACATTTCATACTTGTGACCACAAGAATTATTCAAATTTAGGCTGATTTATTAGTGAGCATGGAGACAAATTATAGCAAAGAGCATTGAAGACATGTGCAAGAGTAGCTGGGAGGTGGACTATACTCCTTCATGTTGTACAGCAGGTGCATCCATTACTATGCTACTTTACACAGCAGCTCTGTCAACTGCAAAAACTGAAAATGCTCAAGTACAGTGAAGCTTGGTTATGCCCTATTTTTCTCAGAGACTGACCAATGAATTCCAAAAATTAGAGAGGTCCATTTTAAAGGAATGGAAAGTAACTTTAAGGTAACTGATTCACAACAGTTAGCAATTGTTTCTCTGTGTATTACTAGCAACACACTTCAACATAGTTGGGATTCTATTTACGTAAGTGTTGAATTATCCTTCCATATGATTGTGGGAATCTCTCCTCTCCCCGTTTCTCATCTCCATATAGGCCTGGGAGAAGTTGCTCTTCTCCCTGTGCTTCTTCCATGCCCTAGTCCAGGAGAGGAGGAAGTTTGTTCCCTTAGGCTGGAACATCCCCTACGGCTTCAATGAGTCAGACCTTCGTATTAGTGTGCAGCAACTGCAGATGTTCATCAATGAATACAATACTATTCCATTTGATGCAATCACTTACCTCACAGGTGAATGCAACTATGGAGGCCAGAGTTACAGATGATAGAGAGAGGTGAGTACAATGTCATCTGACTATGGATTATTCTCTATTTTTACCATCCATCCATATTTAGTAGTTGATTACAGTGTTAATATTTATGTATGATTAATATAATAGCTTAGAAATTACTTTTCATCATTGTTGTCTATGTTTGCTTGCCTATTTTCATGGAGATGATGATAATTTGCACACGTTTGCAGTATCAATATTCATATCTGACTAACTTTATAGCTTAGCAATTCAATTTCAATATTATGATAATTTAATATCTGAAAGCCAATAATCATAGAAATGATGATAATTTCCATGTGCATAAGCATTGCTTGATGAGTATATTGTCCACCTTTTATTGTCCGGAATTTGTTACAGAGCCTAAATACAATCTCTCTCAGAGTGGCACCTAATTTATATCACCTAAAGGTAATTGTTATAATGTAGTGCTATATGAGCTAATAAGGTACTCTGCAATGCTGTATATTATATACAGTATAACAGTGCAAACACATACTTATAGCTAGTGCAAGTATATGCTCATGGTATCCTATTGATGGAAACTCAACAAAACTTGTCAGCTTGTCCAATTAACCACCAAGTAAATGGTTGTGCAATCAGCAATCAGAACTTTAAGGTTGATAGAGATAACCAAAGGAAGGGCTGGGGGGAGGAAGATCCTTCATTGTTAGAAAGCTTAAAAGAAATCTGTAAGTCTCTATAAGCCAAACTATATTTAAGAGTGGAATATTCCTGAATATAGTATTCAGTGGTTATAATATTGACTTTCAATCATTACTCTGCATTCAATTACCACGAGTGAGATGCCAGACTTGGTGTGATGTAGAGTACTGTGATGTTGTGAGGTGATATGTGGTGAGTAAATGTGTGATGTGTACTTTTAAAGTGTTGGAAAATGTGACATGGTGTTGCATTGTGTTGGGTTGAATGTACATCAGATAAATTGTGCCATTCCTGCCCTTAAGCAGTCTGGCTGATTGTCAATGAAATGTATAATAGTGCATATAAATGTGCAGCTTTTTTTACTATTCGGAAGTGAAAAGAATTATGTTAATCATGATCTTATGTAGACTGAATTCACATATGTTGCAAAGTAAAAAAAAAAATTTTACCACATACCTGTTCATCACATGTGTGCATGCTCAGGTGACTACGACTCTTATGTTGAGTTCATTAAGGAGCTGCCCATGTCTCAAGCCCCTGAAGTCTTTGGCATGGACAGTAATATGGACATCTCCAAGGAACTGCAACAAACCAAAATTCTGTTTGATTCCACTCTCCTTACTCAGAATCAGCATGGAGGAGGGGAGGGAGGAGGAAAGACCGAAGACACCCTCAATGAAATTGCCTATGACATCTTGTCCAAGGTAAGGAGTTATAGATTATGAATTACTATTGCTCATTTCATTCCTGAGTACATTGCCTACTGGTTCTTGATTTTAGGGTGCCTTTGTATGTGAATGCATTAGCATGCGTCAATATCACTTCCGTGCCTGTAAACCCAACATCATCTCAGTCACATCATTCACTCTTATTATATCAATTATGTATAAGGAGAAGATGAGCGCATGTGTAAGCTCTCATCACTTTGCAAAGAAGATATCAAATTTCTGCCTACTAGTCAAGTAATGCATACTTACTCCATTGATTAATTAGATTTACACTATGCTTGGAATAGTTGGTGTCGGAGCCATCGACATTACTCCCAGTGACTCTGCCTGTGACAAGGCAGGGAACAAGTAAAGGACATCAAGAAGTTAATAATAAGAAAGAGAATAAAGAAATGAATAAGAAAGATGATAATAACCAAGTTAATTAAGTTAGCTAATTGAGATAATAGGTTATGGGTTTCCAGTGAAAGAAATTAATTATAAGAACAAAGAAAATGAAGTAATTACAATAAACTCATTTAATGAACAAACAGCTGGCCAGGCAGGGCACCGGAGCAGGACCCCCGAATGGTCTGACTATAAAAAGACACAACTAAACTGTTATGATAGAGTAAAAAATGTCTATGTTGTAATTGAAAGTGTGATATTGTATATTGAATATTGGAAAGATCATTGTTGCTGGTACAGAGAGTCTCTGACCAGTATTTAATATTATCTATTTTGAAGTGAGACAGGGTGTGTGAACCTACTGTTGGCTACTTATAACCACAGTAGGTAGTCTTAGTTAGTACTATAAAACTGGTGATTAACTAGGGAGCGGGGCAGCTATCCTAGTTTGCAGAAAATATTAGCTGAAGCTAGGTTAGCAGCTCACAGTTGGAAAATGACAGAGTGACTAGGATCTTCTAGAGCCAGAAGTAGATGAAGAAATAAGTTTTGAGTGCCTTCAGTGCACTTAGCATCACACCGATATCATGGTGGTATACTTGGCTTGCAGAAGGCTCAGACACATTAATGTGCATGGTCAAATTATAACATTGCAAACTTTGTTCCAGTGTCCTATAATGCCTGATGATCTATTCCTTCCCAGCAGGATAACTTGGCAGAAGTCTATTAGTGTATTAGGACATATCATCAATGTAGATTTTACTCTGCATGTATAACATGTGATGTTAATACTAAATCTAGATCCCATACTATTACACATCAACTGCCAGTCTTGAAAGAGCCAGGACTTTGCACCTATAAATAGTTAGTGGAGGGTCAAATTTGAAATAGGAATTTTATTTGAAAATATCATTTCCTATTTATGATACTTAATTTAACTTATTGTTACTTCTGTATGAGTTAGCTATACACCTATTCATTAACCATTCTTCAGTGACTTAGTGATGCACACAGATTCTTTCTTAGATGTCCTGAAGTAGTTATGACAAAATTTTTTACTACACTGTTGTTGTTGCTATTGAATTTTAATTCGTAAGATGTCTGGTCATTCTTTTTTCATCATGCATGGATTATTGTTAACTATTATTTTATTGCTGATTAATGAAAACAAGGTTAAGTGTTTAAAAAAAGAGAAATTGTTATCCCTTTCGATTAATGATGTTCCAATTCTTCCAGTACTTAGTTAAACCATATATTTTCTTGTGGTGATTCCACAGTTGCCCAAGGACTTTGACCTGAACTGGACCATGAAGCATTATCCAGTAAGGTATGAGGAGAGCATAAACACAGTGTAGCTACAGAAAATGGAGCACTTCAACAGACTCACACGCGCCATCCATTCCTCCCTCGTAAGCCTCCACAAAGCCCTCAAAGGTCTGGTGGTCATGAATGCAGAGCTGGAATCTCTCTCCAATGCTTTGCTGATGGGAAAAGTTCCAGAGTACTGGCAGGAGTGGATGGATCAGGGAAAGTCATCTGTCTTCTGGATCTCTGGCTTCTACTTTGCACAGGTAGGAGCATGGGTGTTCATTAGTATTGCCATACTACCTTTATAATATTGGGCATGTATACTAAAACTTATGTATTACTCCCAATAAAACATATTCTATATAATACTATTTACTATTTGATACACCAATAAAAAAAAATTGAAGAGAGCAAACAAAGATATTTCAAATTTTGGGTGTATATTATTACTTTGTGGAGATACCAATCTATACTTGGGAATATTATATTTGACTGATGACAAGTAAGCAAGGCATACTATGGTATCACACAGTGTAAAATCTATTGAAATTGTTGATAACATATTTGTGTGACTAAAATAGTTCAGAATATATGATAGGTTTATGTCAGTGAATCTTAACAATAATATTGGCATTTCCAGTTTATCAGGCCAAGAACAGACATGATTGCAGTCCAACATCCACCAAAGAATCTTCAGAAATCGATTAAGTAAGTCACATAATATATTTCATAACACAAAGTGATCACCATATGAGATATGTAGAAGAAACTTTCTTATACATTAAGTAATTTCTATGAGGTAACATGTTAATTTAGGAAATTTTTCACATTAGAGTAGGGAATGTGATCTTACTAGTATGCCGCCCCCCCCCCCCCCCCCCCGTCCCCCCACCCCCCTGACCTTCCCTTTAGTTTCTCATGATCATGATGGGTGTTTCTAGGAGTTCAGGGAAATGTACATCATTAGAGGACAGAGAGAATATCCTGATTATGTAAAAATAGAAGTTGATATATATATATATAAATGAATATAAAATCTTTAATATTCAATCAAAACTGACTACGAAGCTTAAAATAAGCAACAAAAGTAATACTGAGGTATGCAAGCTTCTGTACAAGACATGGGCTAGCTGGAAGTGACCAATGAATCATGACTGGTCCTGCTATCATAGAAGCATGAATAATGTTAGTCTTGGGTGTTGAACTCACCACAATACTCAACACACTCTGTATGTCTTGTGTTGTTTTGTTTTTGTATTCTGGCTAAATCTGCAGCACAAAAAGGTGTAAATTAAAGAGTAAATAACTTCTAGTACTCTCCCATGCACCATTCCAAAGTTAGAAATACATGCCATCCTGGTTGTCAGTATTTAGTTTTACATTGTGAAATATCATGTGACTTGATAATGTCATGTAACTTGTTAATATCATTTGACTTGGTAAAGCTCCAAACAAAGGACCAAAAACAAAGGAACACAATCTAATTAATAGTAAATCTAGAATAGAACATAACAATACTTTAAACAGAGTATTCACTTCTGAGTAACAATGACATCAAAAAGGATTTTTTGTGGGCTAGGATGAATACCCCACAAATATGCAGCTAATGCAAGATTAACATATTCAGTGGAACTGAATTTGTTGTGGGTTCCCACAGTGTATACAACTAACATACAATACCCAAAACAGGCATTATTGTGCATGCAAGCATGAAGATGTCAATTTATCACACATGAAAATATGAAGTCTGGGTCATATAATGTCTATAACTCCATCCAGTGAATTTTACATAGCCCTTTCAATTTTCTAAATTAAAGGTTTCTTCTCTTGAGAATCAAGAACATATTCAAAATACCTGTATTGGTGAAGAGCTAAATAAGGTACTCTTCATTGATATTGTCAATTATCTTCTATATTGATAGTAGCTTACAAATAGCAGTGATGGACAAATTATGCAAATGATGCAACTTGTTTGATACAGGTCTGATGAAGCTTGGATTAAGATATACATACCCACCACCATACCACTGTCCCCTTGCCTCACTATGTCAATTCCATGTTTGAAAATGGAGGTCTATGCTGGCCTTTATTAGACTCACTTTTTGTTGTTACACATAAATTAAAGTTTAAAAATATTCTTCTACTTTTGCTCAAGTTTTCTACCTTTGCTCTGAGTCTTAGTGTCAAGAAATCAAAGATGAACAGGCAACACTTATTCATTTGAATGTGGATCAGTTATTTCATCTACAATTATGGTGAAGAAAAAATTATCTTCATGCAATGACATTTCCTAGTGTGATCTCTTATTACAGCAATAATTTTTATTAAGATATTTTTAGATTTGACTGTTTATGCTTATCTCTCTTTATTCTAGGTGGTCTATCAAGATTGGAGCTGCTGTTGGTAAGGAATTCAAAATTGCCTGAAACTTGTTCTTGTATGATAATTACAATATAGTGGGTCATCAGTTAAAAGTTAACTTACAAAGATTATGGACAATTCATAACAGTAACAAACTAAACAAAATACACTACATACTTTTTCCTATTGAGAGTATCTGCAAGTTGTAATCTGGAATTGTACTCAAAAGGACATTTCTAGAGGAAATGGTGTTCACAAACCCCCCCCCCTCCCCCCTTATATAAAACACTAAGCAAACTGAACCAGTTTGTAACTACAGAAGGCTGAAAACCAGCCTCAAAACTGCATGTAAGTTTTTTTCCCCCCCCACTAGTTATGTTGTGGGGAAAGGTGGGAAGGGGTGGGAGGGGGGGGGGGGGGTGGTAGTCACAAGTTATGCTAATTAGTGGAGTTTTACCTGGCCTGGCCATTCTGTCCTTACAAACTGCAATATCTGAGATAACTCTTGAGATAATTCTGAATCATGTTTGGTAAATAATCAAATGTGGGCAGCTGTGAGAGGTGAATCATCTTGAAACTTCATCAAAACTACCATCTCAGGAAACTCTTCCTGTTTTAGAGGTGCTACCAACAGTGGTAGTCTACTTAGAGCGTCAGCATTGGCATGTGCCTTAGTATTACAAAACCTTAATAAGTACTCAAAACATGCAAGGAATAGCTACATCCAGGAATTACTCCCTTTCATCTGCTATGATATTGCACAATGCTCATTCAACAATGATAGAATTGGCTGATGATTGATAAGTGATCAGGTCAAATGGATGACCAAAATAATATAAGTAAAAATTACTAAGTTTGGTTAGAGGATATGAAGTTGCCCTCTACTCAAACAATGCATCTGAGGTTACTATAATTGCTGGCCTAATGGGAGAAAATAAAATGCAAGATATCTTGGGTTATGACTATTTTTATGAAGTTATTATGTGGAATGGCCAGGGCCATAACTTCAGCTAGGTGATAAATAAAGTAAATTAATTATATTAAATGAAAACCAGTTATGTTCTTCTACAAGGTAGACCTTTAAAGGGATTATCACCAGATTTCAGTGGCATCTGAGGACATTCACAAGACGGTAGTCAGCATCCCCTTTGGCTGTTCAAATTGCTGCAGATGCCATTTGGTCTCACCAATGCTGGAATGACATTTCAGTGGCTGAAAGATCATATCTTGCGAGTCTTCTTCTCAGTGTTTGTTTACCTGAATGATAAAGTTATTGCATATCACAATGAGAAGCATGCTGTCCATCTCCGGCAAGATGCCTCTCAATTTCTTGGGCCACACAGTCAGCATGATCTGTATAATTCCACTTACTGACAGAGTTGACTGCAGCCTATGGGATACAAGAGTAAGATTCAGTTCCAGCACTTCTTTAGTTCCTGGGAGCCATCAATTATTATCACTAGTTTGTTCCCCATGCAGCTTAAATGTTTCATCCCTTAATGCTGTTCATCAGGGCAGTACTCGGAAGGTCACATAGGGACATGAACAAATTTACATCTTCGAGAATGCCAAGCAATAACTCAGTAATGCCATGCTATTTGTCCACCTGAATGTCAAAGCGGTTACTGCATTCACATGTCATGCATTTGGCACAGATCTTGGTGACAGCATATATCAGTTTTATTAATGATGTATGAAAACATTTGTCTTCTTTTCCTGGAAGCTATCATGTGCCGTACTGAAGTAGAGCACTTCGACCATGATCTATTAGCCATATACGTCAGCACCAAATATTCCGTTACTTCCTGGAGGGTGAAAGTTTGCAATGTACACAGATCACCTTCCTCTAACCACTCCCATTACATCAGCTGCTGATTATTCTCCTCAACCAGCAAGGCATCTGAGTTATATCACAGAGTTCATGACTGACCTACGACACTTGCCCAGAAAAACAAATATAGAAGCTATGCCATCAGCAGATCCTGCGCTGTGCTTAACATGTTCCTTGCATCTCCAATCAACTTCAGGAACTTGGCTTTATGTCAACACACTGATTGAGACTTCTTCAGCTACAATGATAAATCGAAATGGGCATGGTGCTACAAGAGATTTACCTTTGCAGAATCAAAATCAAACTACTATGTGATACAACATGTGGGTGTTTCAGACCTTTCTTTCCAGCATCATGTCGCAAGAAATTGCGAAGCTATCCACAATATAGCCTATCTTTAAAAAAGCCCTCTCTCATGGCAGTTGCAAGTTAGTTTGTGTGGTCCTGTATGCACAAGTACATTACCAACTGGTGCAAATTATTCCTGGACTGTCATCAGAGCAAGGTCAGACAACATACTCATGCTCCCTTGCCAGACTTTGATGTACCAAACTGCCATTTTGACCATCTCCATTTAATCATTGTAGACCCCCTCACACCTTCTCAGGGCTTTACTTATGTATTCACCATCTTCAACAGATTCATTAATTCAACAGATTCACTCATTCGACAAATTCACTCATTCAACCTAGGCTATTCCCATTATGGATTTGATTGCACCAATGTGTGCCAGAGTAGTTTTCAGTGGGTGGATCTCCAGATTTGGCTTATCAGGTGAGATTACTTTAAACAGTGGTCCACAATTTACTTATGAGCTCTGGGACCAGTTACACTGTATCTTGGGCACGAAGACCTTCTACACTACACACTATCATCCTCAGGCCCATGACATGATGAAGAGATTCCATTGCACCATGAAACTTTCCCTCATGGCCTGTTACTGAAACAACTACAAACTGGTTGGAGAAGGGGCCAGTTGTATTGTTTGGTCTCCACACTGCCTTTAAGGAGGACTTTGGCTGCTCCAATGGGGAATTGGTTTGCAGCATTCATCTTCAGCTGCCTGGGGGAGTTTTTGAGGAACCAGGAGCATTCAAAGCTTCCAACAACTCCATTAGTTGAGCAGAGAACTGTGCACATAAATATGCCTGCTGCACTGGACAACTCCAGTAAGATTTTTATCCATCCAGAAAAACACAATTCACCTCTCACATGCCTATATTTTGATCATATCCAGGTGGTTAGCAAGTCTAAAATGTTCTATGATGTTGACCTTGGCACAAGGTTGGACAACATCTACGTGGATTGGCTCAAGCTGGCTCCAGTGGATGATAACACACTCCACCACCATTCTCCCAATGTTCCAGTGCAGTGAGTCAGTTGAAACCTAAATGCAGAAACAAACTCATTTGTGCCAGCCATATCAAGATCTGAATGTACCGTCCAGCCAATACATTAACTCATTCAAAAGATCAGTTTGTGACTGGTGAGGTTTTGTGGGATTATTCATACTCCCACTGACTTCCTATTGACCTCATGTTGTAAACATTCCTTTCTTGTTTGTTTCTTTTTACATCCATCAATCCATATATTTTTGTTAATTATAAAAGAGGTTTGAGAATTCTATATTTTTTGGGTATCGGAAAGCACTCAAAATAACACTCACCTCAATATTTCCTCTCGTAGGAATGGATACACTCGAAACAAGGTTAATCTTACTCTCAGGGCTTTCAACTTCTTGATTGGCCATTGTTCTTTGAATATTGACTCGGATACTGAGTAAGAGCTGCTCCAGTATCTGCTTCAATGCAGTTGTGACCTTCAATTTTGACCTTTACTTCTATTGCTAATGGACCATTAGGCATTCCCTCGAGTTCACTTTTATCAACTTGTAGGTTTATTTGTCACCTCTGCTGTCATCTTCTTTCACTTTATTGACCTTGTAAACTGACCGAATATCTTCTTTCTTTTGTTCTTGGACCATCATAAAATCTTCCAATGTCCTGACTTTCCACGTTGCTGTTTTGAATCTGCACTTTGTTGAGAGATGCCCAAGCTTGCCCCAGCTTGCCACAATGATAACAAGGTGAACTAGGATTCCCTGGCTCCAAACTATGTATTGTCATACTCTTGAGAATCTGTGGCTTCCCTATAAGCCTGTTTGCTAATTCACATAGTTTTCTTTTTTTTTAGCTACTGCCTCCATTCTGTGATCCAGTTCAATGGCACATGCATTGTGAGAATACGCTCAATCAAAAAATTAGTGTTGAATATTATCATTTCCAATCCCACGAACAATTCTGTCTGTTAGCATCTTCTCTAACTGCTATGGCCTAAATCTCAGACATGATGTGTAACTTTAATCTTTGTAACGTCTTTGAAGGCATTGGTCCATTTTGTCCTTTCACTTATGAATTATCTGGTCATAGTTCTTCTCTCCAGATCTAGGCTCAACTATTTACACAGCGCTTGGTAACCCTTAGGGACTACCATAATGAGAAAGGAGGCCTCTTTTTCTCCAGTGATATCTTATTTGCCTCAAGTTAATACCCAACATGTTCAATGAACTGCTTCCACTTCTCTAGACCAACTTTAAAGATGTTTGTCTTTTCAAGAAGACCTGACATTGCTAGGTTGCTTTCCAATCTGTGATATTATAACTAGCAACCAATCAATGGTTGAAAGGTATCTTATAATGATCATGGATCATTTACAACAACAAGCCAACCAAAGACATGAGGAGCAAGTTGAGACTCCAGTTCATGATCATAAATGATGATAATTGTTACATTTGCATCATTAATGCCATCATAACAGTTACATCACTACAACACAATGCTGTACTTGTACAGTAATCACAATACCCATGTAGGGCAATGTTCTCTTTCCAACAAATCAGAACAACACCAACTACATATCTAGAACTGATAGTTTCTTTTGTATTGCATATGCATGGCTTCTGACATTTATTATAGTAAAGTTGTACATGTGTTATTCATACTGTGGATCAGGTACCAAGCACCAGTAATAGTTTCTTTGTGGAATTGAAGTTTAAGTGATGAAGTAGTCTGCCATCTTTCCTGATCAATTTTAAAATGGCATTAAACAAAAACACCTTCTTTTTTATGCTTGTTGTTTGTCATGATAGAAGCACAGTACATACACAGACCTCCACCAGCTGCAAGTCTACTCAATAATAAGCTCTACTGTTCTAGTCATGACTTCTGCAGCACAAGATACTACGATTCTTCAGTCTTATTTCAAACTTTAGTTGAAGGCAAAAGCTCCACAAACTCATTGGTCCTTCAGCTCTCAGTTTTGTACCATCTGGACTAACTTCACTAAATAACATTCCAGGATGGTAGCAGGTAGTTTGTGGACTTTCTAACTAATAACTGGCCTACATTAATGTTACTACTTCTCTACATCAACCATCTCACCTATTTTTCAATTAGGCATCCCATCCCCAACAGCTAGGGTTCATTGCTCTCAGGGTCTCTGGCAGAATTAGAGTTACCCTAGGGGGGGGGGGGGGGGGAAATTGATGAAATAGGGAAATCCCCCCAAATCAATATTATGTTTGTTACTACAGGAGGTTGAAAGCTACAAAAAAAAAAAATATATATATATATATATATATATATATTGGAGGGAGTGTGGGTTATTTTGTGTTGTGCTAGTATGTATATGTAAAAAAGAAACAGTTGTCCACTTGTATACATATATACATATATTCTTTCATCATTCCATCAGTATGAAACTACAGGTCAAAGGACAGGCATATTTTTTATTTCTCCATGACTGCTCTGACTGGGTAATTAGAATACGTTTTCCCTAAAAACTTGGCAAAAATTAATTGTTAATTTTGCAGTAGATTGTCACTGGTCAGTTAAACCTGTAGAATATATATGGTGGTTTCTAATACTGCATCATCAGTGTTGCAAGTTCCTCTGCAGTGAAGACATTTGCTGTCAAACCAATTACCTATAATTATAATCACATTATCAATGCCAACTAAGTGCATAATTATTAGCCATCAAAAAGGAGAGTTGCCACTACATCATCAAATATTAAAGCAAAATGATGTACCAGGAAGCAATTTTATCCTCTATAATCCTTTAAAAAAGAACACTGAACACAATCTATTCACTTAAAATAGTACTACGTAATGATATGAAAGTCAAATGGTGTCAGCTATTAGGGTGTTTGACATTTTTGTTCAGTTCTTTAACACATATCTGTCTCAGCTGGAGGTAGACTCTGCCACACTGCAGGCATAGGCAGGATATGGCTCCAGGTTGACACCACCAACTTCCTCTGTTGAAGATGGTGGAGGACATGGAATCCTGTAATGTTCTAAGTCATCATACTCATGATTGCAGTCTGCCAGAATATTTACACCATGCAGTTGGATGTTTCCCTCTCTCCTGCAATAAAACAGGCATACAGAAAAATGAACAACTATAGTACCTCAACTATAACACACAATGGAGAGTATTCACACTTTGCTAGGGAACACATTCAACTTTTTACACCTTCAGTGGAGCCTCCCCAATTGGGTGGTGAATGGGGTGGGACAGGCATGTCCAAAGGCTGAAGGACATCCATTAAATAGGAATATGCACTAGAATAGAGTAATAAATTGCTTATGTAGTGTCAAGGTTGTGTGCATTGGACACTTACACAGACATGTAGGACAACTAAAATTACATTCAAAATAAGATTAAAAGTGGGTGACCACTATTGCAAACATTAAGTTACCTCTGTTTTTCAAAGGAAATTCACTTATCAATTTCATGTTTCATAAGCAACCCAGTTTCAAGGGATGGTGTTACATGGAGTAATAGACTAAGGAATGTTCCACTTTGTTAAAGTAGCTACAAGTTATGATCTTACTCTGGCCCATCCTTAGGCTGCAGCTTGGCCCTACAAAATCCGACTGTGATGATAATGACTAACACACTGAGGCAGTTAATGATGCACATCCACCATCCACTGTATGGGGCAGGAGTTGGACTGGAATTGTGACACCAGAAGAGGCCCATTCCTCCATCATGGTGAGAAGGTCTGTGACTGGCACCTGGAGAGTGCCATGAAGCTTCACCTGGTATGTGACTGACTAAGGGGAATATGGAGGACACAGAATCACTCTGTCTGTGAGTCGATCAGCATTGAAGTCACAGCCACAAGCAGCAGCCATGAACTCCACAATGTATATCTGCTGTTTAATTTTTTTTCCTGGTAACTGTCTTCTATTGCTTTAAAGTTCAAGGATCAATAGAGGCAGGGAGGGGGTAGTTACAGAGGTGGTAATACTTTAGTATCAGATTAACATATCTAATTAATTATTCTATTGATACTAATATATATAATATTTAATTTTTATTTAGTTTTACTACAGCAAAAAATATATATATATTAAAAAATAATGAAAAATAATTTAATAGCTTTTAAGTGGTGCACTTATTATTATTTATTAGAAAATATTGCATTAAATCCTTACAGTCAAGAAAAATTAACAAGGTCATTAATTATTAATATATTTTAATATCTTCCATAATTTTTTTGGCTTTATTGAACACATGTCATTTTCTATATAAACAGGAAAAAGTATGTCTGCCCATCAGATTAATCCACCTGTAATGGTCTATTTGTTCACAAATGAAAAAAAAAAAAAAAAAAAAAAAAACACTTTCTGACTTACCAGGAAAGTGAAATTAGGTATCCCTTCTTACTTTCAGAGAGTCACCAACAGATCTTCAGATTTAAAAATAGGAAAATTTATGCACTTTGAAATGTTATAGATTGATTTATGATAAGTTGTGGTAGATCAGCCTTACTCTCAGTCTCTCTGCAGCTGGATATCCATACTTAGGTTTGAAATTTGAACTAATAATAAGTCAGGTCAGAGGTTTAAGTTCATTAAGCCTGAGGTAGTGTGTGAGTAGCTGATGGAGATGTTACCACAACAGTACATATTATTGCTACACTTATATATATTATGACAGTTGACCTGTTGTAGATATGAAATAGACAGTTTTTAATATAACTAATTTGGATATTAAAAAAATAACCAGGGCGAGTGCCCTTGATGCACCTATGGATGCTACATCTATGGTGGCTGCAATATTCCACTACCAGTGTTTGCCTAGTCCTTCATTGAAGCTGTTTCATGTCAATTAATTACTATAATTATAATCACATCATTAATATCAACTGTTTGAGTAGATTATTATATAGCCATCGAAATGGACAGCTGCCACTACAGATAGTAAATGTTTTAATGATAGAAATGTTTTAATGATAGAAATGTTTTAATGATAGAAATGTTCCAGAAAGTAATTTCCTCCTCCCTAAATCTAATAAAAACAGTAAACTCAACTATTACTCTCAAAATAATACTATAGATGAAAATCAACAGGTGACAACTATTAATGTTTTTCACACTTTCTTTCAGTCCATTGATAGATAGCTATCTGAGTCAGCCCCAGGTAGACTCCCACAGGTTGCACCAACTTCTTCTGTTGCAGATATATTGGCAGGACATATCTCCAGGTAATCACTGACTTCCTCTGTTGCAGATGTTGTAAGGCTTGGTGGCCTGCAAATTTCTTTATCTTCATACTCATGCCCCATGTTGACACCACTAACTCCCTCTGTTGCAGACATATAGGCAGGACATGGCTCCAGGTTGACACCATTGACTTCTTCTGTTGCAGATGGTAGAGGAAATGAAGGCCTGTGATTTATTACCTCGTCATATGTAGGGCTGCAGTCTGCCAGTATATTTACACCACCTGGTGGGATGTTTCCATCTTTCCTGCTACAAAAATAAAACAAGCATACAGAATTATGAATAATCAAGTGTACCTCAACTATAACACACAATGGAGAGTTTTCACCCTTTGCTATCTAACGAATTCAACTTTCTACCCCTTCAGTGGAGCCTCCCCTATCTGGGTGGTGGATGGGATGAGACAAGCATGACCAAAAACTGAAGGACTTCCATTAAATAGGAAATGCTACATACACATTTGATACTATGAAAAAAAAAACTATCTACAACTTAACAAGAACAAATTGTGAGATCACCAATGCAACTATGTTACTATAGAATTAGAATGTTTATCCACATTAGAATATATATATATATATATATTATTATTAATAGAAGCACAGTATAGACATATTTACTATACGGAGTATAGATTAAGGAGTGTTCCACTATGTTGATGTGGCTACAAGTTATGATCTTACTGTGGACCATCCTTAGTCTGCAGCTTGGCCCTGCATATTCCAACTGTGAGGATTATGGCAATCACAATGACCATCCCCACTATCACCATCACTAACACCACCACCACTCCAGCTAGGAGAGGTGTGGTCTGATCCTCAGTTGGGGTTGATTCAGTGACTTCACATTCAACAGTGGAGGACGTTGATGATGCATCCATAAGTTGATGGAAGTGTTAGTAGTGTTAGTAGTGTTAGTAGTACACCAAAACAGCATGGCATAAAATATATCCATCTTCAAATATTTCACTCAATATACTAAAATGTAAACTATTTTATTCTACAATGTACACTAGTATCTCCCACTATATATAGTTTGCAAGTGTCTGTCTGTCTGTAAGTAATACCACTCCTCCCAAACAAAAATTCAAATCACCATAAAATTTTTATAGTCTATCACTGGAGTGCTTAGATTGGGTTCATCCCCCCCCCCCCCTCCACCTATGTATGAGAGTAAAGAATTATAATCCAGGTGAGTTCATAAAGACTATAATTACTACAGACTTTTATGTCCACAGCTTGCATTCAAAAAATTCAGAGAAGAACAACTCACAAGAAAGCATTGTCAACTGGTGTAAAATCTAAATAAATAAAAAATAAAAAATGAAGTGTATAAAAGAAGAAAAAAAGTAACCTTTTATACAGTGTATAGTACATACTTCATGAGGTATGACACCAGCTCCCCAATGATATACCAGCAAAGTGAAGAATATTTTATGTCAAATTCCTTTGCTGGAAATTCTAATTATGAAATTGAAGAAAATTACTAAGATTTGTCGTAGTGGTGGATCAGAGGTGTTGGGCAATTTTGCAAGTGCCTCCCCCCCCCCCCCCCCCCTTTCTCCCAGACTAAAGTTTAAACCAGCAAATCCCAGTACGCACAGAAGCAGGCAACAACCAAAAAAAAAATTCTTTCCACAATTGTAGCAATTTCTACAACTACTACTAACCAGAAAGGCAGTATTTCAAAATACTCCTTTATCATTGGTGGATCCAGGGGTGAGTGATATCCCACCTTTAAATGACAATAAATTTTTTAAAAATAACCAGCAAATCCCACAAAGCTTAAACACTGGCAAGAAATTCCACAGCTGCAGCAATTCTTATCACCACTATTAACCTGGCAGCAGCCAACTTTTCTTGTGCAGCTAAAGAGTTAGAAAACTGATAAAGTAAAATATAGCATTTTTAAGGAAAAGAAACCTCAGCAATAACTCTAATGTAGAGAGAGAATTGGTTACACAATAGTTGCTAGCAGGGTATGGTTTGAAAACAAAATTTATATATAATTCTGGCTAAACATTGAAAACTTCATTGTTCAGCAGAATATAGCAGTCGATGCTAGTTTACCCCAAGCTCCCTGAAATTTGTTCGAAGCTTACACTACTGCTACTTTGTGGACCCACCACTGTAATTATCCCATAGTGATTATTCCAGTAACTATTCTATTGCACTTATTCCAGGGTAACAATTCAATGGTAATTATTCAGTGCTGGTGAAATAGTTGTATTCATAGTTCCTCCTTTACTCATCTTGGTGGAATGTCACCAAATATTTTTTTGTTGCTTTTCTATATGCCATTTTTAAAATGGGTCCTTTTCTGTTGACTCTTTACCATGAACACATGGAAGGAAGGAAGGATGGAAAGCAGTAGAAATACAAGCATGAGAATAGTGATCAGATATTTTAAACCCAAGTCAACAAAGAATCTAGTGAGTTTGTCAAGTCTCATTCCAACAAATTGCACCAAACATTAGAATTCTTTGCCGGAGGTAAAAAAAAAAAAAAAAAAAAAAAAAAAAAAAGGAGGGGTAGGGGGAAGAAAAGAACAAAAAACAGAAAAAAAAATACAAACAAGCAAAACAGAAAAAAAATAAAAATGCAACAAAAACCAACAACAGTGATACACTTCCTGTGGATCCAATTGATTAAAATTGTCCAGACTACTGAAGTACTCATACCAACAGAATGCATCCTCTCATATCTTGCTGGGTATTTGATCAGATTCTCTTGGCATGCCAATTTGATATACATGCTTGTATTAAACTTTGTCAAAGTTAGGTTTAGAGGAAGAGGTAGTCATTTTAGAAGTTATTAGAAGCATGTTATTGTCAGCATTTGAAATATTTTGAGGACAAGAACATAACTGGCAATTGATGGTTTGTTAAATTAATATGAAGAATATGAAGAATTTGTTTTACTAGCCTTGATTTTGTTTATAGCACAAGTAAAGAATCTAAATTTGAACAAAGGACACATGCTTTCTTTTTTATATTCCTTTGCTGTTGCTATAAAAGATGCCATTGGAATATACTATACTTCTGAAACCACTAAATTGCTTATGATTATGTACCATGTAAGCCAAACTTAGTTCATTTTTGTATGTTATAGGGGATACCTTGTTGGGAAAGAAAAGAAAGGGGATATTTATCAGGGGTGACCATGTTGGTTGTTGCCACATAATAATTAAGCATCTAAATTAGATTTCTAGTGACATAATTTGTGATACTTTTAGCACAGTTATTATACTTTCTCTGTACCCCTGTAGATGAAGTGCATAATGGAGCTGACAGGAACAAGAAAACTGCAATCAAATCCTACATGTTACTTAGAGAGAGAATAAAATTACTATTATTCATTAATTATGTTCTGTATATACTTTATGCAATATAATTCTGTATAACAAAATATTGCTAATTTGTCAATAAGTTATTGTACACATTCAAATTGTACTAATGTAAATTTTATTAATGTGATATAATAGAATTATGGATTGTACGATGTGTCATGTTTGTATGTATGTGTGTCTAGGCATCACAGCCAAACACTTAAACCAAAAATTCTGAAATTGGGCATGTGCTCTTCAAAAACACTTGTGAGCGTTTAAATACATATGGGCAAGGTAATGGGTATTGTTTTGCCACATCCATAGAAAAATGTTTTGGCTGAATAAAGTTAATCAGAGACCAATCAGGCCAAAAAATTGGTGTGTGGTCTCCAAGTACCCGGCAAAGCATTATTAATCACATGTGGGTGTGGTTTTACTATAGCCACACCCATTGGAAGTTGTTTTTGCTAATCTAACAACCAACCAGACCGAAATTTGGAATGAGGTTTCCAAGTAACTGGGTGAGCATTACTAATCACATGTGTATATGTCAATGAGCGTGCTCTGGTCATTGCCACACTATTAGGACATAATTATGCCTGCCAAAACTCATTTATGGACTAATCATGCTAAAATTGGGCATATGGAGTCCAAGTAATCAAGTGAGCAGCATTAACTAAATGTGGGTGTGGCAATATGTGTGGTTTGGTATTAGCCACACCCACAGGAAGTGGTTTTTGCTGCCAAAAGCCAATTAAAGGATTGACCAGGCCGAAATTTGAGAGGCTTTATAATGTTTCATGTTAACTTTTACCGGGCAATGCCAGGTATATGCTGCTAATACAATATAAAAGAGAAATACATCATGCCAGGAGCAACAACATTAGAAAAAGTAGTTACACAAAAAAGTTTATTTACTCAAAAAAATTACAAAATTGTTAAAATAGAAAGTTCTGAATTGAACGAGATTCCACTGCAACAGTCATGCAGGCATTTAATGTTTCTCCAGTCATGTTGGTTGGAAGCTCTTAACATCAGTCAACCTGAAATGTCCTTTTTTCACATTTGCTTACATAACCTGAGTAAGTCTAATAAAAATTTATAAAAAAAAACATATTATACAGATTAAAGGAAGGGTCTCGTGCATAAAATCAAGAAAATTTTTTTTGCTGAAATATGTTCCTTGGGCACTCCGAAATCATATAAAACATGTTGTAATGTTTTTAAAAATAGGCTTTGTTTCAGCAAAATAATCAATGGAAATTTTTAAAATGACATTACAATTGTCTAGGCAAAGCTGTTGTGATACTTTTCTTTAGAAAACTTTGAAAGGCCACCAGAAAGGCTTTGCAGAGTTGATTAGCAACTGGGTTTTCCTTTGTTCTGATTAATAAAATCATCCACATGACATAATGTGGCCTCCATAACACATCACACTTTCCCAGTCTTATCTCTGCACCACATAATTAATCATATGGAAACAACTGCAGTGATTTTGAGGTTGCTACATTCATGTGTGGCATTTATAATCAACTGATAATGTTACAGAAATTAGGTGCAAGTATTTTTCATTCTGCTGTATTCTGCTCTCTACACCTTTTCCTTTCATTTGGCTTGAAAGATTTCTCTGCCAAAGGGCTCCTCAGGAGACTCCCTTTAGTGAGTCAGCAAAACACATGCACTAAATCTATGCAGCCATGGTGGCTGTCTGAGAACTTGTAAGAGTTCAAATTTCCCAAGTGAGAAAATAACAGAATCCTTACTATGCAACCATGCAGGATGTTAAACTGACTTGTGAGTTTCATTGCCTCAGTTATAGAACTATTGTACATGGGTTGTTATTACATTATGACTTGCAATTGCTTCTGTCCATCTTGCAATATGGAGGTTTGTAGTAGTCAGGTGGGTTTCTGTCATCAAGCAAACAGAGTAGACTTCTGAGACCACTTTCAATGAGTAGAGAGACAAACACTCTTTGATAAAGCTATTCAATTATAGATAACTTTGTGAATACTGTACTAATCTCGGCAATGAGTTATTGATTTTGAAAATGCAATTCACAGATTATTCAGGAAAGAATTTTTTTTTAAGTTCACAACAGATCAATTCCCATTCAGTAGCAATGTAAAGAGAATCATTGATAGAAGAAAACACTCATCCTTATTGCCTCCCTACACCTCACCCCATGGATCTGTAAGAGGACATCCCATCTGCAGATTAGTGCCTCTATACATGTAATCACATCAATTTGTAGGTGGCCAATATCCACAGTGTGGTTGAAAACCATACAGGGAGACACTTACTCACCATAAAAATGTTATACAAATACAAAATGCTATTAGAAGTTACTAGTTGCCATTTGCAATACACTCTAAGGTATGTACAATAGGAAGTCAGTTATCAGAACCTGTTAGGACTAGAGGAGTTAGGATAACTGAAATGTTCAGATAACTGTTGCTCAAGTTAACACAATTATATGATATATTACATGTTAAAAAATTCTTTTTTATCAAGGAAATGTGTTGTGGAAGACTACAGTTTCTCTGGTTCATAATAGTATTTCTAACTTTTGGTTTCTCAGGATGACTGGGTAGCTACACAAGCTGAAGTTCTTTCACTACTCACCTAATTATAATCTTAAGCTTCTAGAACTCTTCCTAGAAAAACAGCTGCAGTGGTCTTAGGATGGTTAATTGGTTATGTTTGCTCCAATTTAAAAAAAAAATTGCTGCACTATTTTTATATATTTATTTATTTAATTTTTTATATATTTATTTTTTTTTATTTTTTTTTTTTTTGTTCTGACATGCTTGCATTGTTGTGGGTGTGGTTTCAAGTGGTGTTGGGTAACCAATAAGTTTGGTTAACTGACTTCCTACTATAATTATAATGACTACATTTTTTGATTACAAATTATATTTTGTCACATTAAATAAGGTTGTCATTTAAATACATTTTAAGGTATATAATTATGACTAAACTTTTCAACTACAAATTACCTTTTGCCATATTAAATCAGGTTTTCTTTCCTTGATCTTATATATGTAAATGTTCTAACCACTTTTCACTGTTTTACTTTTCTGACTGTATTTATTGTTGAGTATTGCACACCTGCCAATCACCACCGCTGATGTAATAATTGAGGTTGCTACTGATGATGGATGAGGACTACTTCCAGTGGTCAGATGAGTCTTCATCTAGTGGCAGAGATGCAGGAAGTCTGCCCATCATCCAAGTCATATAGTACCTAGAAGAGGCTAGCAAAAAATTCTCTTCTCTTCATCCCTTTCCTTTGATAAAAAAAAATTGTTCCTGAAGTTTAGCACTGCCCTGCCACCATCTGCTCCAGTTGAGAGATTGCTCTCATATACCTCCATCAGCCTACAAGAATCATCCTTCTAGCACCTCATGGAAGACAGTCAGATTCTGAATTTTGAATACCTGATGTCTCCAGAGACTTATATTAATTGAATTTTATTCAAATTACATTTCCAAGCCAGTAATTGTAATCATAATTCAATTAGATATCAGATGGAGTAATTTAATTGAAATCAATTACAATAACAAAAAATATATATTAAAGAGTTTGATAGCATTCTCTATTTAGAGTTGACCCAACCATTACCATTGGCATAATGCAAAACTAATTTATACTTCGTCAAGCTTCTAGATATTAAGAATTCAAAATTTTCATATTCTAAATTCAGACCCTCTAAGAAAGGTCCACGTCAAATTTCTTATCCAAAGAGCTCCACCAAAAAGAGGTAGAATAAAAACAAACAAAAAATTGAATTTCTGTTAATACTTAATTTACATCTTCCTTATGAGCCAGGCTATAGACAACTTGTAAATATTAGTACTTGTGCTTATACCGTGATCTGACAGATCATCAACTGATACATGTCCATGAATCGTTGGTTTTTTTCATCAGCTTACCCATATATGAAGGTATATCAGGATGAACCAATGACACCACTGTCACAGATACCATTTTGAATTCACTCCAATTGCTGAATGTGCCATCAAAATTGTACACTAAACCCTCTGCTACCCTAGTCTCGCTTGCCAGACCTATTACATGAATGCCCCATGATGATTATAAAGTGTGAATCTTCAGGGAAGACTGAATCTCTCTTTTTTTTCCACTGGTATCTTATGGTGAAGTGAATTCTATTCAGGTAAGATTTCATAAGATTCAGTTCAATTCCTTTAATGCAGTGGAAATAATTACATGCATTGATTTGTGTTACAGATAAGTCCTGCAGTGAAGATATATTACTATGAAACTATAACATCCTCTATTATGGAAGCCATGTGCAGTCCTATCTCATAAATGCATGCCCAAGTACTAACAACTATCAGATTGCTGACATTGATAGATTTAATAGATAAATGAGTGCTTGTTTGACTGAGCATTACCTGAGATCTGCAACCTTGATCCTTGAAATCATTATTGAAAACTTGTAATCAATTAGTATATATGTCTAATTCTATAGCCCTAAATCATTGATTCCAAACTCTATTTCATCTAGTGTGCTATTATCATGGGTAAATTAAATAATGAATATTTTCTTTTACAATATTGCAAGAAACCACCACACCCTCAACCCCACCTTAAAAAAATGGTATGAAAGAGACTTGCTTTAAAAAAAAAAAGTGATATAAATTAGTTATAAAAACATTTATAAACGAATAGAAGAAAAATAAAATTAGAGTTTCCTCAAAAAGATTTTAAACAAGAAAAGACCTACCCAAAAAATATTGAAACAAGCATGAATATTCCATTATTATGTTGCTAATTCTACATCCCTAAATCACAGAGTCCAAACTCATTGACTCAAGTATACAATACCTCATCATTATTTTTACGCTTGTGTTTCTAGGTCTGTCTGTCTATCCGTCCATGTTTTCATGGTAAAGGGTCAACAACAAACACCACATTTCAAAATGGCGAATAGAAAAGCAACAAAAAAAAAGTTTCATGATTTAACACCAAGAAAAATAATGGAGGAACTATGAAGACATCTATTTCACCATCATAGAACAATACAGTGGAATAATTACTATGGAATACTTGCTTTTAAATAGTTACTTATATTAATAACAGTGGAATAGTTACAGAGGTGGATTCACAGAGTAGCAGAAGGGGTTGCTTTGAATTAATTTCAGTGAGCTTGGGTAAAGCTAGCACCAAGCTCAATATATTCCACTGAATAATAAAATTCTCGAAAGTTTAGCATAGAATTCTACAAAATTTAAAATTTTTTTTTATTTTTCATATCACCCACTGCAAACAATTCTTGTGTAACCTGTTCTCTTTCTGTTTTAAAGTGATTGCTGAACATGAAAATGCTGTTTTATGACCTCACCCCATCAATAATCTCTGACCTTTCAGCTGCGCAAGAAAGGTTGGCTGGCTGCTAGTGGTGGTAGGAATTGTTGCAGCTGTGGAATTTCTGGCCTGTTTATGTGCTTTCTAAGATTTGCTTGTTTATTTTGTTTAATTTAAACCACTATTGATAAAGGAATATATTTTTTGGATACTATTAAGAATAGATAGTAAATATTGATCTAGCATATATATTTCAGTCCAGCATTTGGACTAAATCATTCAAAAAGCAGCAGACATTGGCCTTTTTTCATTGACATTTTTTCCCATCACAATGATCCAAGTACTATTTAATAGAATTAACCAAGTCACCTGACCTGATTATTGTGATCATAGTAATGATTAAACCTCAATCATCATCGACAGTATTTCTCTAGCAGTATTGCAAAGAAACACCTTGAACTCCCACCCCACCCCCTACCCAAAGACAACTTAATAGCATGGATAGAAAATAGGTGACTCCTTCATCATGCAAATAGTACAAAAAATTGTAAAGTCTGGAGGCAGTAATTTAGGGAAGTAGAATTTGGCACATAATAATTGAGTGTTCATGTGTTGTTTCAATATCTTTTGAGTAGATCTTTTCTTGTTTCCATACTTTTTGGGAAACCCTTAATCTTTTTTTTTCTTTCTTTTCCATTTAATTATAAATGTTTAAATTTCTAGTATATCTATGCTATACTAGAAAGTAAGAATAATCTGTCCGTCTGTCTGTCTGTTAGTTCATGCATCCACGATTCCCACTTGAACGGTTGAAGTTAGACCTATGAACCCATGTGAATCCATTATAATACTTTAACTTCTGTCTGAAAATGAGCTTACATGGTTAGGTGGAGGGATGTGGTCAAGTTCCAGTGCAGAGTTGGTCAAGTTCCAGTGCAGAGTTGGTAAAGTTGTTGCAGGCATTCATACTCAAGTTGATGGATAACCATGCTGGAAAAGGGGAAAAAGGGGAAATAGACCGATAATCAATGATGGCGCATTTTGGCCAGGATTTAGTCAGAACGTTCTCCTAGGCATTGTGGGATGAAGATGATGACTCATAGGCTGTGTTCTCATTGAAGTCTTTATCCCAAGGATGATCAAGGATAACTGTTAATGACTTTTCCTCTTGTGACAGAAAGCAAATATGATTGAAACAATCAATATTATAACAATTAATCCGAGAGAAGCAGCTATGGTATCTACTGCTGGGATGAGAAAAAATGAACAGGGTGGGGGGGGGGTGTTCTTTGAGTTGGGCTAAGATTGACAGTATTAGTAGTAATTACCTGACCCACAGTTTTAAATCGGTAATAAATGATAACAATTCATTATCCAAGACAGTAGAATTCCTTTTCATCAAACTGGTAATTGTATTGGAGGAGTTATTAATGTTTTATAGTTGAGTTAAACTAAGATACCTAGCAACATAGATGGCTTGGTACGCTCTAAGCAAAGTCTAAAATAAGTTGTTCAATTGGACCAGCCCAGCATCTTCTTGTAAAATCAGTATGATGATGAAGATATATCTTCTCTCTTTAAAAAAAAATGTTTTAAGTTGTTTATATGACTGCTAAGCAGACGGCAAGAGCACAGACCACACCCTTAAGGTCGGGAACAACACTGCAGTGTACATTCCAAGCCTAAATATGAACGGTACATCCATTTGGCTTGAATCACTGGTTCACAGCTAGGGATTGGCTAGCACCAGCTAATTTCTTCTAATACTGCCAAATACATACAGACTGAGGTGTGTGTATATATATATATATATATATATATATATATATATATATATATATATATATATATATACATATATATATATACATATATATGTATATATATACATATATATATACTCAGATGGAATAAAATTAATTTATTTCATTTTAAAATACCTGATCATTATTTTTATTCTTGTATTTTTATGTCTGCCTGTCCTTCAGTATGTCTGTGTGTTCAAGGTAAAGGGTGGACAACTAACACCCCCCTTTTAAAATGGGAAATAGAAATGAAAAAAAAAAAAAATTATTTTGTAAATTATCACCAAGAGAAATGGATGAACTGTGAAGACAATTATTTCACTGGCATAGAATACTTACCATGGAATAATTTCTGTGGAATAATTATTGTAGAATAATTACCTTGGAATAATTACCTTAAAAGAGTTACTGTTTTTATAATTACAGTGGAATAATTACAGTAGTGGATCCACAAAACAGCAGAATAGGTAGCTTTGAACAAATTACAGGAAGCCTAGGGTGAGCTATGAATTAGATTTATGTATTCTGCTGTACAATGAAATTTTTTTAAATTATCATGGAATTCTATATATTTTCTTTTCCAAACCATCCACTGCAAGCAACTCATGTGTAACCAGTTCTCTCTCTGCTTTAGAGTGATTACTGAGGTTTCCTCCCCATGAAAATGCTATGTTTAACGACCACACCCTATCAGTTATTTCTGAGTTTTCAGCTGCACAAGGAAAGTTGGTATTTGGTTAGTAGTGGTGGTAGGAATTGCTGCAGGTATGGAATTTCTTGACTACTTTTGTGCTTTTCTTAGATTTCTCTTGTCATTTTTATTTCGGCTTTGGATTTTATTTTGCCTGCTTTTGTGCTTTCTTGGGTTTTCTTGTTTATTTATTTTATTTTATTTTTTTTAATTTGGGGAAAAGTGGAGGCAGCACTTGCCTGAACTCATGTCTCCTATGAGTGAAAGAAGCAATACAAATTTGTCTTTTTGGTGATTCGATTTTCCTTAATTTTTTAGATTTTTATTTCATCTAAACTTTTTCCTATCACAACTACCCAAGTACAATATAATAAAATTGACATGACATGATCATTGTGAGTGTAGTAATGATTAAGCCTGAGTTGTCATCAATAATATTGTCTTGTAGATCCTATTTTAGTAGAGTTAAGCAGGAAGTTAAGTTTAACTCTTCATACTTAGTTAATTTGTGATATCCAACCATTATGAAACAGAATCTAGCCTGAATTTATAGTTTTAAATGCAATATTAAGCACCATACCTCCTGTGACAGCAGAAATAACTTCAAAAGTGCCTGCAGAAGCTTGCACCATCAGTTCATAATCAGCAGATGCAGTTGTTCCAGCCACGAAGCAGGTGTACAGTCCTGCATCTGATTGGTATAAATTGCTTATTACAAGTGAAGAGCTAATAGAGAATGTCAAAGAATTTCCACCATTTTGTGCTTGGTCAGCAAATAGACTGATGTATGAAATTGCAAATCTTTCACTAGGTACAATGACTTCACCCATCCTTCTCCAAAGGAAGGACGTGTTGGGATGAATGTATGCTGCCATCACACAACTCAATGCTACATTTTCGCCAACAGTGGAAGGATTTGGTGGGGTTGAAATCAGTTCAACAGAAACTGCAACATAAAAAGAAGAGGTAAACTTAAAGAATACAAATAAGTATATATACATATTCATTAAACTAATAATTTGGAAAAATGTAATTATAATTTATATTAGTGCATTTAATGTTGCTGGTGATCACAGTTGAAGGGATGGTTGCTATGTGATGGTCCTAACTTAAAGAACGTTGTCCATGGGATGGTTTCAAGTAGAGATGATTGCTATGTGGTCGTCTAAACTGAAAGAATGGCTGCTATGTGACAATAGTAATTGAGGAAACAGTTGCTGAGATGGTCATAACTAAGAGGATGGTTGCCATGTGATGGTCCCAACTGAAAGGATGGTTATTATGTGATAGTTATAGCTGAAGGGATGGTTACTATGTGATTGTCGAAACTGCAGATGTGGTTACTATGTGATGATCCTAACTAAAGATGATTGCAAGTTGATGAACATTAACCATGATAAAACTATAAAATGTCCTTCATTTAAATAAAAAAAAAAAAAAAAAAATAGAATGCTTACATAATGAAACACTATCAACAAGAATGTAAATCAACTACTGACATTGTCAGTCTACTTCAGCTGTGGTCACTCACAATGCTATACGTAATACTTCTACCCTATGTACATACCTGCAAGATTCAGCTCCACAGAGTTACTTTCTGTTAACATAGTGCCATCAGCAATGTAGCTCGCAGTGCAATCATAAATACCAGCATCCACATAACTCAGCCTGTTGATGTTTAATGAGATCACATACTGATAAGGAGGTATCTCTGGACTATTCTGGATATCATATCGACCCTGTGTTACAGACACTACACCAAAGCCTGCTGCGGCTATTCTTTCACCAGCTGGTGTGATCCAGGTGGAGTTAAATTCAGTTATTCCAGTTTGAGTTGTTTCGAGTATACCACATGCTAAAATAGTTGAAGAGAATATTGGCTCTGAGGGAAGAGATACAACAGCATTCACAGGTATCAAAACACCACCTGGAAAAATAAAGAAATATCAGTAAGCACGATAACCAATACATCCAGAAACATGTTGATGACCTACGGCTGTAGTTAACGCTGATTTCGGCCAGAAGCAGTGTTAATAATAGGGCTCTCATAGCTGCACCAACTAAAGGAAGAAATAGAAATATCAGAGTGGATTGGAATAGATAGTTGTGAAAAAGCCCACCACACCCTGCCTCTCTTGTACAGCTTCAGTTTTGGCTGAGTATCTTCATATGTAACATGTGGGCAAACATGGATGTGATCAAACAACAAAGAGTAACACTAAATTGGTTATCAGCTGCATGACTACAGGCTAATTTGCCTCCTTGTTTTACCAATTTACATATCATAAATACTTTCTTTATCATAGTATTTGGATACACACAATCAATACCAAATATCACTTATGATTTTCTGTGTGCGAGTGTGTGTGTGTGCTTGTGTGTGTGTGTGTTTATGTGAGTGTGAGTGTGTGTTCATGCTATAGGCAGTGGAACTGGGGACACTCACACCCATACTGAAAGAGGCATTGGGGCATTGCCCCATACCCTTGCCTGGTTAATGAAATTTTGAAACATGAAACTCAAATTTTCTCCTGCTTCACAAAGTCACCTGAATTACAAGTTTCCACAAGCTTATTGACTAGTGAAGCTTGTGGTATATTATTCTTCACATGCAGCTGGCACTGTTGGTCCAAAGGTCAAAGCTTTACTTTCATTCTTCCAAATGTAATTTTTGCTCGGCACCTCCTTGCCTCCAGCAGACAACAGTCTGGGGACACTCTCCATGAATTTCTGAGGGAGCTTCAGATTGCAATATAAGAGTTGTAAGTGCCGAGAAATAGAGAGAAGAATTAATGAGGGACACTCTTATCAATGGAAATGCTTCACCTTTTATTTCACAAGGACTCCTTGAAAACAAAGAGTTATATATTCAGACAGCTCTTAACCAAGCAAATGCCTTAGATCTGGCTCAGAAGAATTCAGAAGCTTATATGACTCCTGTGACTCAAACTACTGCTGCAATGGCTACTTCACAAGGTGATGGACACAATGAAGTAACTCTTTCTGCTGACACTCTCACTGAATCTTCCCTTGCTGCAACACACTAGTATTAAAGGCAGTGTTACTGCTGTGGTGATGTCAGGCATAGTAGGAGAGAATGTTCAGCAAGAGATGAACACTACTACAAATGTGACACAAAATGTCTTTTTTCAAGGTCCAAGGAAACCTATAAAATTCCATTTATGTGCTTATTTGGTCGGCATAAAAGTTACTATGGGCACCTTGGCCCTATCCAGTATGTGAACACATGGCTTGTTGCTTGGTTTTTATGTGGGCACAAAGCAGTGAAGCTCCATGCTGTGACAAGAGATATAATACTAGGTAAAGATGTACAGCAGCTGTTGTGCTTTTATTGCAGTGATGAAGGTATTATATATATATACACATATATATGTATACATGTATTAATCTATACAGATACATGTATTTGTCTATATAGATATCTAAAGGACAAAAAAGGAGGCATATGGTAATGTATTAGGAAATATTGACAACACAGAAATGTGGGGGCCATGCTGTAGGAACCAAAATAACAATACACAGCAGCGCCCCAGGGGACTTAACATGAGGCAATAAATTAGCATACAGCATACTTGAGAAGGATGCACATAGCATGGCCATGCCTCATGACTTCCAGTTACAATCCTAAACACTAACCAGATGTGGAATAGAATAAACCTCTTGTCACCTTCTAATGAAAACATGAAAAGTTAATTGCTGTGTTCATATTAGTGCCATTAATTTGTGACTTACTATTTGAATGATTTTCACCTCAAGTGGTTACCTACTCATGTCCCTAAGCAAACAGACTGCTCCTGGTTGATGAGGAATCAATGGTCACTACACACCCCACAGACTTGGGCATAAAGAAACTCAGCTCAAACTCCAAACCCAAAGTGAACAAAGTATGGTCTCTAGGGTTATGTTCTTGGGCCTGAGTTAGATATACTTTAGCACTTCTGTACAGTGGTAATTCTGACACATTTCAGCAATTACTATTGAAGGACTTCCCAGTTGGTGTTCTGCCTATAAAGAATCTGGAATCAACCTTATTTTTCTCTTTTTCTTTTTATGACTGCAGGGATCCTATTAACATGACATACTACTCCTGGGGCAGAAGCTAAGCTTAGCTGCTAGATAATGCCACTTCAACTACCAGTTTATTCAGACTCACCTTCACTGGAACGTTTTAATATTCAGTGTGCTGGTAATTGGAATTGCACACTAACATGGCGAAAACTTTAGCAGGACTTTCAGTCTAATATATCAGGGCTATCTAGTTAGCAGACAGCCACGCCCCCTTCTTTCTTAAAATCTGAATTTATTACACCGAGAATATAATCTGGTTAATTGAAGAAAATGTTATTGAACTCTGAGTAGAAAACAGAGCTTCACTTGCAAGCTTTCAATACACATTCAAACTATTTTTGACTTCAATTTCCCCGAAATTCAATCAACAACATGAGAACATAACCATCAACCAATAAATTGTTAAAAGTTACCTACTTTTTATGTCTTAATCAGAGAATCTGTGGACAGTTATATGGAGAAATTTAGGTTACCCAATCTGTACGAAGCCACAAGGAGTAGCCCATGGGCAAAAACTGGTTCTTCTAAACAAGCTCCAACTTTCCTTAGTCTGACTGTTTTTAATTTCTCTCTTTCTCCTTTTATCTGTATTCAATAATTCCACATTTGAAAGTGCAAAGTGAAGGTACTCATTCCTGGTTCATTTGACCATTAGTATTTAGTAAACCATATGTCATCAAAGAACTACCATTGTGATTGTGCCACCAACACACAACTAACCATATACTCTAGAAAACATGGAAACATCATTTCACCTCCTAAAAAATTTAAAAATAATGTATTAAAATTTCTTTTCTTCTGAATTCCCTTCTGAATTCCTTTACAACCATGCAATTTTGCAATGTTGAGTTAAACTTGCTTACTCATGATAGATTTTCTTCTCTTTTCTTTTTTATAGTAAGTTTTCAGTTATCCATAAAAGAAGTAAGAGTAGCTACACCATATGGCAGATAACATAAATTTTTTTCAAAATCTGAATTTAAAGGCTTTTAAAAAAACCAGCTGTTCCAATGCAGCTGCTTCCATTAGTTGCCTGAAATTGCCATTTTTGGCTGTTTTGCTAAGAATAAGTCAAATCAAAATGGATTATCCACATATGGCGCTTAGAATAAAATTTTAGTTCTTTTGATACCTGTCCTAACTTGGTAGCTTCACAATTGAAGAAATATTCTCCATACAGGTAGACACATTCCTAGAATAAGAGCTATTTATATATTTATTGACTTTGGCCTTTACCTCTGATAAACTTCAACGTTCCTCTATGCGGAAAAACTTCCAAACTTCCTTACACTAATCCAGTGGTAGTTCTGTGAGTTCCTAAAACTACACCTTTTCACCTGAGCTTTGGTAAAGGGTCTTTTCCCAGCTTTCTTGAGGCAATAACTAAGGAGAGGAGCTGTGGAGCAAACTCAATGGATACGGCTCCCCTCTGTCTGGGCAACACACCTCCCATAGTCATCCCCAGCGCCAAATAGGACAACATTCCACAAAGTACCGTTCATTTTTCTCTGTTTTTTGGTTTTTTTTTGGTTTTGGTTTTGTTCTTTTAATTTTTGATGAAGATGCTTTCCATGATGAGAAGGAGAGAACTGTAGCTTCTGCTGGTTGTATGCTTGAAGAGCTAAAAATAATAATATAGATTGTCAGGTTAAGGTGGCTTGATTTTGCAAAGAAGCTAGAACAGCTCCAGAAGTTTATAGCTTTTTTCCCCTTTTAACTGGGAGTATGTTAAGGGTGTGGTTTCCAAAATGGATGTGGTTTGGGTTAGTAAGTAAAAAAAAAAAATAAATTAAAAAAATAATAAAAAAAATGTTTGAAAGAGTTAGTCAGTCACTAGCTTTACCTGTTCAGTTGGAAGTGTGTCAGATATCTGGAGCTCCATGTGACTGACTCATCTACAGTAATGTGTGTAACTGTGAATCAGCATGCCCTACCCTTGCTGGAATCTCTCAACTCCCTCTGTAATAGATTGAAGCTTGGCTTGCTGGGAGCAAAATGCCTTCTTCCAGAAGTGGTGGTTTTCTCAGGTACTTCAAACTTGGGTGTTCACTACCTATGTCTACCAATATTGATTATGGTGTTGCTGATGTGAGCCATGCAGCTATGTTCAGTAGTTTTAGTGGCACTTGTGTCAGTGATAATCTGGGGTTGGAATCTTCTGCTAGTCATGGAGGTTTAAAATCATCATAATGTAGATGGTAATGGTGGTTCTGATATTGGACATCCAGTTAAACTTAATATGGAGGCTAGGCTTGCAGGGAGAAGAAGGTAAATTCCGAAAGTGGTGGTCTTCTGGTGTACTTGAATGTACAATGTCCACTGCCAATTTCTATTGTCAGTGGTGATGGTGTTGCTGATGTGAGCCACATACCTGTGATTAGTACTATTGATGGCGGTTATGAAAATCTTAGCTTGGGATCAACTGCTAGTTGTGCAGGTTTGGACCCTCTAGATGGTAATGGTGGCCCTGACAGTTTATCTTAAGACAGTTAAGATGCTGTCTTTTTCATTAAGCCTAATATGACTGCTACTGAAGTAATTAGTGTGGTAAATTCTTCGAATAAAGATTAAATCTATAGTTTTTTAAAATATCGTTTTATTCCTTACGAACCTTTTTCTTTCCATAAGGAGTATATTGTATAACAGGTGATTTCAGGTGAAATGGCTGTTAAATATTCTTGGTTGCTCTATGATAAGGTATTGATTGGATGATGGTTTGTTTTTGTTGTTTTTTTTTGTGCAGTTTGATTGTAAAAGATAGGAGTACATTTGGAATTCTAGTCAGTACATTTTTTAAAAAATTGGCTCAAGATACAAAAGATAGCAGATGGTCATTCCTCTCATCTGTACCATCTTAATGTAATGGCAGATGCAAGTGCTTTCATCCAATCTGTGGAAAGTCTACAGCACAATGTAGATGTCTTCCGAGTGAATCTTATTTTGTGGATGGCCGTGCCCAGCACTTGAGGGGAGATGGTGTACCTTGATATAATAATAGCCAGAAAATTTCTTAGCATTAATGGAGGTATTCAATTGGCTAAGCATGACCCTATCATAAATGCTCACCTTGAAAGACCTAAGCTAAAGAATACCACATACGTATCACCCCATGTACAAATTGAAATAATTAATATAGGTACGAACATAATTAAGATATATTTGGTTGATAAAATAAGAAGTGCAAATTATTTTTCTTTTAATAAAGAAGTAATTGAATTATGTGTTTAGCTTGTAAACCATGACATCAGAGAGGATTTTTTTGCAATATGCCAAATTGACTAGAGTGTACTGGCTAGGTTATTGCTGCTTGTGTTCTCGATTTCCATGACCAATTATGTGTGCATGTCAAAAGTGATGGAGGAAAGAGGTATGATGGAGCATTCAATATGTCATGTGAGCAGATTGGATTGCAACTATCTGCTATTTGCCAGATATAAAAGGTTATCACCATCATAAATTTATTTCTGGACTGGCAACACCTGTTATATTCATCAAGTTTACTGGGGTAGTATTTAAAAACAAAAACAAAAACAGAAAAACAAATAAAAACAACACACCTTGTCTCTGTTGCACCTATTGGTAAGAATGAACACATCTGGATTTTGAGTGTTACATCCTTTTAATTAACTGGTAGTATATATATTTTGTCTATGTACAGTGTTGATTTTCCTTTTTTTTAATTAATTTTTCCTTCTTTTTCTTTTTTTTTGTTGCATACATGGTATATATGTTATTATTTTACCTCTCATTTTCTGAAAAAATTTTATTTAAACTTGAAACAGAATTATTTTTAATAATTCTACATATATGTTGGTATTTTATCAGTACTAGCGTAAAAGCCGCACAAAAATGTCTGTTTGAGAACATGTTATAGGTCAGGCAACACTTGGTATATTAATCATGTTTACTAAGGTTGTATTAAATGTATATATATATATATAAAACCAACACACTTGTATCTGTTGCACCTATTGGTAGGAATGAACAAGTCTGGATTTTGAGTGTTACATCCTTTCAATTAACTGGTAGTACATATTTTTTTAATCAATATTCATTGTTGAATTTTCTTTTTTTATTATACTTTTTCTTCTTTTTTTTGTTGCATACATGGTACATATCAGTTTAATATATTACTTGTCATTGTTCTATCAAAATTTGTATTGAAACTGAAGAAACAACAAAAATAATTTTATAACTGTACATGTTATTTTATCAATACTAGCGAAAAACCTGCCCTATGGGCAGCTTTTCAGCTCACCTTTGGTGGGCTATAGTTACAAAAGTGTGTGCTTTAAAAACATGCTATAAACTTGAAAACAAAGGTGAACATGTGATTAGATCAGTGCGTTTTTTTAGAAGTACCATTATTTAGAAGTTTATCCTTACAAACAAAGAGGAAGAGGTGTGGCTAGATGGGAACCACCCCAGGTTATTCGCAGAGTCAAATTGTGTCTGCATGCCAAAGTTTTAGGCCTGTAGCTCCATCCGTTTTTCTGGCAAAAATATAACTTTTGTCTATTTTTAAATTTAGAAAAGGGTGTGGTCATTTAGACATGCTTGTGACTTTCCCCTGGTGACACTGATTCTAAATATATATATATATATATATATATATATGTTGGTTTGTGGGTCTAACTTCAACCTTTCAAGCGTGAACCGAGGATACACAGACACACAGACAAACAGACAGACAGACTATTCGTATTATGTAGCATAGATACTACATTGTAGAGCTTGTCTTTCTAATTAAGAAAAACGTCATCATTCCAATTTCCCTAAAAAGAACTCTTGTAGTAAATATTGAAGGTTTGTGTTCACTGTAACCTGCCTCAATCTCTAATACGGACACAATAGTTAATTAAATTCCATTTCTGTCAACATCTATTACTCCTTAATAGTTAATAAGCCAGAATGACTGAGCTAGATGTCATGCTGGTTTACACAATGCATTTGTGTATGTGTGTGTGTGTGCATGTGTGCATGCATGCGTGTGTGCGTGCGTGCATGTATGTCTCATTAATACTCTTATCTCAATACAAATTTTCTGGAAAGCAAGAAGTTTATTAGTCAAAAATAAGAAAGATATTTACTGTGGAGTTGGAGTGTGTGGATATAAAAAATTAATATACTGGGTAGGTATGGAAACAATTCTTATTGAACCTGACAACATTTCAAACGAGTCATTCTCTATTTCTTCTTGAGTAACTCAACCACTTACAAGCAGTAATGTTCAAAGATGTTTATTCCATGGTGACCACATCCCTTCAAGTATAAATACCTTCATCCCAATAGTCCAGCCTTCCTCCTTCACTAGGTTTAGACAGATCCAAACACTTGAATGTGTCAAAATTCACTGTTTCAAACCTGAGTAGACCATTGTCCTTCTCCCAAATGAAATTATTAGCCTCACTTGATCCTGTTATGCTGTTGCAGTCAAAGAACTGGAAGGTGTCAGCTCCACCCAAGCCAAGGGTGGCCACACCTTCAACTTGCCGTCCTATGAAATACAGTCAGTTTGGCTGCATAAGAAGGAGATAGAGGGTGAAGGGGGTAGTAAAAATGAGAAGGGAACCGAGTAGAGGCCATGGTTATCGCTAATGATATATCCACATTAAGGTATAAGTAAATGTGACCCAGCCAATGTCCATGGGTTTGGCCAAGTACCATTCATAACATTTTTAGCCTGACACTCCCAGAGGATTGTGTGTGGCCAGGTGGGACCCAGCCCATATCTCTCTAAAAGTTATGTGTATTCATGCCGAGTTTTAAATGTCAGGTCCACGGATTTAAACGAAGTACCATTTTTGGCATCATAGATTCACACACCCACAGGAAGAGGTGTGGTTGTGACCAAAATATTTTTAGGTACAAAAGACATACTTTATGCAGGATAAGTCTATCTGAATAGCAACGTTCATTTGGTTTAGTTATTTTATGGTAAAGTAGAGCATACAAAATTTTACACTAGTTCACAATTCCTTCGTTGGTGTGTGTGTGTGTGTGTGTGTGTGTGTGTGCGTTGTGTGTGTATGTGTTGTGTGTGTGTGTGTTTCTCTCTCTCTCTCTCTCTGTGGGTATGTGTGGACTTTAACTCCCTCCAAACTTCTTGAGGGATTTTCAAAAAACCTTCAGGGATTCCTTAGGGAACCTCACTGAAAGTCCTCGAAAAGGTTTTGTTCAGGTCAGGTTGCTGTGAGTTTGGTTTTATCTGTGGGTGTGGTTTGGTGACATGGAGGACTGACCATTACAGACACTTGGCATGTTTATTAGTTGCATCATGTTTGTTTGATTATGAGATTAGTGTCAATAATCCCTACATGTTCCATTAAGCAAACTAAACATCTTTGTTACTGCAGGTAGCTGACTTAAAAATGCTCAAATGTCAGGTTTCCTTATAGAAATTAAAGTAAAAAAGAAGCCATATGTATCTTTACCAATCCAGTACCTCAAGTCTACTTCAGATTTCAGAAAGTTTCCATGTTACTATTTTTTAATCCTTTTTATAATAATGACAAGTGTAGTAGCTGTTGTGACTAAACCTTCTCTAAAAAAATTCTTTCCGATTGTAGTAAGGCCTTCTTTTACAGTTAAGGAGAAGCTTTTAGAGGAACAATAGGGGACAGACAGTTATACAGACAGACATTTCTGTTTATATATATAGAGAAAGATTGATTAATTACCATAGACCTCTCAGGCTATATTCTAAGTTTCTAGATATCCTATTTTGAATGCCTTCAGTTTACTTCACAATATTTCTACAGAGTGCTTCAATGGGACAGGACAAGTGAAGTCATCCTGTTTACAATTGAATAACTCCTGCTGAGTGTTTAGATGTCTGTACACTTTGAACCCATTCAGACCTGACATTATTGCAGTGATAAATCTGTGCCATGAGCGAAATTTTTATCCAATTTTTCTTGAATTCACCTTTTAGTTAGTGTGGCATACTTTTAGAGAGCTATAGATAGTTTATGGTTAGTCATAGAGCTTTACATAGGTCTGAATCTGTTTTAGTTAGTGTGGCACAGGGTTAGATTGCCATGATAGGCTGCATGATATATTCTGTGTCTTGGCTTTCCTTATCTCCCTTCCCTACAGAAAGTTAAAAAATATAATGTGGCTTCCGCTGGATCAGAATTTTGGAGTACACAGAGTGCTACTCATGAAAAGGAACAGTCACCTGGCTTTGTTCAATTTTTTTTTTGTAACAAAAACCTAGTGGTGCACCCTCCCATAATTTATCCTTGTGGCTGTGGTAACTGATCCCTCAAATCAATTATTGCTGCCATAACTGATCCTTCACTGCCACAACTAGTCAGTGGAATAATTTGATCTGGGATAAGTTGTAGCTTCTATAGCTAACTTCCAAAATAATGTGTAGCTGTGAATGAGTAATAAGTGGCCCTGGGATCACTTGTAGCAACCATATTATGTGTTAAAGGTGCTGATGTGTCCAAACTGTACATGAAGATATAGCTTTATATACTAACATTGAGTGCAAAAGTAAACGTAACTAAATTAGGAGCTTGTTTGTTCTGTGGAATTTTATTTATAGATGGACTAGTATATTTAACAAACAAACCCATCCCATAAAAAAATGCTGGATTTTATGTCCACATCTTGAATTCATTTGCTTATTTTTGTATATAAACTTTATAAACAGATTGATAGCTGATTTCAAGTGCACATCGTATACTTGGACTTCCAAAAGACTTTTGATAGTGTACCTCACACAGAATTGCTGATAAAGTTGTGGACCTATGGTATAACTGGGGACTTGTGGTTTTTGTTTAAGGAGTACCTCATGGGCAAATTTCTGTGTGTCTCTATAAATCATCAACACTCTATGTTTTTACCTATTCTGTTTTCTCTGGAGTTTCACAGGGAAGTAAACCTATGGTCTATTTAATTTATGTGGATGATCCTCCTCAATGTATTAAGTATTCCCACACCCTGACATCTGCTGATGATATCAAGGACACTTTTCCAATTGCATCTTTCCAAGACATCATTAATCTCCAAAATTATATCTATCAAATATCACATTGGTGTACTCAATGGAAACTATTTTTTTTTTTTTTCAAGAAATTTATACACCAGATATTCTCACTTGGTACAACTCCAGTATTCACATCTCTAAATTGAGAAAGATGCAGATACTGGAGTTGTACTGACTGAGAATGTAAGGTCAACAAATTTCTTGAAAAAGACTTCCATTGAGTATACAATACCAATGTGATATTTGATAGATATATTTTGGAGACTTTGGCATTATTGTTTTCTTCTAACCTTTATTTGATATCACCTTAGTTGATGGGGTTATGAGGGCTCATTGTATTGTCTCTAAATAAAATGAGCCCTCATAACCCAATCAACTAAGTTTATATTAAAAAAAAAAAAAAAAAATTAAGATAGCTACATAATTATAAATAGTTCATAGCTAATAGCTATCTAGTTGGAATAAATAGCAACAAAATTGTATTATAAAGAGTTTGTTTTTATAAATATAGCAATGGCTGCACAATTTAGAGAAACCTCTCTCTTGTGGAGTACTTCGAAGTTAATAAACAGTGGATATGTTACCAAGCTAAAACAATCCTGCACACACATAAGGACACTTTTGTTTTCTTTTTCAGAGGATTGATAACTTAAGATTTCCAGATGGTCTGTTTTTGTTTTTTTTTGCTTTCATTAAGAATGCTAATGCCCATGATGGACAATTATTCTTACAGTAATTGTGGACTAACATCAGTATTGCAAATTCTATGGTTCTGTTAGTAACCATAGAGTTGGCAGCACTGATGTTAGCCTAAGGTCACATAAAGGCAGAAGCTCCATTTTCACCCACTTACTGAAGTAACCCTGAAGTTGGTTGGAGGCAGATCATACTCTTATTGACACAGATTAGTGGTAGCTAATGATAAAAAAATATATATATATATATATATAAATAAATATATATACATATATATATACATATATATATACATATATATATACATATATATACATATATATATATATATATATATACCACGATCATTATGCACTAAATATTTAAGCAAGGTAATGAAACTTGAAAAAAAAATTTTTTATTGCATCACAAACTGCATCCTATGCTAGCTTGATCATGCCTGGAAAATGTTAGCCAAAACTCCCAATACCAATGCAAAAGGTCACTATTTCATTACCAGATAATTAAGATACTTTCTCTCTCAGGTTTGTCTCAACTTGTGATGGTTGTGCAGGAGGGGAAGGTGAGCATGGATGATGCACTCAAGAATAGCACAATAAGAAACATTCATTTTGAGCTAGATAATAGGCATGACTTGATGCAAAACAAATGGAACCTCAAGGCTGTGGTTACAGAGTATCAAAGGATGGTCTCAATTCTGAAGACCTTCACTTGCTCTGCCCTTATTGGAAGCTTGCCCCTATAATTACAGTCTCTGTGTAAGGTCCAATATACTAACTGACCTCTTTGTAGAGAAAATTCTGATGGCCAGCATCAAGGCAACAGGCAGATTAATACATAGTCAGTGGCTTTAGTGAGAGTACTCTGTTCCTCTTCCTGTTTTTAAAACCCACGTGTGGTGAGAGTTGCCACTCAATTTTTAAGATTCTAGGACTTCCTTCAAATAAAGGAAATGGACATTGTGACCTTGTAACATAATGCATGGGATGTGACCATGTCTAGTATACACAAGCTCCTTCTGGTGTTAGTAGAGAGGGGCTAGTCAACAAAATCTCAGAAGAGTATAGAAATTTCTCAATCAGGTTGTTGGCAGGGGAATTAGTCAATGCACATGATGGTTTGTATGTTGGATATCAGCTTCTTGTATTATGAATGGCAATTCTGTGATAGAGTACAAGTTTCACAGAAATATCAAGTGAAGATGAAGGTATCTAGATGTGTTTCTCCTGAGAAAATTTTACCAAAGAAGTGATGCAGCAGATTACTGTAGTTATCCCACAAACAATCATAGTCTTCTACAGTCTACTAGTCTTATTCCAACTTCTCAATTCAGTCAACAATTGATCATGACTCCAAAAAAAAAAAAAAAAAAATCAATGTGTACAACATTTCTTGTCTTTTGGCCAGTGCATGTAATCATTGAGTCAACAACATAATGGTTCATCTCCCCTCTCTCCCCCTCCTTTTCTGTTTATATTAATTTCCCATTTAACATTAAAAAGTGAGGCTCTATTCAAGATCCTGATGAATTGGTTATTATGGCTATGCCACAAAATCTCAACCACCTATCCACAGAGGGTTGCCGTTTATCGGGGAATTCTGTAGTTAATTTTTGTTATCATGTATCAAGCTGAGTGTGACCTGAACTGCCAAGGGTATGCAACTTCCCTCAGGGCTTTTAAATACTGCTCTTCCCATCAATTAGCCTGAAATGGCCCATTTTTTGGTCACTGTTGTCTATTAGGATCTGAATGAGTCTTAGCTTATGGGTATAGCTACCTTGGTCCAAGTTGTTATTTTTTTGAAGTACCATTTTTGGCACATTTAGCCTTACACACAAAGTGGAAGAAGTGTGGCAAGATGGATCCACCCCATGTTATAGGAAGAGTAAAGTTGTATCTTTATGCCAAGTTTTAGGCCTGTAACACCATTCCTTTTTCTGGCAAAAGGACCATTTTTGACAGTTTTTGAAACAGAAAGGTTGTGGCCATATAAATATATTTCTAACCACATAATGGGTGCAGTGCTTGATTTCCATTCTTTTGATACCCCTCCTGACCCTGTAGCTTCAAAAATGAAGGAATATATAGCGAAGATGCATACACACAGATTAAGAGCTATTTATAAGTAGATTATGTTTAATTTGACCTAATTTTGACCTTCAAGTCATACCTTCATCACTGAAAACTTCCAGTGTGTCAGAATTGGTATTCTCTTTTATTGTTAAAATTTATACTTAAAATGGTTTCAAGTTCCATAATTAATTTTGTTTAAATATTGGGCCCTGTATATTGTCGGCCATCTTTGATTTTTTTTCCTGAAACAAGGTATTATCATGGGTGGATTTTGGTATGATTTTTGTGGTGATATAATAAACTGTCAATAAACCAATAACAGGTGAAAAAACCTCGTTAACATATGTTATCCAACCTAAATTGTTCATTGCAGGGATTATAAGGTTAAACACACTTGATTGCTCATTACCCACTCTGGAGGAAAAAAAGAATAGGAAAAAAAAAACTAAGTTGAAAATGAAACACAAGATCTAGCCCACTTTATTAACACAAAGCTGTAGGTAAGGGTATGATTGGGGGTGCTAAGCATCCCCAAAATTTTGGGAGAAAAATTAAAAAAAATAATTTCAATTAGCACTATCTATATATATATATATTAGAAGACCTATGTAACTGATTGTGTAACTATGTTCGTCCATTTCTCAAAATCCCTCTGTTAGATTTTGACCAACCTTTTAGGGATGGAGGAGATCCACCCTGAGATGGTTTTATGCCAGGTGGCATGTCTGGGAAATAGAAAATTTGTCTGTCTGTCTGTCTGTCTGTCTGTCTGTCTGTCTGTCTGTCTATCTATCTGTCTATCTGTCTGTCTGTCTGTCTGTCTGTCTGTCTGTCTGTCTGTCTATACCATCATTCTGGCCAAACCGGTAGGTGGATTTCTCTGAAACTCGGCATGATGATAAGTTTTGATCCAACTTAAAACATGGACTAAAAATTTCGCAAAATGGTTGCCATGATAACGAGCAAAAGCCAAAAATGTATTTTTTCCAGAAAAACCATTGGAAGTAGAGATCTAAAACTTGATATGAATATATAACTTCACTCTGGGAGTAACATGGGCTGTGTCCCACCTGGCTACACCTCTTCCTTTCTCTGTGTAAGGCTATAAATGCCAAAATGGTATTTCAGCAAAATCACTTGAACCTAGGGAGTTAAACAAATGAATCCTTATATATTTGGAATCAATATATTCTGAGGAATGTTTCAAGTACATTTATATATGACCACACCCACTTTTGTTTTCGTGTCAGGCCCAAAAAAAAAGGACATAAATGGTACATTGGCCAAACAAAACCTTGGAGCGACAGATTTGATATATGGTACGTATACTCAACTTTGATTATAATGTTTGATGTTAAAATTGGCCGAGCAATGCCGGGTATATGCTGCTAGTAAGCTATATAGTTATAAATGCATTAGGTCAAAGGGAAAGCCAGGCTAAGATTGGTATGAGTACATGTATTTCCAGTGGGGAAAAATATTATAGAAACATTATAAATAACGTAATTGTAGCTATTTTTGGTAACTATTATAGTATTCTAAGATGCCCAATTTGACTCCTTGTGGCAGAAAATATTTTGATATCCTAAACATTCATATTTTTGTGACCTGTAGCAAATAGTTATTATAATATTTATTGAAAGATTGTTTTAAACCAGTCAAAATGAATGTTTAAAAAACATAAGATGAGGTTAAATTTGTGATAAGATTAACAAGTTTTGGGTTTCTATACAGTAAAAGTACTTAGTTGTAACAACAAACACTGCTATTTCCAAACAGTAATCAAAGAGTTAACAATCCATTCTTGAACAAAGCTTGTGAATGTAACACCCTTACCCACCTAACCATTCCAAAGCCACTGACTGGGAATGTTATAGCAAGTTTAATTGTAGCACGAACATTTGGGAAGAAATTGTGGTCAGCCAGCTTCTAAGTATAAAAAAATGTTAACTGTTGCAGTTCTTATCCTCAGTACACAATGTTAAAAAGTTAAAAATGGATAATTTTTTTTTTTTTTTTTTTTTTTTTTTTTTTAATGCAAGTTTCTAAAGTAAGTTTTCTGCATTGTACATGCCTTCTTCCACAGTTCACTCAATATCTAATCTTGATGCTGAGCACACATAGTAAATTTGCACAACAGTGAAGATTTAAAAGCTTTTGGAATTTCACAAGAATTTGTCTGTAGATCAAGTTAAGAAAATGAAGAAAAATTACAAAAATGTTGGGTACCTACAAGTGACACTAATAAAGCTGGTGCTTGTAGTAGCCTAAGAGATGATAAAGCTTTGATTCTGGAATCTGTATTTGCACTTTCAGAATCTATATACACTAATGCTAGACAGATAGCCTTGCATTTTGACACAAACTTCCAAAGTGCTTTACTCATGGATAGTTTCTCTACATAATCCTCTTGTAAGATACTTGAGAATATCAGATAGCCACACTGTATAAGTTTGTGTTATAATCTTTCTATGAGCACTAGTCTCTAAAATCTATGTAAGCAACACTATGGTGTCTAATAAATTCCTGGTATCAGTGATTGTATAAGAGAAGGCAATATAACTAGATTTAGGTTATTAGCCCTACAATGTTGACGTAAAGCTTAGGCTGTAACTCACATATCTTAGTAGAAACACCACAAACTTTTCCGGCCATTACTAGTGCTCCATATTATCTTTGACTACAAAGATGGTTCAGGTCAAAAATATTTCCCTTGAAAATTCCTATAAGAGCATCATCAAGCCTGACAAAACCAAGAAATTCTCTCATATAATTGGTCCACTGGATTTCTATAAACAAATCAAAATTCACATGGATATTTGTTTATGTGTGGCAACATCTGTACAGTCATCAAGTAGATAATCTTTCTTTCTCTATAAAAGATAGTTTTTTTTTTAATATCAAAATAGATACTGACCTATATTGATTATTTTTGGCAAGATTTTACCATAACTTTCCTTATTGATCATGTACAGCATCAGACTCTATATTGCTAGTAGTAAAAGTTGATGAAATGATGTTGATGATAGAAAATATCAATCGAAGTTTGTTTCATTCTCTTTTGGGGGAGATGTACACAGTTCAGGTAGATTAGCCACATTCTCAGCCTCTATGCGGATGACACCCTTGGTAAGGTTTGAGATTTATTGTAATTAAAGACCACATGGAGGGTTTAATTTATTAAGGATCAGGTTGTGGGGTAGGTAGCTGTTAGAGATGTTAACACAAAACTAGTATTATTTCTACATCCATGACCTATGAGAGTTGGCCTGTGCACAGCTTGAATTGGCAGTATTTAATCACTTATTAGGCAAAAGATTTACCAGGGCAAGTGACCTTATTGCCCCTATAGAAGCTAGGCTTATGAGGTCACTTGAGGTTTATTAGGATGCAACCCATAGACCTTATACATTACTTGCCCCTACCAGTATAGGAAATTGACAGTTTTTTTTTTAGTGAGTCTAGTTAAGCAGCATGTCTCAGTTTTTCCACAATGGTTGGAAACTACCACCATCATGGCTACTACCATCATCACTTCCAACAGTACCTCTTTTATGGTTCCAGCTTTAGCTACTAGCAATGGTACAATGCTAGTAGCCAGTGAGATGTGAGATCACTAAGTTCATGGACTCACTGTGGTATGATTATTGCAAGTGAAACTGCAATGGGCCTCTGATATATTAAATGGTTACTATGAATTTCTCTTTATCATAACCTCTATAAAGCTGAACCATGTCATTATGTTGCATGTGTACAGAATATTACTCATACTTAGTCCTTAATTGACATTGTCAAGGATCTGAATATGCATATTCAATATTAGAAGATATTCTTAATGAGAATGACCATTAATCTTTGTGATTAGAATATTATACTATTTATTTGATCTTGATCACTTCCTCATTTTGCTAAAAAGAATTTTTTTCAACATATGTCACCAGGAAAAGAAATAAACTCTTTTCTTTTCTTTTTTTGCTGATTGTTTAATAATAGGATGCATATTAATTTGAATTAAAAAGGAGTGAACTAGGACAAACCAAAGCATTCCTATGTTAACATCTTGGTTATGGTTAAGGTAAGTGCTTTGGTATTATGCACACTCAGATTGTCTACACTGCTAACACAGCATGGCCGATACAAGGGTAGTTATTCACACATCCCAGAAAACTCCACTTCAGGTGACACACTCTGAGTTCAATAAGGTCAGTGGTTACAGCTGTCACTAACATTTGTGTGGTGGTAAATGTTATTTAGAGGCTATTTATGTGACCCTGAAGTCCATGAGGTGGGGCCAAGCATTGAACCCTGGATGTTGTGGCCAGTGATACCTACAGGGTCAAAATATGTTTACAGAATGAATTCCCAACTTTTACTTAAAGGGTAATTGAACTGGAAAAAAATTATTATTCTTTTGTCTTATTTTGTTGTCCTTGACGCATAATCTGGTATTTAAAAAAATTGGAAAATTTTGGTCGAATATTCATGACGAAATTTTAGCTTAAAAATTTTACTTCCTGTGTGGGTGTAACTATTCATTGATGTCACAAGGGAGACATCTACAGTCATAACTCAATGGAGGTGATAAGCTTTTCCAACAAATTACGACAATTACTGGAGTTAGGTGGGTGCTCCAATTTCTTTCAAGGTGGTCAGTGGTTGATCCACAAATACCTCATCAGAACAATAGCCACTAGTCATTTTCACCTTCCTTGTCTACAATCCACATTGAGAATCTTTCTAGCCAGTCAGTGGTTACTTGGAACAAAAATGAGGTGGTTTATGTTCCTTTAACTGTTGTTACACCCACTTAAGATTGAGAATGGAGGCTACCCATCCACTGGGAAGAACAACATGGCAGTCCCAGTTAGTAAACATTTATCTCTAGCTGCATTAAATCCCACCACCCCAACCACCACTGCAGGTAGAGCTACCTGACCATTGACATATAGTTATTCATGCATACAGCCTACATTTTTCATGCATATTTAGCATGCATGTAAATAAGTGTGGATAAAAATTCATGCTAATGAAATTCATTCCTTTAATTAGGACTAGCATGAATTCTCATGGCTATGATGCACTACCAATTTTTTGTTATTGGGTATTAGCAAAAATTAATAAAAATCTCACATAAAAGTTAGACTACTTTTTCTTTTTTTTTTTTAAATAAAGATCAGACCAATTACTTGTTATATGCTTTTTTTAATTTAACTAATTTTATTAACCAACAAATAGAATTAAGAAGACACATTTCTCATAAGACAGCAAGAAACAATGTTACAAAATAATAATTATGTATTATGTAAATAGCTACTGTGCTAATGAACACTCAAACCACATATGCACTAATGCACACACAAACTACATATTCACTAATGCCATGCATGAACTACTACTGCAGCAACAACTATGCACTGCTATATAATAGTTGTATTAGGATCATAGCAACAGTGCCACTCAGAAGTTGCAGTGTTCCTGGTGTGCAGTGTTGGAGCCATCAGTGATCCAGTAGAGACCAGCTTTGCTGTGTGGACTTGCCCTGGCCACCTCCTCACAAGATGTGGCTGCATAGGACCTGGCCAGACCCAAGGGAACCACTCCAAACTCTGAGGACAGTAAGCCCAGCACATCCACCAATATGTCTTCATTGTCTTGTTCAGATGGACAGCCATTAGCAGAGACCCTCACTGGATTGCCACCTCTCTTAATGCCTCCACTTGCACCTGCAGATGTAAACATGACATATCTAACTGGGGAAGAGAGGGAGACCTCTCTGTGGAGTGGGTGGGAGACATAGTATTGCCATATATGGCCATATTTGTGTCTCATCAATGTATCCCTGGATCATGTTCCCCCACAAGACATGCTCCCCATCCACAATATGGTGGCCATGCTGTGCATTTGGATCAACCAGTACACAGAGCTGATGCTAATATTACTAATAGAGCAACAGAAGGAGTCATTGTATTGCAACATCTATGGACACCCACAGAAGAATATATCCTCCAGCATGGCATGGGAAGACATAATCAAACACACAACATGACAATTACACTACATGGAAATTACACTACTTGGAAATGTACTGCCAGGTAAAGTGAGTCCTCACAGATGGTTTAGACCTAACTAAACATTAGGACATTGTTAGGGCCACACACACTCACCCCTGATATAGCAATGGCTGCCTAATAGTGTGTGGAGCAGCTTTTCTGCACGTTATAAATTAGAGAGCACACTTGTCCAGATGTGCTGACTTAGGCTGCACTAGAGACAAGTGCAAGCTTCTGTATCACTAGCTGAGATTAAGGCCACACCTCATAATGGAATAAGTGAGTGATCACACTATATGACCAATCATGTACATTCTTGAATGCTGTAGTCTTCCTTTGATATGAAACAAGGAAAATTTCATGGTCTCTATAAGATAAGCTTCACTTCACAGGACAGAGACAATGACAATAGGAAGATGTGAAGATGGACCTGTAAGTCTATCAGCAAGGAGAGAGCTGATGTTCCTTCTCTGAGGACAAGACATGAAGAGGCCCACACCAGAACATCACTGCCTGCCATGCCATCAACTAATCAGTCCACACATACATTATGTAGTGAACCTGGACACACTATAGTTATGTCTACCCCAATGCATATGAGACACATCAACCCTCCATACCTCTGGGTGTAAAGAAGTGTGTTTGATATTTCTCCATCCTTGCAAAGTTGCTGGCCGCTATGGAGAAGGTGTAGTTGGTGCCATAGCTGAGAGTGGCATTAGTGGAGAAGATGGTAGAGGTGGTGGGTCTCTACATATCCCAGAGAAACAGGAGGAGACACCTCCACAGAGGGTGTTCCCCTCTCATTAGTGATGGAGAGCTGCAGGGTCACTCTGACAGTGTCCACTTCATACACAACATCAGCAAATGTCACGTCTGACACAATTGTGAGAGGAAGGTAAGATAGTGAAGTCATTACATTATAATAAAAACAAATAAAGGCCGACCATATATAACCACCTCTTCCAATCTTGATGGAATATATAGTGAGAGATCACCTTCACATTCATATAATTAGATACTATGTAACTAGCTATTTCAGAAATTTAAAACAGGAAAAATTAATTTCTGGAATAAATTATTAGAGAAGACATTTTGTAACACTATTACAGTTTAATTAATATCTAGTAAGATATCGGGTAGAGGTTTAGTAGCTGTTTACTTGGTCCATTGATTAACCTTTCATTAACGATGTATTTTTCATAATCAGACACTATTCACCACATAACTTCGTTTCTATCATTTATATTTTAAATAATAATTGAATGGGAAGAGGTGTGATATATTCATGATAAAGTATGGTATTCCCAATCAGGTAATAAGCACTAGGATCCAATTGGTCACATCAGTGAGGCATGCCCAGGGAGTTACTCTCTGTCAGACCACAGCACATCACATTGCTGTTATCAAGGTCAGGGCAAATCTTCACCAACTCCTTACAAGTGGTCCTGTACTAACTAGTAATCCAAGTATGGCAGTCCATGCACCTGCACTACACATGTGTGGTTAAGTAAAGTCAATCTGAATTATGAAGGACATACATTTTTAATAATTATATTAAAGGGGTAGATAAACCAAAAAAAAATTTTTTTTTCCTTGTTTTATCTTGTTTTCCTTGATGCATGAACTGGTAAAGAAATATTTGGAAAATTTTGGTCCAATATTCATGAAGAAAACATACCTTAAAAAGTTTACATCCTGTAGGAGTGTAACTCTTCATTGACGTCACATGGGGGACAGCTGCAGCCAGAACTGAATGGAGGTGATATGCTATTTTCAACAAACTTCAACAATTCATGGAATCATGAGGCCCAATTCCACCAGTAAGTCTAAAAGTGGCAGCACTACATTGATACTTAGTGAGATAGCCACTGCTGTAGAGATGCTGGTGTAGTTAATCTGAAGACCCAGATCTTCTGAAGGAATAAGTGAAGAGATCCTTTGGACAGTGCAATAATTTCTACATATTCAGAGCCTAGTGACACTGATTCTTCTTTTTAGCTTCATCCAGCTCTGATTCAGGTTGCTAGTTAAGTATACAATTGTTTTTCTTTTTTTTACACCTTTTTATAACATTCATAGCTAGTAACTGCCCTTGGCTATTGTAGGTATTCCTCAATACACGCTTAATCAAAATTTATTGATTGAAGTAGGTCGACAATAAATTATAGGGACACTCACTGGACCAACACCACACTGGGTTGAGGCAGGTTGAAGTAGGTTGACAATAGCTCTATGGGGACACACACTGGACCAACACCACACTGGGTTGAGGCAGGTTGAAGTAGGTTGACAATAGCTCTATGCGGACACACACCTGACCAACATCACACTGGGTTGAGGCAGGTTGAAGTAGGTTGACAATAGCTCTATGGGGACACACACTGGACTAACATCACACTTGGTTAAGTCAGGTTGAAGTAAGTTGACAATAGCTCCATGGGGACACACACTGGACCAACATCACACACAGTTGAAGCAGGTTGAAGTAAGTTGTCAATAGCTCTATGGGGACATACACTGGACCAACATTACACTGGATTGAAGCAGGTTGAAGTAGGTGGACAATAATTCTAAAACCATGTTTGATTTAGGGAGGCGGAAGTAATCAAATGAGTTTTGTGGGATGCACTAAGTCTTGGCATTGGTATAGTTCTTACATAATTTTGTTTAAATAAAAGGAATCCATTTATTAATTACATCTTGCGGAACAAGATAAGAAAAATATTGTACTTGTATTGGGTTTTTTAAGTTACCAAGAATGATTGTTCTGTGTCATTGTCATTGTCTACCATCCTGTGATATTTGTGAGCACAGCCAAGAAGGAGGAGCTGAAGGAGAATACCTGTTATGTGTGTCCTTTGTACAAGACCAATGCCCGGCGTGGCACATTGTCTACCACAGGCCACTCCACCAATTATGTGCTCTCTATAGACCTGCCCACAGACAAACCTGTTAAATACTGGATACAGAGAGGCTGTGCTCTGCTCTGTCAGCTCGATGACTAGACTACTAATGCTGCATCAGTAATAATAGATGCATACATGTATGCAATGACTTGTATTACTCTCAATAGAACAGACTCCATATAATACTATATATAGGTGCTACACCTTAAAATTAAAAAAATACAACAGTAAACAGAGATGTTTCTAATTTTGGGTGTATATTATTATTTTGCGGAGATACCAATCTATACTTGGGAATATTATATTTGACTGATGACAAGTAAGCAAGACACTATATGGTAGCACACATTGACAATGTATAATCCATTAAAATTGTTTGTAACATATTTTTGCAGACTAAAAATAGTTAAGAATATCATGCTGTTTATGTCAGTGAATCTTGACTAAAATTGTGGCATTCCTGGTTAATCAGACCAAGAACAGACATGACTGCATTCCAACACCCACCAGGGAATCTTCAGAAATGAATTGACTAAGTCACATAATATGTTTTAGAACACATAGTAATTACCATATGAAATATGTAGAAGAAACTTTCTTATAGGTTAAGAATATTTTATAAGGTAACATGTCAATTTAGGAAATTTTTGGTTAAAAGTGCACTTTAGCACTCTAGGTTGTCTAATAACGCCGTGAAAAAATTAGGACAAAAATTAGGACCCACAACTATACGCCCACTTCTAATTGAGATCGCTCAAAAAGAAATAATGAAATAATGAAAATAGTCCTGAATAGTGTTTGTTTGTATTAAGCTGGTTGGTATACCCGCTGAAGTTGAAGAGGGCTGAAGGTGAAGAGGGGCGTGCCTATATCCCGCTGAAGTTGGAGAAGGTCTGAAGATGAATAGGGTGGGTGTCATGTCTGTCTGTCTGTGTGTGCTATCTATCTGTTTGTCTGTCGGAAAGATCATTGAATAAATCATTGTTTTATGTCATCACCAGTGTGTGTCCTCAATATACTGTATGTGGTATTGTGTGTCATATATCTCACTTGTGTGTGTGTGTGTATGTGCATCTATTAGATATTGTAACCATGTGGTTAGAGGAGAGATTCAGCAATGTCATCAAGATTTTCACATCGTTGATGATATTCCAAAACAATCTCTTCAAGAATGACCATATTAAAGTAAACCTGAAAATTAGTTGTGTGTGTGTGTGTGTGTGTGTGTGTGTGTGTGTGTGTGTGTGTGTGTGTGTGTGTGTGTGTGTGTGTGTGTGTGTGTGTGTGTGTGTGTGTGTGTGCGTGCATGCGAGCGCTGTTGGTCTCTGATAATAGTTCTATGAAGTAAACCGAAACTTAGTGTGTGTGATTTGTGAGTCTGTCTGCCTCACCCTTGGTTCATTACCCCACCCTTGGTTCACTACCCCACCCTTAATTCACTACCCCACCCTTGGTTCACTACCCCATCCTTGGTTCTCTACCCCACCCTTGGTTCACTATCCCACCCTTAGTTTACTACCTCACCCTTGGTTCACCTCCTCACCCTTAGTTCACTACCCCACCCTTGGTTCACTACCCCACCCTTGGTTCACTACCCCACCACCTTGGTTCACTACCCCACCCTTGATTCACTACCCCACCCTTGGTTCACTACCCCACCCTTAGTTCACTACCCCACCCTAAGTTTACTATTCCACACTTCTCCAGCTTTGAAGGTCATAATTACTTCATTTATCGTCTCTTGATGATCTCGTAGTAAAAATTTCATATAATTGGAATTGCTTTATTCAATTCCCCAAAGTAATGATTCTATATCATCTATCACATATCATTATCTTCCATGGCCTTGGTTGTGCACAGGTTGAGGTGTGGCCTGATGGGAGCCAGGCCATGTGAATCCCAGTGTAAAGTTGTGTATGCATGTCAGTGTCTGAGTGCAAGGGTTAAGTCTTATTTGTGCTATTACAAATGAAATGGTAATAGTACGGCATGATTTTGGTTATGATTATTTTGTTGTTTTTTTTGGTTTTTTTTTTTATTTCACAAAGGTCCCTCTGGTGTGATCCTCAAATGCTACCTGGCACGTTCTGTTGCAGTGACTTACCATGCTGCATTAAGATATCTATTGTTATGTAGTACTGTCTGTCACATAAAACCATTAATATGCTATGCAGGTAGAGGATGAATGCAGACATATTTTGTTCTCTAAATTTTTCTATTCGTTTTTGTTGGCATAATATCATCAAGAAACTTCATCTCATCCATGCACCACTCACTGTACATACACCTGAACAATACACCTCCAGCATTGCTATTGGTGTGTATTACCATGTGTTCAAAAGAAGAAGAAAAAGAATGAAATGAGTTTCACATATTGTTGATATGGCGCAACCATAGGCCTCTTTACCAGTGAAAAGATTATGGAGAGAGGAAGAAATTGAAGCTTCTTTACATTCCCCCCCCCCCCCCCCTCCCCACTCTCCTTGAAATATTTTCCTCAAGCATACCCTCCTCAAGTTAACTTTCCTTAAGTGAAGTCTCCCTCAAATGTACAGTCTTGCTCAAATTCACTGCGAGTGAAGTTTCTGTTGGAGTTCACTGACAGCGAGGTCATGCTCAGAGACCAATTTTTCCTTGCATGTATGGAGCTGTGTTGGTCATGAAACCATGGGATTAAAAGTTCTCTCCTGCATGCATGCAGGCAAGCAGGGACTTTACACAAATGATATATAAGAGCAGAGGCCAATTTGCAGCATCCTTTGCAATAACTGAGGTACTTAGTCCAATAACCATTAGCCCAGGATGCCTGCCCATTCACATTTCTTTGAAATGTTTTTGTCATTGTAGTAGGCAAAAGTGAATGAAAGGCTATTTTAGAGTGAGTAATGAAGCAGCTGTATTATACACATATATGGGCTTTGGAGAAGCTGTGTTGAATACCCCAGAGAATGTGAAGTTACATTCTCCTCACAGTCTGTAATGAAGTACATAATTGCCAGATGAACAGCACCTTATTCTGCACCTCAAAATATTTAGAGTGCAATAGGGTTCATTTTCTGAAGGTCATGATGTTATTTGGTTACTTTGATAAATGTTTCCAGGTATTCCATGTGTTGGTGGCACATCACAGTGGTTATTTTGGAATGAATTGTTTAAAAACACAACATAACAAGTAGTGGTGACTTTGGTTTCGTGTACCAAATGATAAATATTTGGCCTGGAAAGAAAAATGTGGAGGTCGGAGAAGTCAGTTTCTGAGGTAGGTGGGGTCATGATTGAAGGAACCATTTTTCATCCCTTGGCTTGGATTTGTAGCTGAACCAACACTTGGTATCCCTTCACATCTCCACATAGTCATCCACAGATCCTCTGCAATTCTCAGCAATTGATTGATAGATTGACAAGTGACTTGTAACGAAATGAGGACTAAAGAATTTCCCTCTTCCTTTTACACAGAGTACTCCAACTTTGTAAGCAAAGCTGCACATGGAAAAAATAGTATATCACACAGCACATGTGCACACTTGAATAAAAAACAAGTTTTTCAAAATTATTCATCATTTCATTTGTTTCAGTTTTGACCATACCTTCACCTCTGGCTGCTACTAAGTTGTGCTTGACCCTTCACTGTTCTAAAACATTGTGTAGAGGGTGTTGTAACCCACAGTTCATGAAATAATTCATTATATGTACACCTATATATATACTATGTAACATATTTTTGTTGTCATTCAACCCCTACCCATATTTGTATTGCCAAATGAAAGCTCAGTTGAAATGTTTTCCAGATGATGTGCTTTATGACATATGTTTGTTCCACTGCAATGAAAACCCAAAGTCATACAAATAACAATTAAATCTTTTATGGCAATATTAAGCAAAAGTATAAGCTAATTAACATATTTCCACATTTGTTACGTGATCTGTTACCACCAGGTAGTATTTTAAGTGGTTGTTGGCTACAAACCACTCAAGTACATCTCTAACAGCTGTTGTGTGAGTTTCTGTCCACTTGAGACAAGTACATTGGAATCATTACATTATATTGAAGTTTTGTTCACTTAAAGGTACAGCAAAGAAGGACCTATACAATCACATGAAGAAAGGAAGACTTTCAACCTTATGGTTCTCAACTTTATATTTGTCAGCTTCAAGTTCTTGGTTTGCATGAAATGCATAATTCATTCACTGGAAAAATGATGACAAAACAATTAATGTGTGAAATATCTGTTAGGCCTCCAAAACACCAGCACTAAGTTTCACTGCTTGAAAGAACAACCAGACCATTTACATACTTATGGCTACAGCCCTGCATTATGTACAGTATTTGCCACCAAGTGGTATATAATGTGCATAATCACACCTAATTTTGGTGGGAAAGGTCCTCTGGTATTCTGGTCATTTGACAAACAAAGAGAAAGGGAAAGTGAACTGGAAAAATGTATATTGGCCTTCCAAGATGAGAAAAAAGGTAAATTTCTTTTGTGTTCTTCATTGTGAATGAAGTTAGGAACACTTAAATGATATAATGACACAGTGTGGCTAATGATACTTAGCTACACCAGGGTATACACTGCTAGTTAATCATAAAGTTTTATGTGAGAGAAGTTATGAACACTAACAACTGAAATTTAATGAAACTTCATTACTGGATTACATTTCAACATTTGTATTCATAGAGAAGTTTTTGCTTCATAGTTGGCTGTTGTTGAAGTTGTTTTTTAAGTTTTATCATAGCTTCCCTTCTCTCTCATAATCCAATTTGTCCTATTCTACCTTGTGTGGGTCCAACTTCATTTATAGAACAGAAGTACTTCCCTTCACGCCCAGGAGTTTAAGTTTTGGTATCCAATTTGAAAATGTGTCTGTCACAAGATATATGTAACACATCTTTCCATGGCCAGGTCTTATCATCACATTCATCACTGTATGGCCAGTTGCTCTGATATCATATCCTATATTTAATACATGATCTAGTCGAGAGCAATGACATATCCAGTTATAATTTGTGTTACAATTGGGACACACAACTCCCTATAGTGACATGTATTCATAACCAAGTCAAGTTGTCTGCAATTAGCTCATGTGGCTATGGTAGGAGCATGAGAACTGATACCAAAAACTTTGATTCATCTTGACTCCGAATTGTGGGAACTAGATCCCTTACTAGCACTACAGCAACTTAAGGAAATAATACTGCAGTTGGAGCCGTCTTTCATAGATACAACCCTTAACTTGTGACCAAGAGTTGCAGCTCAGCTGCATTTGAGCACTGCTTACCACAATACTCAGTTTGAATGAGCTTTGCGGTAACACTAACTCAATGAAGGAGGTTGTATGGAATGCTAGTTATAAATTTGATTTAGCACATGCTATGGAATAGAAATGCTCAGCTCAGTCCCTCTAGAAGTTGTCCCAAGTGTGACTGAATAAGGCAATTGCTCACATTTTACTTTTCTGCCAAGAACAGGTGAGAAGTGTCTTCTGACCTGATACTCTGCAGCGTTGCTACAGTCACTTCCATAAATGTATGACATCTGCAGCTGAACACTTCTACCTTGCATTTCTTTGGGCAGACAGCAACCCTTCATCTACAGCCTTGCATACACTCATACAAACTTTAACTTCCATAGATTCAATTATAAAAATTAATTAATTTCATTTTTGATCTTTCCTACCCTCTGGAGTGCTACAGCCCAAACTATATCAGCCACAGCTTCATGCTGGCCATGGTGTGTGCTGTGGTGTGTTCATGTGCTGTGGTGTGTGCTGTGATGTGATGTGTGCTGTGTGCTGTGGTGTGTGCTGTGGCGTGTGCTGTGGTGTGTGCTGTGGCGTGGGCTGTGGTGTGTGTGTGTGTGTGTATGTTGTCTGTAAGTTCACATAAAATAAGACAATAAGAACAAAACAAGTTTAACTTGACAAGTATATCAGAAAAAAATCAATTTATTCAAGAACAAAAACAGAGTATAAGTTTCCAAGTACATATTGACAAAAATCAATGCTTCATCCATTCACTAATATTAAAGTGCATAATTAATGCTCTCCAAATTTGTTCCTCTGCATGTTTCCACCTTAGATTGTCCAGAGCTTCCATTATCTCGAAATCTACAAAGGAATAATTAACCTTCCGGTTGTCCACCACCATTTGCTTGTCATTAAATGTTGTATCCTCGAAGGTGACCTCTGCACAGTTGGAAATGCAAGGTCCACCAGGCACACTTGTCAGTGGGAATGAAGAGCACAATGGAGGGCAAGTGGTTTCACTTGCACAGGCAACAGATTCTTGTTCATGGGAGTCCTTACCCACTTTGTGGATTTCGGACAAATGGACACACACAATCTTTTGATTGTACAAGTCTTTTGAGCTGAATGAGTACTTCCGCTCCCATCCAGAAATGTCTTTTTATTTTTGTTTCAAAGTTCAAAACATGTCCATCACTGTCTATGCTGAACACATCTTTCCAGGACCACATCAAATCTTGAAGTGATCATATCATATTACACAATGTTTAATACATGAGCATTGCCACTGGTCAAGAGCAATGATGTGTACAGTTTAAATATGCCCCCTCATTTGGACACACATGTATCCATACAGGTATCACATACTTGACTCCACCTCACCTCAACTCCCCCCCCCCCCCTCCCCCCACTCAAAAAGGAAAGAAAGAAACACATTTTGACACATTCTTTTTCTTTTCTTTTTTTCCACCAGCTAGATGTAATTACAGCTTCACCAACCCAGTCCTAGCCTCACAGTCCCAATATAAAATAGTTTTTAATCATTCAGATTTCTTTTCGTGCCTCTCACACCTAAGTGGACAGGGATACACATGAAATAATACTCCAGGCTTCAATTGAATAAACACAACTTTGGTGTAATTATAAGTATGTTGAAGTTACCACAGTGTGCAATTAGGATTGGATCACATAAACTGCAGGCAAATGTAACATACGTACCTTTAAAAGTACAAAATTACATTTTGTCTGGAGCAACTGTCGCCTGCCATACAATAGGACAGAGCAGTTCATTTCCCCACCTTCTCTGTCGGCACTTATTGTGTCAAATGACTGGCTGCACACTTCTGATATCAACTGCCACAAATATGAAGTTACCATAATGTTAGCATAGTGCACTTTTATTCAAATTACTCAAGCTGCATGCTTTTTATAATTGAATGGTAGTTATTTCCTTTCCAATTTTCCCCTACCTAATACAGAATTCTGTACAATATGGGTTGAGGGTTGCAGATTGAGGGTGGGCTTGGGAAAACATCAATGGACACCTGAACCTTGACCAGATCTGGGTTGGGGATGGTCCTCCTTATGGACACCTGCACATTTGTTAACCAGGTCTGGGTTGGGGATGGTCCTAGGAAACACACCCACCACTCAGACAGCATATGGATCTGCTTCTAAGTTCAACACATTTGTGCTGAAGAGATAGCTAATTAAAACTTGCACAAAAAAAGGACACTGACCTGATGATTATAAAGTTCAGTCACCTCTTGCTAGGCTTCCTTGTTATTTGGTTCTTGTCACGTATACATTCATGATTGCTAGCAGATTCATGATTGTTGGTGGAGTGTTGTGCCTTGGCCTCCTTATGTTCCATTGCCTTTTGGATTTGTCCTTCCTTGATGATCTCGGAATGTAGATGTCCAACTGTACTAGACAACAACATTGGCATTGCTGTGGTGCAAGCTCTTTGGTTGATGTGGGCAGCATCCTACAGCCTGCCATTTGTGTTACACCAGGTTGTTGTCTTTTCAACTTTACAATCTGAGCAGTACTATAACGTCATATTAAGCATTGCAAACTATTATTTACCTGGTCTAAAACACTGTCTCATTGAATGTTATATAAATTTATTGCCACAGGAACTACTGCTGAACCAGTGTTGACTTCTTTTGGCATATTCATTCTTCATTTTGTATGCAAAACCAACATCTCCATTCTTTCTTACTTAGTATTGTGTAATTAATTTATTATGAATTAACCACTGTCATTGTTCAACCAACACTGAAGCCCTGACCACACTACAAACAGGTTTGTGTGCCTCTCTCCAGCAACACCTGCTTTCTAATGTTTCCTTTCATCCACACTTGCAGTTGTGAACCTGCTCCACATCACCTGCATGGACTGACAAATAGGCTGGGATTATTAATTAGTTTTTGGCTACCTCATACAGAGGTTAGTTCATTGTCTTGTGTGCTACTTTGTTCTGTCCTTTTTCCCTCTGAAATGTCATGAACAAATGAAGGTTAGAGAAGATAGAGAGCTGTTAACAGCTAAACTGCTAATAGCACACATAAATAATGAAGCCACAGATTGTTGAATAAATCTGAGCTGATTGAAACCAACCCTTTGAAGGTATGAGGTGAAACCAGGTGGAATCCTTTGCGATGAAATGGGGTGTAGTGTGGATGCTTGGAACCAGTTCCACACATGAGTTAATCCAGTTTTAGTGTGCAGTGTGGACTATGCCTTTCCCAATGGTGCAAATTGTTGGACTAATTATGTAATTATTTTATGCTCCATATTTGATCAATTATACCTCCAAAAAGTACCGAAAGTACCAATTATGCTTCCAAGAGGTACCAATTACACTTCCTAAAGTACTAATTATGCTTCCGAAAGGTACCAATTATGCTTGCAAAAGAATCAATTGTGCTTTTACAAGTACCAATTATGCTTTAAATTTAATTAATCATTTCCACATATAGGTCATCAATTTTATAAGGTTTACAAAATAATTTTCATTTAAAATCGAAAGTAAATCCATGAAATTGTCAACAAAAAAAAAAAAAGAAAAAAAAAAGAAAAGAAAAAATAATCATCCCTACAACAGCTCTGTCCTTCATAGAAAGATTGCTGAGTATCTTTCAGTTGCAGCTGTAATCACTTGCTTGCTAACACTGAAACACCTTGGTGGTTCATCCCCAGTGTTTTTGCCACCACCATAATTTTAAAACCTCAGCAACCCCGCCCACCTACAGCTAAAGACCAATACATAGTAGCCCAGCTTCCATATTATCTGCAATTAACAGTGAAAAAGAGGAAGACCTTGAAATCTTCAATATCAATGCTGCTAGGTTTAAGTTTACACACCTGAGCAGGGAAAATAAAGTGGGGATGTTTTGAATGCATTCAATGGTTCTTTGAGATCATTGTAATACTTTTACCAAAGTCAATGATCATAAAGAAGGTGCAACAGTGTTGGGATAATGCACTGCAGTTGCAATAGAGGAAAGAAAGGATATGTTCATATGTTGACAATGCTAAGGAGCCATCTCCTTCAAGGTTGCATGTTGCCTTAACAAAAACAGTGCCAATATTTACAGTAATAGCTAGTTCTATTTGTAGATATGTGCCCTTTGTAGGGTTAGATAATAACTCAAGTAGATTTTAATGATACAAACTCAGTAAAACAGTCATAAGCTTGCTTGAGCATTTACCACCTTGATCACCAATGTGTGCTTTGAATCTCTGGCACAGATAATCCAGTTTTTGTCTTCCAAACTAATCTGGACTTCATACTCAAAGAAAACATGCTATCAATAATGCATGATATTAAAAGTGATCCAGTACAGGTGGATTCAGCTTTCTCTATTCCCAGCTACCAATTTTGCTAGAAATTATGCTAGCATAGTTGGGAAAGGCCTAGTGTGGACAGGGCCTTAGAAAACCTTGAAATATGTATTATACTAACCCCACTTCTTTCCAGGTGGGCAGTGGTCCATCTACAGATACCTTATTACTACTTAGGCCACTAATCATTTCTTTCCTTTTCCTTCCCTAGGAATCATATCATAAAATTCTTCCTGATGATCAGTTAGTTACTTCAACCCAACCACCTAGGTGCTGAAATACTGCAGTTCCAGTTGGTACACTTTTTATATCTGGCTGCCATAACCACACACATCACCACTGCAGTTGGAGCAAACTGACCATGGATGTACAGACATCCATGGCATAAAGCTTTCCTTTTTGCATGCATATTGGGTGGATGAAAAGTCAGGCTAGTGAAAAATAATGTCATCTAGTGTGCGTGCGTGCGTGCGTGCGTGCGTGCGTGCGTGCGTGCGTGCGTGCGTGCATGCGTGCGTGCGTGCGTGCGTGCGTGCGTGCGTGCGTGCGTGCATGCATGCGTGCATGCGTGTGTGTTAGTATTGACTGGACTAAGGGAAATTTTCCTTATGAGCCAGGCCACAGGCTACAGGCTACAGACATTTAGGAACCATTACTGCTTTTGTGAATACCAAGATTCTACATAATTTCTATTGGTATACATCCATGACCCATGTTTTATTTTCATTAGCCTACACAAACATGAATGTCTACTGGGATGGACCAATGACACCAACTATCACAGACACCATTCATGTAGCATTGAGGAATGACCCAAAATACTGCATTAGAATATTGCAAGTATCCACAAAAAAATTAATATAATTAAATCTAACCCTCTGGCAGGATGTCTGGTGAGGTTGATCAACTTACACACCTTTCACCTTCACCTAAGGTACAATTGGAACTTGTCAGAACTTCAGTCTTTTATTTGCCTAAATCATCACTTAAACTGCTCTGACTGCACCAAGCTCTTCTTGCACACTATCACTTCTATCTTGCCAATGGGTGGTGAATTGTGGTCATTGGTGTTGATCACACTTCTTAACGCATAAGTGTCAATAGTTAAGTGTGTGGGTTGGTGTGGACTTCTAGCATGGAACAATAAAAACTTACAAAAAATCTATTTTATGAAACTTGCCAAACATATCTGTTCGAACATGATTGAGATTATTGGATCGAGTCTTATTTTAGACGATGCGGCTATAGAAGCAGAGGACTGGTGGATAGGTTCATTGTCAGAGGCAATGTCAACTGAAGATGATGCAATCAAGTGGTTCATCTGTAGGAGGCTCCTTAGGAATATGTGCACCTGCAAGATATGCCTGGGGCTAATGCGATTGGTGAAGTACCAAAAAGGGTAAGATGGCAGGTGGTGGAGCTGTAGACTTTGTGGTCAAACAAGAACAGTTAGGTAAGTTCAATTTTGTACAAAGGGATTTCTATGCATCACCACTGAAAATGAAGACAAATCATTTGCATTAATTAACTCACTTTATAAAGATGTTAGCTGTATTGATTTGATCAAAAATGTGGGCAGGTACAGTGGTTGCAGGGGGGGGGGGGGGGGGGGTGGGGGGTGGTGTATTTTCAAGTGCTTATTCTTGTTTAGCCAGTCATACAATTTTCTTAGTTCAGCCACTTAAAGTTGCTGGTGTTAGAATAACCACTTTGAAACTCTCCACCATCCAGACAGATAGCTGCATGTGTTATGAAATATTCTAAAGGTAGTTGAAAATGTATTTCAAAAGTAAAGGGCATTCAAGACCAATTGTGATCTCACAATGAATTTATTTATGAACAGTTCATTACAAATTCATCATTACAGGAAAGGCAAAGGTAGATAGGATAAGGCCAGATAGGGTGGGGTAGTGAATTAAGGGTGGGGTAGTGAACCAAGGGTGGGGTGGTAAACCAAGTGTGGGGTAGTGAACCAAGGGTGGGGTAGTGAACCAAGGGTGGGGTAGTGAATTAAGGGTGGGGTAGTGAACCAAGGGTGGGGCAGACAAACACACAAATTATACACACTAAGTCTCAGTTTACTTCAATAAAACTATCATCAGAGACCAACAGCACGCACACACACACACACACACACACACACACACACACACACACACACACACACACACACACACACACACACACACACACACACACACACACACACACATTAACTTTTAGGTTTACTTTAATGCAGTCATTCTTGAAGAGATTGTTTTGGACAATCATCAATGATGTGAAAATCTTGCAGCACACTGCTGAATCTCTCCTTTAACCACATTGTTACAATATCGTATACATGCACACACAAGTGAGATATATGACACACAATACCATATACAGTATATTGAGGACACACACTGGTGATGACAATAAAACACAATAATTTATTCAATGATCTTTCAGACAGACAGACAGATAGATAACACACACAGACAGACAGACACACACATACCTTCAGACCTTCTTCAACTTCAACAGGTATAGGCACACCCCTCTTCATCTTCAGCCTTCTTCAACCCCTCTTCCTCTTCAGCCCTCTTCAATTTCAGCAGGTATACCAACCAGCTTAACACAAACAAACATTATTCAGGACTATTTTCATTAATTTCATTATATCTTTTTGAGCAATCTCAATTAGAAGTGGGCATATAGTCACGGGTCCTAATTTTTCCACCTGCGTTTTTAGATGGTGACAACCTGGAGCGCTAAAGGACACATTTACCAATTTTTCACATTAGGGAATGTGATCTTACTAGTATGCCCCCCCCCCCTCGCCATCCCTATAGTTTCTCATGATCATGATGGGTGTTTCTATGAGTTCATGGAAATGTACATCATTAGAGGAGAGGAAATATCCTGATTATGTAAAGAAGTTAATATATATAAACGCATATAAAATCTTTAATATTCAATCAAAATTGACTACGAGGCTAAAAATAAAGAACAAAAGTACTGCTGAAGTAAGCAAGCTTCTGTACAAGACATGCGCCAGCAGGAAGTGACAAATGAATCTTGACTGGTCCTGTTATAAGAGAAGCATAAATAATGTTAGTCTTGGGTGTTGAACTCAGCACTATACTCAACACACTCTGTATGTCTTGTGTTGTTTATTTTTGGTATTCTGGCTTCATCTGTAGCACAAAAAGGTGTGAAGTAAAGAGTAAATAGTTTCTAGCACTCTCCCATGCAACATTTCAAGGTTAGAAATACATGACATCCTGGTTGTCAGTGTTTTAGTTTTACGTTGTGAAATATCATGTGACTTTATAATATCATGTGAATTGTTAATATTTGTGACTTGGTAAAGCTCTAAACAAAAAACACTATCCAATCAATAATAAATCTAGAATAGAACATAACAATACTTTAAACAGAGTATTCACTTCTTACTAACAATGGCATCAAAAAGGGTTTTTTGTAGGCTAGGATGAACACTCCACAAATATGCAACTAATTCAAGATTGACACATTCAGTGAAAACGAATTTCTTGTACAACTAACACACAGTACCCAAAACAGGCATTATTGTGCATGCAAGCATGAATATGTCAATTTAGCACACTTGAAAATATAAGAGATCTGGGTCATAAAATGTCTAACTCCATCTAATGAATTTTAAATAGTCCTTTCAATTTTCTAAATTAAAGGGTTTTTTTCTCTTAAGAATCAAGAACATACTCAAAATACCTCTGTTGGTGAACAGCTAAATAAGGTACACTTCATTGATATTATCAATTATCTTTTATATAAGTAATAGCTTACAAATGGCAAGGATAGACAAATTTTGCAAATGATGCAATTTGTTTGATACAGGTCTGATGAAGCTTGGATAAAGATATTCATATACACCATCATACCATTGTCCACTTGCCTCACTATATCAATTCCATGTTTGAAAAAAATGAACTGTACTGGCCTTATACGACTTACCTTTTGTTGTTACACATAAATTGAAGTAAAAAAAATCTTCTACATTTGCTCTGAATCTTAGTGTCAAGAAATCAAAGATAAACAGCTAACACTTATTCATTTGAATGTGGATCAGTTATTTCGACCACAATTATGGTGAAGAACAAAGTTATCTTCATGCATTGACATTTCCTAATATGATCTCTTATTACAGCAATAATTTTTGTTAGGATATATTTAGATTTGCTATTTGTGTTCTCTCTCCTTATTCTAGATGGTCTAGTAAGATTGGAGCTGCTGTTGGTAGGACCTTCAGAATTACCAGAAACTAATTCTTGTTTGATACTTGTAATATAGTGGGCCAACAGTTAAAAGTTAACTTACAAAGATTATGGACAATTCATAACAGTAAAAAACCAAACATAATACACTACATACTCTTTCCTATTAAGAGTATTTTCAAAATTGTAATCTGAAATTGTACTCGAATGGACATTTCTAGAGGAAATGGTGTTCACTATCCCTCCACCCCCACCCCCCTTATATAGAACACAGAGCAAACTGAACCAGTTTGTAACTACAGGAGGCTGAAGGCCAACCTTAAAACTGCCTGTAAGTTTCCCCCCCCCCCTCCCCCCACTACTTATGCTGCGGGGAAAGGGGGAGGGGGGTGGTCAAAAGTTACGCAGATTTGTGGAGTACTGACCTGGCCACTCTGTTCCTACATATGGCAATATCTAAGAGAATTCTTGAGATAATTCTGAATCATATTGGGTAAATAATTGAATGTGGGCAGCTGTGAGAAGTGAATGATATTGAAACCTCATGAAAACTAGCATCTCATGAAACTCTTCCTGTTTTAAAAGAGCTACCAACAGAGGTTGTCTACTTAGAGTGTCAACATTGGCATGTGCCTTAGTATTACTAAACGCTAATACGTACTCAAAACATGCAAGGAATAGCTACACATATATATTTCTAACCACATAATGGGTGCAGTGCTTGATTTCCATTCTTTTGATACCCCTCCTGACCCTGTAGCTTCAAAAATGAAGGAATATATAGCGAAGATGCATACACACAGATTAAGAGCTATTTATAAGTAGATTATGTTTAATTTGACCTAATTTTGACCTTCAAGTCATACCTTCATCACTGAAAACTTCCAGTGTGTCAGAATTGGTATTCTCTTTTATTGTTAAAATTTATACTTAAAATGGTTTCAAGTTCCATAATTAATTTTGTTTAAATATTGGGCCCTGTATATTGTCGGCCATCTTTGATTTTTTTTCCTGAAACAAGGTATTATCATGGGTGGATTTTGGTATGATTTTTGTGGTGATATAATAAACTGTCAATAAACCAATAACAGGTGAAAAAACCTCGTTAACATATGTTATCCAACCTAAATTGTTCATTGCAGGGATTATAAGGTTAAACACACTTGATTGCTCATTACCCACTCTGGAGGAAAAAAAGAATAGGAAAAAAAAAACTAAGTTGAAAATGAAACACAAGATCTAGCCCACTTTATTAACACAAAGCTGTAGGTAAGGGTATGATTGGGGGTGCTAAGCATCCCCAAAATTTTGGGAGAAAAATTAAAAAAAATAATTTCAATTAGCACTATCTATATATATATATATTAGAAGACCTATGTAACTGATTGTGTAACTATGTTCGTCCATTTCTCAAAATCCCTCTGTTAGATTTTGACCAACCTTTTAGGGATGGAGGAGATCCACCCTGAGATGGTTTTATGCCAGGTGGCATGTCTGGGAAATAGAAAATTTGTCTGTCTGTCTGTCTGTCTGTCTGTCTGTCTGTCTGTCTGTCTATCTATCTGTCTATCTGTCTGTCTGTCTGTCTGTCTGTCTGTCTGTCTGTCTGTCTGTCTATACCATCATTCTGGCCAAACCGGTAGGTGGATTTCTCTGAAACTCGGCATGATGATAAGTTTTGATCCAACTTAAAACATGGACTAAAAATTTCGCAAAATGGTTGCCATGATAACGAGCAAAAGCCAAAAATGTATTTTTTCCAGAAAAACCATTGGAAGTAGAGATCTAAAACTTGATATGAATATATAACTTCACTCTGGGAGTAACATGGGCTGTGTCCCACCTGGCTACACCTCTTCCTTTCTCTGTGTAAGGCTATAAATGCCAAAATGGTATTTCAGCAAAATCACTTGAACCTAGGGAGTTAAACAAATGAATCCTTATATATTTGGAATCAATATATTCTGAGGAATGTTTCAAGTACATTTATATATGACCACACCCACTTTTGTTTTCGTGTCAGGCCCAAAAAAAAAGGACATAAATGGTACATTGGCCAAACAAAACCTTGGAGCGACAGATTTGATATATGGTACGTATACTCAACTTTGATTATAATGTTTGATGTTAAAATTGGCCGAGCAATGCCGGGTATATGCTGCTAGTAAGCTATATAGTTATAAATGCATTAGGTCAAAGGGAAAGCCAGGCTAAGATTGGTATGAGTACATGTATTTCCAGTGGGGAAAAATATTATAGAAACATTATAAATAACGTAATTGTAGCTATTTTTGGTAACTATTATAGTATTCTAAGATGCCCAATTTGACTCCTTGTGGCAGAAAATATTTTGATATCCTAAACATTCATATTTTTGTGACCTGTAGCAAATAGTTATTATAATATTTATTGAAAGATTGTTTTAAACCAGTCAAAATGAATGTTTAAAAAACATAAGATGAGGTTAAATTTGTGATAAGATTAACAAGTTTTGGGTTTCTATACAGTAAAAGTACTTAGTTGTAACAACAAACACTGCTATTTCCAAACAGTAATCAAAGAGTTAACAATCCATTCTTGAACAAAGCTTGTGAATGTAACACCCTTACCCACCTAACCATTCCAAAGCCACTGACTGGGAATGTTATAGCAAGTTTAATTGTAGCACGAACATTTGGGAAGAAATTGTGGTCAGCCAGCTTCTAAGTATAAAAAAATGTTAACTGTTGCAGTTCTTATCCTCAGTACACAATGTTAAAAAGTTAAAAATGGATAATTTTTTTTTTTTTTTTTTTTTTTTTTTTTTTAATGCAAGTTTCTAAAGTAAGTTTTCTGCATTGTACATGCCTTCTTCCACAGTTCACTCAATATCTAATCTTGATGCTGAGCACACATAGTAAATTTGCACAACAGTGAAGATTTAAAAGCTTTTGGAATTTCACAAGAATTTGTCTGTAGATCAAGTTAAGAAAATGAAGAAAAATTACAAAAATGTTGGGTACCTACAAGTGACACTAATAAAGCTGGTGCTTGTAGTAGCCTAAGAGATGATAAAGCTTTGATTCTGGAATCTGTATTTGCACTTTCAGAATCTATATACACTAATGCTAGACAGATAGCCTTGCATTTTGACACAAACTTCCAAAGTGCTTTACTCATGGATAGTTTCTCTACATAATCCTCTTGTAAGATACTTGAGAATATCAGATAGCCACACTGTATAAGTTTGTGTTATAATCTTTCTATGAGCACTAGTCTCTAAAATCTATGTAAGCAACACTATGGTGTCTAATAAATTCCTGGTATCAGTGATTGTATAAGAGAAGGCAATATAACTAGATTTAGGTTATTAGCCCTACAATGTTGGCGTAAAGCTTAGGCTGTAACTCACATATCTTAGTAGAAACACCACAAACTTTTCCGGCCATTACTAGTGCTCCATATTATCTTTGACTACAAAGATGGTTCAGGTCAAAAATATTTCCCTTGAAAATTCCTATAAGAGCATCATCAAGCCTGACAAAACCAAGAAATTCTCTCATATAATTGGTCCACTGGATTTCTATAAACAAATCAAAATTCACATGGATATTTGTTTATGTGTGGCAACATCTGTACAGTCATCAAGTAGATAATCTTTCTTTCTCTATAAAAGATAGTTTTTTTTTTAATATCAAAATAGATACTGACCTATATTGATTATTTTTGGCAAGATTTTACCATAACTTTCCTTATTGATCATGTACAGCATCAGACTCTATATTGCTAGTAGTAAAAGTTGATGAAATGATGTTGATGATAGAAAATATCAATCGAAGTTTGTTTCATTCTCTTTTGGGGGAGATGTACACAGTTCAGGTAGATTAGCCACATTCTCAGCCTCTATGCGGATGACACCCTTGGTAAGGTTTGAGATTTATTGTAATTAAAGACCACATGGAGGGTTTAATTTATTAAGGATCAGGTTGTGGGGTAGGTAGCTGTTAGAGATGTTAACACAAAACTAGTATTATTTCTACATCCATGACCTATGAGAGTTGGCCTGTGCACAGCTTGAATTGGCAGTATTTAATCACTTATTAGGCAAAAGATTTACCAGGGCAAGTGACCTTATTGCCCCTATAGAAGCTAGGCTTATGAGGTCACTTGAGGTTTATTAGGATGCAACCCATAGACCTTATACATTACTTGCCCCTACCAGTATAGGAAATTGACAGTTTTTTTTTTAGTGAGTCTAGTTAAGCAGCATGTCTCAGTTTTTCCACAATGGTTGGAAACTACCACCATCATGGCTACTACCATCATCACTTCCAACAGTACCTCTTTTATGGTTCCAGCTTTAGCTACTAGCAATGGTACAATGCTAGTAGCCAGTGAGATGTGAGATCACTAAGTTCATGGACTCACTGTGGTATGATTATTGCAAGTGAAACTGCAATGGGCCTCTGATATATTAAATGGTTACTATGAATTTCTCTTTATCATAACCTCTATAAAGCTGAACCATGTCATTATGTTGCATGTGTACAGAATATTACTCATACTTAGTCCTTAATTGACATTGTCAAGGATCTGAATATGCATATTCAATATTAGAAGATATTCTTAATGAGAATGACCATTAATCTTTGTGATTAGAATATTATACTATTTATTTGATCTTGATCACTTCCTCATTTTGCTAAAAAGAATTTTTTTCAACATATGTCACCAGGAAAAGAAATAAACTCTTTTCTTTTCTTTTTTTGCTGATTGTTTAATAATAGGATGCATATTAATTTGAATTAAAAAGGAGTGAACTAGGACAAACCAAAGCATTCCTATGTTAACATCTTGGTTATGGTTAAGGTAAGTGCTTTGGTATTATGCACACTCAGATTGTCTACACTGCTAACACAGCATGGCCGATACAAGGGTAGTTATTCACACATCCCAGAAAACTCCACTTCAGGTGACACACTCTGAGTTCAATAAGGTCAGTGGTTACAGCTGTCACTAACATTTGTGTGGTGGTAAATGTTATTTAGAGGCTATTTATGTGACCCTGAAGTCCATGAGGTGGGGCCAAGCATTGAACCCTGGATGTTGTGGCCAGTGATACCTACAGGGTCAAAATATGTTTACAGAATGAATTCCCAACTTTTACTTAAAGGGTAATTGAACTGGAAAAAAATTATTATTCTTTTGTCTTATTTTGTTGTCCTTGACGCATAATCTGGTATTTAAAAAAATTGGAAAATTTTGGTCGAATATTCATGACGAAATTTTAGCTTAAAAATTTTACTTCCTGTGTGGGTGTAACTATTCATTGATGTCACAAGGGAGACATCTACAGTCATAACTCAATGGAGGTGATAAGCTTTTCCAACAAATTACGACAATTACTGGAGTTAGGTGGGTGCTCCAATTTCTTTCAAGGTGGTCAGTGGTTGATCCACAAATACCTCATCAGAACAATAGCCACTAGTCATTTTCACCTTCCTTGTCTACAATCCACATTGAGAATCTTTCTAGCCAGTCAGTGGTTACTTGGAACAAAAATGAGGTGGTTTATGTTCCTTTAACTGTTGTTACACCCACTTAAGATTGAGAATGGAGGCTACCCATCCACTGGGAAGAACAACATGGCAGTCCCAGTTAGTAAACATTTATCTCTAGCTGCATTAAATCCCACCACCCCAACCACCACTGCAGGTAGAGCTACCTGACCATTGACATATAGTTATTCATGCATACAGCCTACATTTTTCATGCATATTTAGCATGCATGTAAATAAGTGTGGATAAAAATTCATGCTAATGAAATTCATTCCTTTAATTAGGACTAGCATGAATTCTCATGGCTATGATGCACTACCAATTTTTTGTTATTGGGTATTAGCAAAAATTAATAAAAATCTCACATAAAAGTTAGACTACTTTTTCTTTTTTTTTTTTAAATAAAGATCAGACCAATTACTTGTTATATGCTTTTTTTAATTTAACTAATTTTATTAACCAACAAATAGAATTAAGAAGACACATTTCTCATAAGACAGCAAGAAACAATGTTACAAAATAATAATTATGTATTATGTAAATAGCTACTGTGCTAATGAACACTCAAACCACATATGCACTAATGCACACACAAACTACATATTCACTAATGCCATGCATGAACTACTACTGCAGCAACAACTATGCACTGCTATATAATAGTTGTATTAGGATCATAGCAACAGTGCCACTCAGAAGTTGCAGTGTTCCTGGTGTGCAGTGTTGGAGCCATCAGTGATCCAGTAGAGACCAGCTTTGCTGTGTGGACTTGCCCTGGCCACCTCCTCACAAGATGTGGCTGCATAGGACCTGGCCAGACCCAAGGGAACCACTCCAAACTCTGAGGACAGTAAGCCCAGCACATCCACCAATATGTCTTCATTGTCTTGTTCAGATGGACAGCCATTAGCAGAGACCCTCACTGGATTGCCACCTCTCTTAATGCCTCCACTTGCACCTGCAGATGTAAACATGACATATCTAACTGGGGAAGAGAGGGAGACCTCTCTGTGGAGTGGGTGGGAGACATAGTATTGCCATATATGGCCATATTTGTGTCTCATCAATGTATCCCTGGATCATGTTCCCCCACAAGACATGCTCCCCATCCACAATATGGTGGCCATGCTGTGCATTTGGATCAACCAGTACACAGAGCTGATGCTAATATTACTAATAGAGCAACAGAAGGAGTCATTGTATTGCAACATCTATGGACACCCACAGAAGAATATATCCTCCAGCATGGCATGGGAAGACATAATCAAACACACAACATGACAATTACACTACATGGAAATTACACTACTTGGAAATGTACTGCCAGGTAAAGTGAGTCCTCACAGATGGTTTAGACCTAACTAAACATTAGGACATTGTTAGGGCCACACACACTCACCCCTGATATAGCAATGGCTGCCTAATAGTGTGTGGAGCAGCTTTTCTGCACGTTATAAATTAGAGAGCACACTTGTCCAGATGTGCTGACTTAGGCTGCACTAGAGACAAGTGCAAGCTTCTGTATCACTAGCTGAGATTAAGGCCACACCTCATAATGGAATAAGTGAGTGATCACACTATATGACCAATCATGTACATTCTTGAATGCTGTAGTCTTCCTTTGATATGAAACAAGGAAAATTTCATGGTCTCTATAAGATAAGCTTCACTTCACAGGACAGAGACAATGACAATAGGAAGATGTGAAGATGGACCTGTAAGTCTATCAGCAAGGAGAGAGCTGATGTTCCTTCTCTGAGGACAAGACATGAAGAGGCCCACACCAGAACATCACTGCCTGCCATGCCATCAACTAATCAGTCCACACATACATTATGTAGTGAACCTGGACACACTATAGTTATGTCTACCCCAATGCATATGAGACACATCAACCCTCCATACCTCTGGGTGTAAAGAAGTGTGTTTGATATTTCTCCATCCTTGCAAAGTTGCTGGCCGCTATGGAGAAGGTGTAGTTGGTGCCATAGCTGAGAGTGGCATTAGTGGAGAAGATGGTAGAGGTGGTGGGTCTCTACATATCCCAGAGAAACAGGAGGAGACACCTCCACAGAGGGTGTTCCCCTCTCATTAGTGATGGAGAGCTGCAGGGTCACTCTGACAGTGTCCACTTCATACACAACATCAGCAAATGTCACGTCTGACACAATTGTGAGAGGAAGGTAAGATAGTGAAGTCATTACATTATAATAAAAACAAATAAAGGCCGACCATATATAACCACCTCTTCCAATCTTGATGGAATATATAGTGAGAGATCACCTTCACATTCATATAATTAGATACTATGTAACTAGCTATTTCAGAAATTTAAAACAGGAAAAATTAATTTCTGGAATAAATTATTAGAGAAGACATTTTGTAACACTATTACAGTTTAATTAATATCTAGTAAGATATCGGGTAGAGGTTTAGTAGCTGTTTACTTGGTCCATTGATTAACCTTTCATTAACGATGTATTTTTCATAATCAGACACTATTCACCACATAACTTCGTTTCTATCATTTATATTTTAAATAATAATTGAATGGGAAGAGGTGTGATATATTCATGATAAAGTATGGTATTCCCAATCAGGTAATAAGCACTAGGATCCAATTGGTCACATCAGTGAGGCATGCCCAGGGAGTTACTCTCTGTCAGACCACAGCACATCACATTGCTGTTATCAAGGTCAGGGCAAATCTTCACCAACTCCTTACAAGTGGTCCTGTACTAACTAGTAATCCAAGTATGGCAGTCCATGCACCTGCACTACACATGTGTGGTTAAGTAAAGTCAATCTGAATTATGAAGGACATACATTTTTAATAATTATATTAAAGGGGTAGATAAACCAAAAAAAAATTTTTTTTTCCTTGTTTTATCTTGTTTTCCTTGATGCATGAACTGGTAAAGAAATATTTGGAAAATTTTGGTCCAATATTCATGAAGAAAACATACCTTAAAAAGTTTACATCCTGTAGGAGTGTAACTCTTCATTGACGTCACATGGGGGACAGCTGCAGCCAGAACTGAATGGAGGTGATATGCTATTTTCAACAAACTTCAACAATTCATGGAATCATGAGGCCCAATTCCACCAGTAAGTCTAAAAGTGGCAGCACTACATTGATACTTAGTGAGATAGCCACTGCTGTAGAGATGCTGGTGTAGTTAATCTGAAGACCCAGATCTTCTGAAGGAATAAGTGAAGAGATCCTTTGGACAGTGCAATAATTTCTACATATTCAGAGCCTAGTGACACTGATTCTTCTTTTTAGCTTCATCCAGCTCTGATTCAGGTTGCTAGTTAAGTATACAATTGTTTTTCTTTTTTTTACACCTTTTTATAACATTCATAGCTAGTAACTGCCCTTGGCTATTGTAGGTATTCCTCAATACACGCTTAATCAAAATTTATTGATTGAAGTAGGTCGACAATAAATTATAGGGACACTCACTGGACCAACACCACACTGGGTTGAGGCAGGTTGAAGTAGGTTGACAATAGCTCTATGGGGACACACACTGGACCAACACCACACTGGGTTGAGGCAGGTTGAAGTAGGTTGACAATAGCTCTATGCGGACACACACCTGACCAACATCACACTGGGTTGAGGCAGGTTGAAGTAGGTTGACAATAGCTCTATGGGGACACACACTGGACTAACATCACACTTGGTTAAGTCAGGTTGAAGTAAGTTGACAATAGCTCCATGGGGACACACACTGGACCAACATCACACACAGTTGAAGCAGGTTGAAGTAAGTTGTCAATAGCTCTATGGGGACATACACTGGACCAACATTACACTGGATTGAAGCAGGTTGAAGTAGGTGGACAATAATTCTAAAACCATGTTTGATTTAGGGAGGCGGAAGTAATCAAATGAGTTTTGTGGGATGCACTAAGTCTTGGCATTGGTATAGTTCTTACATAATTTTGTTTAAATAAAAGGAATCCATTTATTAATTACATCTTGCGGAACAAGATAAGAAAAATATTGTACTTGTATTGGGTTTTTTAAGTTACCAAGAATGATTGTTCTGTGTCATTGTCATTGTCTACCATCCTGTGATATTTGTGAGCACAGCCAAGAAGGAGGAGCTGAAGGAGAATACCTGTTATGTGTGTCCTTTGTACAAGACCAATGCCCGGCGTGGCACATTGTCTACCACAGGCCACTCCACCAATTATGTGCTCTCTATAGACCTGCCCACAGACAAACCTGTTAAATACTGGATACAGAGAGGCTGTGCTCTGCTCTGTCAGCTCGATGACTAGACTACTAATGCTGCATCAGTAATAATAGATGCATACATGTATGCAATGACTTGTATTACTCTCAATAGAACAGACTCCATATAATACTATATATAGGTGCTACACCTTAAAATTAAAAAAATACAACAGTAAACAGAGATGTTTCTAATTTTGGGTGTATATTATTATTTTGCGGAGATACCAATCTATACTTGGGAATATTATATTTGACTGATGACAAGTAAGCAAGACACTATATGGTAGCACACATTGACAATGTATAATCCATTAAAATTGTTTGTAACATATTTTTGCAGACTAAAAATAGTTAAGAATATCATGCTGTTTATGTCAGTGAATCTTGACTAAAATTGTGGCATTCCTGGTTAATCAGACCAAGAACAGACATGACTGCATTCCAACACCCACCAGGGAATCTTCAGAAATGAATTGACTAAGTCACATAATATGTTTTAGAACACATAGTAATTACCATATGAAATATGTAGAAGAAACTTTCTTATAGGTTAAGAATATTTTATAAGGTAACATGTCAATTTAGGAAATTTTTGGTTAAAAGTGCACTTTAGCACTCTAGGTTGTCTAATAACGCCGTGAAAAAATTAGGACAAAAATTAGGACCCACAACTATACGCCCACTTCTAATTGAGATCGCTCAAAAAGAAATAATGAAATAATGAAAATAGTCCTGAATAGTGTTTGTTTGTATTAAGCTGGTTGGTATACCCGCTGAAGTTGAAGAGGGCTGAAGGTGAAGAGGGGCGTGCCTATATCCCGCTGAAGTTGGAGAAGGTCTGAAGATGAATAGGGTGGGTGTCATGTCTGTCTGTCTGTGTGTGCTATCTATCTGTTTGTCTGTCGGAAAGATCATTGAATAAATCATTGTTTTATGTCATCACCAGTGTGTGTCCTCAATATACTGTATGTGGTATTGTGTGTCATATATCTCACTTGTGTGTGTGTGTGTATGTGCATCTATTAGATATTGTAACCATGTGGTTAGAGGAGAGATTCAGCAATGTCATCAAGATTTTCACATCGTTGATGATATTCCAAAACAATCTCTTCAAGAATGACCATATTAAAGTAAACCTGAAAATTAGTGTGTGTGTGTGTGTGTGTGTGTGTGTGTGTGTGTGTGTGTGTGTGTGTGTGTGTGTGTGTGTGTGTGTGTGTGTGTGTGTGTGTGTGTGTGCGTGCATGCGAGCGCTGTTGGTCTCTGATAATAGTTCTATGAAGTAAACCGAAACTTAGTGTGTGTGATTTGTGAGTCTGTCTGCCTCACCCTTGGTTCATTACCCCACCCTTGGTTCACTACCCCACCCTTAATTCACTACCCCACCCTTGGTTCACTACCCCATCCTTGGTTCTCTACCCCACCCTTGGTTCACTATCCCACCCTTAGTTTACTACCTCACCCTTGGTTCACCTCCTCACCCTTAGTTCACTACCCCACCCTTGGTTCACTACCCCACCCTTGGTTCACTACCCCACCACCTTGGTTCACTACCCCACCCTTGATTCACTACCCCACCCTTGGTTCACTACCCCACCCTTAGTTCACTACCCCACCCTAAGTTTACTATTCCACACTTCTCCAGCTTTGAAGGTCATAATTACTTCATTTATCGTCTCTTGATGATCTCGTAGTAAAAATTTCATATAATTGGAATTGCTTTATTCAATTCCCCAAAGTAATGATTCTATATCATCTATCACATATCATTATCTTCCATGGCCTTGGTTGTGCACAGGTTGAGGTGTGGCCTGATGGGAGCCAGGCCATGTGAATCCCAGTGTAAAGTTGTGTATGCATGTCAGTGTCTGAGTGCAAGGGTTAAGTCTTATTTGTGCTATTACAAATGAAATGGTAATAGTACGGCATGATTTTGGTTATGATTATTTTGTTGTTTTTTTTGGTTTTTTTTTTTATTTCACAAAGGTCCCTCTGGTGTGATCCTCAAATGCTACCTGGCACGTTCTGTTGCAGTGACTTACCATGCTGCATTAAGATATCTATTGTTATGTAGTACTGTCTGTCACATAAAACCATTAATATGCTATGCAGGTAGAGGATGAATGCAGACATATTTTGTTCTCTAAATTTTTCTATTCGTTTTTGTTGGCATAATATCATCAAGAAACTTCATCTCATCCATGCACCACTCACTGTACATACACCTGAACAATACACCTCCAGCATTGCTATTGGTGTGTATTACCATGTGTTCAAAAGAAGAAGAAAAAGAATGAAATGAGTTTCACATATTGTTGATATGGCGCAACCATAGGCCTCTTTACCAGTGAAAAGATTATGGAGAGAGGAAGAAATTGAAGCTTCTTTACATTCCCCCCCCCCCCCCCCTCCCCACTCTCCTTGAAATATTTTCCTCAAGCATACCCTCCTCAAGTTAACTTTCCTTAAGTGAAGTCTCCCTCAAATGTACAGTCTTGCTCAAATTCACTGCGAGTGAAGTTTCTGTTGGAGTTCACTGACAGCGAGGTCATGCTCAGAGACCAATTTTTCCTTGCATGTATGGAGCTGTGTTGGTCATGAAACCATGGGATTAAAAGTTCTCTCCTGCATGCATGCAGGCAAGCAGGGACTTTACACAAATGATATATAAGAGCAGAGGCCAATTTGCAGCATCCTTTGCAATAACTGAGGTACTTAGTCCAATAACCATTAGCCCAGGATGCCTGCCCATTCACATTTCTTTGAAATGTTTTTGTCATTGTAGTAGGCAAAAGTGAATGAAAGGCTATTTTAGAGTGAGTAATGAAGCAGCTGTATTATACACATATATGGGCTTTGGAGAAGCTGTGTTGAATACCCCAGAGAATGTGAAGTTACATTCTCCTCACAGTCTGTAATGAAGTACATAATTGCCAGATGAACAGCACCTTATTCTGCACCTCAAAATATTTAGAGTGCAATAGGGTTCATTTTCTGAAGGTCATGATGTTATTTGGTTACTTTGATAAATGTTTCCAGGTATTCCATGTGTTGGTGGCACATCACAGTGGTTATTTTGGAATGAATTGTTTAAAAACACAACATAACAAGTAGTGGTGACTTTGGTTTCGTGTACCAAATGATAAATATTTGGCCTGGAAAGAAAAATGTGGAGGTCGGAGAAGTCAGTTTCTGAGGTAGGTGGGGTCATGATTGAAGGAACCATTTTTCATCCCTTGGCTTGGATTTGTAGCTGAACCAACACTTGGTATCCCTTCACATCTCCACATAGTCATCCACAGATCCTCTGCAATTCTCAGCAATTGATTGATAGATTGACAAGTGACTTGTAACGAAATGAGGACTAAAGAATTTCCCTCTTCCTTTTACACAGAGTACTCCAACTTTGTAAGCAAAGCTGCACATGGAAAAAATAGTATATCACACAGCACATGTGCACACTTGAATAAAAAACAAGTTTTTCAAAATTATTCATCATTTCATTTGTTTCAGTTTTGACCATACCTTCACCTCTGGCTGCTACTAAGTTGTGCTTGACCCTTCACTGTTCTAAAACATTGTGTAGAGGGTGTTGTAACCCACAGTTCATGAAATAATTCATTATATGTACACCTATATATATACTATGTAACATATTTTTGTTGTCATTCAACCCCTACCCATATTTGTATTGCCAAATGAAAGCTCAGTTGAAATGTTTTCCAGATGATGTGCTTTATGACATATGTTTGTTCCACTGCAATGAAAACCCAAAGTCATACAAATAACAATTAAATCTTTTATGGCAATATTAAGCAAAAGTATAAGCTAATTAACATATTTCCACATTTGTTACGTGATCTGTTACCACCAGGTAGTATTTTAAGTGGTTGTTGGCTACAAACCACTCAAGTACATCTCTAACAGCTGTTGTGTGAGTTTCTGTCCACTTGAGACAAGTACATTGGAATCATTACATTATATTGAAGTTTTGTTCACTTAAAGGTACAGCAAAGAAGGACCTATACAATCACATGAAGAAAGGAAGACTTTCAACCTTATGGTTCTCAACTTTATATTTGTCAGCTTCAAGTTCTTGGTTTGCATGAAATGCATAATTCATTCACTGGAAAAATGATGACAAAACAATTAATGTGTGAAATATCTGTTAGGCCTCCAAAACACCAGCACTAAGTTTCACTGCTTGAAAGAACAACCAGACCATTTACATACTTATGGCTACAGCCCTGCATTATGTACAGTATTTGCCACCAAGTGGTATATAATGTGCATAATCACACCTAATTTTGGTGGGAAAGGTCCTCTGGTATTCTGGTCATTTGACAAACAAAGAGAAAGGGAAAGTGAACTGGAAAAATGTATATTGGCCTTCCAAGATGAGAAAAAAGGTAAATTTCTTTTGTGTTCTTCATTGTGAATGAAGTTAGGAACACTTAAATGATATAATGACACAGTGTGGCTAATGATACTTAGCTACACCAGGGTATACACTGCTAGTTAATCATAAAGTTTTATGTGAGAGAAGTTATGAACACTAACAACTGAAATTTAATGAAACTTCATTACTGGATTACATTTCAACATTTGTATTCATAGAGAAGTTTTTGCTTCATAGTTGGCTGTTGTTGAAGTTGTTTTTTAAGTTTTATCATAGCTTCCCTTCTCTCTCATAATCCAATTTGTCCTATTCTACCTTGTGTGGGTCCAACTTCATTTATAGAACAGAAGTACTTCCCTTCACGCCCAGGAGTTTAAGTTTTGGTATCCAATTTGAAAATGTGTCTGTCACAAGATATATGTAACACATCTTTCCATGGCCAGGTCTTATCATCACATTCATCACTGTATGGCCAGTTGCTCTGATATCATATCCTATATTTAATACATGATCTAGTCGAGAGCAATGACATATCCAGTTATAATTTGTGTTACAATTGGGACACACAACTCCCTATAGTGACATGTATTCATAACCAAGTCAAGTTGTCTGCAATTAGCTCATGTGGCTATGGTAGGAGCATGAGAACTGATACCAAAAACTTTGATTCATCTTGACTCCGAATTGTGGGAACTAGATCCCTTACTAGCACTACAGCAACTTAAGGAAATAATACTGCAGTTGGAGCCGTCTTTCATAGATACAACCCTTAACTTGTGACCAAGAGTTGCAGCTCAGCTGCATTTGAGCACTGCTTACCACAATACTCAGTTTGAATGAGCTTTGCGGTAACACTAACTCAATGAAGGAGGTTGTATGGAATGCTAGTTATAAATTTGATTTAGCACATGCTATGGAATAGAAATGCTCAGCTCAGTCCCTCTAGAAGTTGTCCCAAGTGTGACTGAATAAGGCAATTGCTCACATTTTACTTTTCTGCCAAGAACAGGTGAGAAGTGTCTTCTGACCTGATACTCTGCAGCGTTGCTACAGTCACTTCCATAAATGTATGACATCTGCAGCTGAACACTTCTACCTTGCATTTCTTTGGGCAGACAGCAACCCTTCATCTACAGCCTTGCATACACTCATACAAACTTTAACTTCCATAGATTCAATTATAAAAATTAATTAATTTCATTTTTGATCTTTCCTACCCTCTGGAGTGCTACAGCCCAAACTATATCAGCCACAGCTTCATGCTGGCCATGGTGTGTGCTGTGGTGTGTTCATGTGCTGTGGTGTGTGCTGTGATGTGATGTGTGCTGTGTGCTGTGGTGTGTGCTGTGGCGTGTGCTGTGGTGTGTGCTGTGGCGTGGGCTGTGGTGTGTGTGTGTGTGTGTATGTTGTCTGTAAGTTCACATAAAATAAGACAATAAGAACAAAACAAGTTTAACTTGACAAGTATATCAGAAAAAAATCAATTTATTCAAGAACAAAAACAGAGTATAAGTTTCCAAGTACATATTGACAAAAATCAATGCTTCATCCATTCACTAATATTAAAGTGCATAATTAATGCTCTCCAAATTTGTTCCTCTGCATGTTTCCACCTTAGATTGTCCAGAGCTTCCATTATCTCGAAATCTACAAAGGAATAATTAACCTTCCGGTTGTCCACCACCATTTGCTTGTCATTAAATGTTGTATCCTCGAAGGTGACCTCTGCACAGTTGGAAATGCAAGGTCCACCAGGCACACTTGTCAGTGGGAATGAAGAGCACAATGGAGGGCAAGTGGTTTCACTTGCACAGGCAACAGATTCTTGTTCATGGGAGTCCTTACCCACTTTGTGGATTTCGGACAAATGGACACACACAATCTTTTGATTGTACAAGTCTTTTGAGCTGAATGAGTACTTCCGCTCCCATCCAGAAATGTCTTTTTATTTTTGTTTCAAAGTTCAAAACATGTCCATCACTGTCTATGCTGAACACATCTTTCCAGGACCACATCAAATCTTGAAGTGATCATATCATATTACACAATGTTTAATACATGAGCATTGCCACTGGTCAAGAGCAATGATGTGTACAGTTTAAATATGCCCCCTCATTTGGACACACATGTATCCATACAGGTATCACATACTTGACTCCACCTCACCTCAACTCCCCCCCCCCCCCTCCCCCCACTCAAAAAGGAAAGAAAGAAACACATTTTGACACATTCTTTTTCTTTTCTTTTTTTCCACCAGCTAGATGTAATTACAGCTTCACCAACCCAGTCCTAGCCTCACAGTCCCAATATAAAATAGTTTTTAATCATTCAGATTTCTTTTCGTGCCTCTCACACCTAAGTGGACAGGGATACACATGAAATAATACTCCAGGCTTCAATTGAATAAACACAACTTTGGTGTAATTATAAGTATGTTGAAGTTACCACAGTGTGCAATTAGGATTGGATCACATAAACTGCAGGCAAATGTAACATACGTACCTTTAAAAGTACAAAATTACATTTTGTCTGGAGCAACTGTCGCCTGCCATACAATAGGACAGAGCAGTTCATTTCCCCACCTTCTCTGTCGGCACTTATTGTGTCAAATGACTGGCTGCACACTTCTGATATCAACTGCCACAAATATGAAGTTACCATAATGTTAGCATAGTGCACTTTTATTCAAATTACTCAAGCTGCATGCTTTTTATAATTGAATGGTAGTTATTTCCTTTCCAATTTTCCCCTACCTAATACAGAATTCTGTACAATATGGGTTGAGGGTTGCAGATTGAGGGTGGGCTTGGGAAAACATCAATGGACACCTGAACCTTGACCAGATCTGGGTTGGGGATGGTCCTCCTTATGGACACCTGCACATTTGTTAACCAGGTCTGGGTTGGGGATGGTCCTAGGAAACACACCCACCACTCAGACAGCATATGGATCTGCTTCTAAGTTCAACACATTTGTGCTGAAGAGATAGCTAATTAAAACTTGCACAAAAAAAGGACACTGACCTGATGATTATAAAGTTCAGTCACCTCTTGCTAGGCTTCCTTGTTATTTGGTTCTTGTCACGTATACATTCATGATTGCTAGCAGATTCATGATTGTTGGTGGAGTGTTGTGCCTTGGCCTCCTTATGTTCCATTGCCTTTTGGATTTGTCCTTCCTTGATGATCTCGGAATGTAGATGTCCAACTGTACTAGACAACAACATTGGCATTGCTGTGGTGCAAGCTCTTTGGTTGATGTGGGCAGCATCCTACAGCCTGCCATTTGTGTTACACCAGGTTGTTGTCTTTTCAACTTTACAATCTGAGCAGTACTATAACGTCATATTAAGCATTGCAAACTATTATTTACCTGGTCTAAAACACTGTCTCATTGAATGTTATATAAATTTATTGCCACAGGAACTACTGCTGAACCAGTGTTGACTTCTTTTGGCATATTCATTCTTCATTTTGTATGCAAAACCAACATCTCCATTCTTTCTTACTTAGTATTGTGTAATTAATTTATTATGAATTAACCACTGTCATTGTTCAACCAACACTGAAGCCCTGACCACACTACAAACAGGTTTGTGTGCCTCTCTCCAGCAACACCTGCTTTCTAATGTTTCCTTTCATCCACACTTGCAGTTGTGAACCTGCTCCACATCACCTGCATGGACTGACAAATAGGCTGGGATTATTAATTAGTTTTTGGCTACCTCATACAGAGGTTAGTTCATTGTCTTGTGTGCTACTTTGTTCTGTCCTTTTTCCCTCTGAAATGTCATGAACAAATGAAGGTTAGAGAAGATAGAGAGCTGTTAACAGCTAAACTGCTAATAGCACACATAAATAATGAAGCCACAGATTGTTGAATAAATCTGAGCTGATTGAAACCAACCCTTTGAAGGTATGAGGTGAAACCAGGTGGAATCCTTTGCGATGAAATGGGGTGTAGTGTGGATGCTTGGAACCAGTTCCACACATGAGTTAATCCAGTTTTAGTGTGCAGTGTGGACTATGCCTTTCCCAATGGTGCAAATTGTTGGACTAATTATGTAATTATTTTATGCTCCATATTTGATCAATTATACCTCCAAAAAGTACCGAAAGTACCAATTATGCTTCCAAGAGGTACCAATTACACTTCCTAAAGTACTAATTATGCTTCCGAAAGGTACCAATTATGCTTGCAAAAGAATCAATTGTGCTTTTACAAGTACCAATTATGCTTTAAATTTAATTAATCATTTCCACATATAGGTCATCAATTTTATAAGGTTTACAAAATAATTTTCATTTAAAATCGAAAGTAAATCCATGAAATTGTCAACAAAAAAAAAAAAAGAAAAAAAAAAGAAAAGAAAAAATAATCATCCCTACAACAGCTCTGTCCTTCATAGAAAGATTGCTGAGTATCTTTCAGTTGCAGCTGTAATCACTTGCTTGCTAACACTGAAACACCTTGGTGGTTCATCCCCAGTGTTTTTGCCACCACCATAATTTTAAAACCTCAGCAACCCCGCCCACCTACAGCTAAAGACCAATACATAGTAGCCCAGCTTCCATATTATCTGCAATTAACAGTGAAAAAGAGGAAGACCTTGAAATCTTCAATATCAATGCTGCTAGGTTTAAGTTTACACACCTGAGCAGGGAAAATAAAGTGGGGATGTTTTGAATGCATTCAATGGTTCTTTGAGATCATTGTAATACTTTTACCAAAGTCAATGATCATAAAGAAGGTGCAACAGTGTTGGGATAATGCACTGCAGTTGCAATAGAGGAAAGAAAGGATATGTTCATATGTTGACAATGCTAAGGAGCCATCTCCTTCAAGGTTGCATGTTGCCTTAACAAAAACAGTGCCAATATTTACAGTAATAGCTAGTTCTATTTGTAGATATGTGCCCTTTGTAGGGTTAGATAATAACTCAAGTAGATTTTAATGATACAAACTCAGTAAAACAGTCATAAGCTTGCTTGAGCATTTACCACCTTGATCACCAATGTGTGCTTTGAATCTCTGGCACAGATAATCCAGTTTTTGTCTTCCAAACTAATCTGGACTTCATACTCAAAGAAAACATGCTATCAATAATGCATGATATTAAAAGTGATCCAGTACAGGTGGATTCAGCTTTCTCTATTCCCAGCTACCAATTTTGCTAGAAATTATGCTAGCATAGTTGGGAAAGGCCTAGTGTGGACAGGGCCTTAGAAAACCTTGAAATATGTATTATACTAACCCCACTTCTTTCCAGGTGGGCAGTGGTCCATCTACAGATACCTTATTACTACTTAGGCCACTAATCATTTCTTTCCTTTTCCTTCCCTAGGAATCATATCATAAAATTCTTCCTGATGATCAGTTAGTTACTTCAACCCAACCACCTAGGTGCTGAAATACTGCAGTTCCAGTTGGTACACTTTTTATATCTGGCTGCCATAACCACACACATCACCACTGCAGTTGGAGCAAACTGACCATGGATGTACAGACATCCATGGCATAAAGCTTTCCTTTTTGCATGCATATTGGGTGGATGAAAAGTCAGGCTAGTGAAAAATAATGTCATCTAGTGTGCGTGCGTGCGTGCGTGCGTGCGTGCGTGCGTGCGTGCGTGCGTGCGTGCATGCGTGCGTGCGTGCGTGCGTGCGTGCGTGCGTGCGTGCGTGCATGCATGCGTGCATGCGTGTGTGTTAGTATTGACTGGACTAAGGGAAATTTTCCTTATGAGCCAGGCCACAGGCTACAGGCTACAGACATTTAGGAACCATTACTGCTTTTGTGAATACCAAGATTCTACATAATTTCTATTGGTATACATCCATGACCCATGTTTTATTTTCATTAGCCTACACAAACATGAATGTCTACTGGGATGGACCAATGACACCAACTATCACAGACACCATTCATGTAGCATTGAGGAATGACCCAAAATACTGCATTAGAATATTGCAAGTATCCACAAAAAAATTAATATAATTAAATCTAACCCTCTGGCAGGATGTCTGGTGAGGTTGATCAACTTACACACCTTTCACCTTCACCTAAGGTACAATTGGAACTTGTCAGAACTTCAGTCTTTTATTTGCCTAAATCATCACTTAAACTGCTCTGACTGCACCAAGCTCTTCTTGCACACTATCACTTCTATCTTGCCAATGGGTGGTGAATTGTGGTCATTGGTGTTGATCACACTTCTTAACGCATAAGTGTCAATAGTTAAGTGTGTGGGTTGGTGTGGACTTCTAGCATGGAACAATAAAAACTTACAAAAAATCTATTTTATGAAACTTGCCAAACATATCTGTTCGAACATGATTGAGATTATTGGATCGAGTCTTATTTTAGACGATGCGGCTATAGAAGCAGAGGACTGGTGGATAGGTTCATTGTCAGAGGCAATGTCAACTGAAGATGATGCAATCAAGTGGTTCATCTGTAGGAGGCTCCTTAGGAATATGTGCACCTGCAAGATATGCCTGGGGCTAATGCGATTGGTGAAGTACCAAAAAGGGTAAGATGGCAGGTGGTGGAGCTGTAGACTTTGTGGTCAAACAAGAACAGTTAGGTAAGTTCAATTTTGTACAAAGGGATTTCTATGCATCACCACTGAAAATGAAGACAAATCATTTGCATTAATTAACTCACTTTATAAAGATGTTAGCTGTATTGATTTGATCAAAAATGTGGGCAGGTACAGTGGTTGCAGGGGGGGGGGGGGGGGGGGTGGGGGGTGGTGTATTTTCAAGTGCTTATTCTTGTTTAGCCAGTCATACAATTTTCTTAGTTCAGCCACTTAAAGTTGCTGGTGTTAGAATAACCACTTTGAAACTCTCCACCATCCAGACAGATAGCTGCATGTGTTATGAAATATTCTAAAGGTAGTTGAAAATGTATTTCAAAAGTAAAGGGCATTCAAGACCAATTGTGATCTCACAATGAATTTATTTATGAACAGTTCATTACAAATTCATCATTACAGGAAAGGCAAAGGTAGATAGGATAAGGCCAGATAGGGTGGGGTAGTGAATTAAGGGTGGGGTAGTGAACCAAGGGTGGGGTGGTAAACCAAGTGTGGGGTAGTGAACCAAGGGTGGGGTAGTGAACCAAGGGTGGGGTAGTGAATTAAGGGTGGGGTAGTGAACCAAGGGTGGGGCAGACAAACACACAAATTATACACACTAAGTCTCAGTTTACTTCAATAAAACTATCATCAGAGACCAACAGCACGCACACACACACACACACACACACACACACACACACACACACACACACACACACACACACACACACACACACACACACACACACACACACACACACATTAACTTTTAGGTTTACTTTAATGCAGTCATTCTTGAAGAGATTGTTTTGGACAATCATCAATGATGTGAAAATCTTGCAGCACACTGCTGAATCTCTCCTTTAACCACATTGTTACAATATCGTATACATGCACACACAAGTGAGATATATGACACACAATACCATATACAGTATATTGAGGACACACACTGGTGATGACAATAAAACACAATAATTTATTCAATGATCTTTCAGACAGACAGACAGATAGATAACACACACAGACAGACAGACACACACATACCTTCAGACCTTCTTCAACTTCAACAGGTATAGGCACACCCCTCTTCATCTTCAGCCTTCTTCAACCCCTCTTCCTCTTCAGCCCTCTTCAATTTCAGCAGGTATACCAACCAGCTTAACACAAACAAACATTATTCAGGACTATTTTCATTAATTTCATTATATCTTTTTGAGCAATCTCAATTAGAAGTGGGCATATAGTCACGGGTCCTAATTTTTCCACCTGCGTTTTTAGATGGTGACAACCTGGAGCGCTAAAGGACACATTTACCAATTTTTCACATTAGGGAATGTGATCTTACTAGTATGCCCCCCCCCCCTCGCCATCCCTATAGTTTCTCATGATCATGATGGGTGTTTCTATGAGTTCATGGAAATGTACATCATTAGAGGAGAGGAAATATCCTGATTATGTAAAGAAGTTAATATATATAAACGCATATAAAATCTTTAATATTCAATCAAAATTGACTACGAGGCTAAAAATAAAGAACAAAAGTACTGCTGAAGTAAGCAAGCTTCTGTACAAGACATGCGCCAGCAGGAAGTGACAAATGAATCTTGACTGGTCCTGTTATAAGAGAAGCATAAATAATGTTAGTCTTGGGTGTTGAACTCAGCACTATACTCAACACACTCTGTATGTCTTGTGTTGTTTATTTTTGGTATTCTGGCTTCATCTGTAGCACAAAAAGGTGTGAAGTAAAGAGTAAATAGTTTCTAGCACTCTCCCATGCAACATTTCAAGGTTAGAAATACATGACATCCTGGTTGTCAGTGTTTTAGTTTTACGTTGTGAAATATCATGTGACTTTATAATATCATGTGAATTGTTAATATTTGTGACTTGGTAAAGCTCTAAACAAAAAACACTATCCAATCAATAATAAATCTAGAATAGAACATAACAATACTTTAAACAGAGTATTCACTTCTTACTAACAATGGCATCAAAAAGGGTTTTTTGTAGGCTAGGATGAACACTCCACAAATATGCAACTAATTCAAGATTGACACATTCAGTGAAAACGAATTTCTTGTACAACTAACACACAGTACCCAAAACAGGCATTATTGTGCATGCAAGCATGAATATGTCAATTTAGCACACTTGAAAATATAAGAGATCTGGGTCATAAAATGTCTAACTCCATCTAATGAATTTTAAATAGTCCTTTCAATTTTCTAAATTAAAGGGTTTTTTTCTCTTAAGAATCAAGAACATACTCAAAATACCTCTGTTGGTGAACAGCTAAATAAGGTACACTTCATTGATATTATCAATTATCTTTTATATAAGTAATAGCTTACAAATGGCAAGGATAGACAAATTTTGCAAATGATGCAATTTGTTTGATACAGGTCTGATGAAGCTTGGATAAAGATATTCATATACACCATCATACCATTGTCCACTTGCCTCACTATATCAATTCCATGTTTGAAAAAAATGAACTGTACTGGCCTTATACGACTTACCTTTTGTTGTTACACATAAATTGAAGTAAAAAAAATCTTCTACATTTGCTCTGAATCTTAGTGTCAAGAAATCAAAGATAAACAGCTAACACTTATTCATTTGAATGTGGATCAGTTATTTCGACCACAATTATGGTGAAGAACAAAGTTATCTTCATGCATTGACATTTCCTAATATGATCTCTTATTACAGCAATAATTTTTGTTAGGATATATTTAGATTTGCTATTTGTGTTCTCTCTCCTTATTCTAGATGGTCTAGTAAGATTGGAGCTGCTGTTGGTAGGACCTTCAGAATTACCAGAAACTAATTCTTGTTTGATACTTGTAATATAGTGGGCCAACAGTTAAAAGTTAACTTACAAAGATTATGGACAATTCATAACAGTAAAAAACCAAACATAATACACTACATACTCTTTCCTATTAAGAGTATTTTCAAAATTGTAATCTGAAATTGTACTCGAATGGACATTTCTAGAGGAAATGGTGTTCACTATCCCTCCACCCCCACCCCCCTTATATAGAACACAGAGCAAACTGAACCAGTTTGTAACTACAGGAGGCTGAAGGCCAACCTTAAAACTGCCTGTAAGTTTCCCCCCCCCCCTCCCCCCACTACTTATGCTGCGGGGAAAGGGGGAGGGGGGTGGTCAAAAGTTACGCAGATTTGTGGAGTACTGACCTGGCCACTCTGTTCCTACATATGGCAATATCTAAGAGAATTCTTGAGATAATTCTGAATCATATTGGGTAAATAATTGAATGTGGGCAGCTGTGAGAAGTGAATGATATTGAAACCTCATGAAAACTAGCATCTCATGAAACTCTTCCTGTTTTAAAAGAGCTACCAACAGAGGTTGTCTACTTAGAGTGTCAACATTGGCATGTGCCTTAGTATTACTAAACGCTAATACGTACTCAAAACATGCAAGGAATAGCTACAATTTGGAATTACTCCCTTTAGTCTGCTATGATGCTGCACAATGCTCATTCAACAATGATAGAATTGGCTGATGATTTAATTAGTGATTAAGTCAAATGGATGACCAAAAAAATATAAGTAAATATGATAAAGTTTGTTTAGTGGATATGAAGTTTCCCTCTATTCAAACAATGAATCTGTGGTTACTATGCTTACTGGCCAAATGGGAAGAAATAAAATGCAAATTATCTTGAGTTATGACTTTTCTTGTGAGGTGATTATCTGGAATGGCCAGGGCCATAATTTCAGCTAGGTGATAGATAAAATAAACTAATTACATTAAATGAAAGCCAGTCATGTCTTCTACAAGATAGACCATCAAAGGGATTATCACCAGATTCCAGTGGCGCCTTACGATATTCACAAGGAGGTTGTCAGCATCCCCTTTGACCAGTTTAAATTGCTGCAGATACCATTCAGTCTCACCAACTATGGAATCACATTTCAGTGGCTGAAAGATCATGTCTTGCGAGATCTCTCCTCAGTGTTTGTTTACCTGAATGACAAAATCATTGCATATCACAACGAGAAGCATGCTGTCCATCTCAAATAGATGTTCTAAGTGTTGACAGAGAATGATTTAGTGATTAACTATGATGAGTGCATCTCGGGCAAGATGCCTTGCAATTTTTTGGGCCACACAGTCAGCATGATCGGCATAACTCCCATTGCCGACAGAGTCAACTGCATCCTATGGACTACAAGAGCCAGAACTTCAGGAATTTCTGGAAACCATTAATTGCTACCACTTGTTCATTCTCCATTCAGCTTAGATGCTTCGCCTCTTAATGCTGTTCTTTGGGGCAGTACTCAGAAGGTCACATAGGGACATGAACAAATTAATGCCTTCCAGAATGCCGAGCAAGAACTTAGTGATGCCACACTATTTGCCCACCTGAATGTCAAGGTGGTTTCTGCATTCACATGTGATGCATCTGGCACAGATGTTGATGACATCCTAGATAAGTTGATTAATGATAAATAAACACACTTGCCTTCTTTTCCTGGAAGCTATCATGTTCTCAACAGAAGTAGAGCACTTTGACCATGATTTATTAGCCACATACCTCAGCACCAAATATTTCCAATACTTCATGGGGTGAAAATTTGCAATTAAAACAGATCACCTTCCTCTAACCACTCCCATTGCATCAGCTGCTTACTATTCTCCTCGACCAGCAAGACATCTGAGTTATATCGCAGAGTTCATAACTGACCTACGATAATCGAAACGGGCATGGTGCTACAAGAGGTTGACCTTGGCAGAATCAAACTACTATGTAATACTACATGTGTGTGTTCCACACCTTTCTTTCCAGCATCATGACACAAGAAAGTGTTAGATACTATCCACAATCTCGTCTATCTTGGAAAAAAGGCCTGCTCTCATGGTAGTTGCCAGTGAATTTGTGCAGTCCTGCATGCACAAGTATGTTAACTGGACAACATACTCATGCTCCCCTGCCAGACTTTGAAGTACCGGACAGACTGCCATTTTGACCATCCCATTTAAACATTGCAGACCCCCTCACAATCTCTCAGGGCTTTACCTATATATTCACTGTCTTTGACAGATTCATTCATTCGACAGATTCACTCATTTGGCCTAGACTATTCCCAAAATAGATTTGATTGTACCAATGTGTGCCAGAGTAGTTTTCCGTGGTTGGATCTCCAGATTTGGCTTATCAGGTGAGATCACTTCAGAGAGTGGTCCACAATTTACTTCTGAGCTCTGCGACAAGCTACACCGTATCTTGGGCACAAAGACCTACTGCACTACATCCTATATCCTCAGGCCAATGGCATGATGGAGAAAATCTATCGCACTATGAAACTTTTCCTCATGGCCTGTTGCTAAAACAGCCCTAACTAGTTTGAGAGGGGGCCAGTTGTCATGTTGGGTCTCCTCATTGCTGTTAAGGAGGACTTGGGCTGCTCCAGTGCGGAAGTGCTTTACAGCATTCATCTTTGGCTGCCTGGGGGACTTTTTGAGGCACCAGGAGCATTCAAAGCTTCCTACAACTCCATTGCTTCAGCACAGCACCGTGCACACCAATATGCCTGCTGCACTGGACAACTCTACTAAGGTTTTTATCCTTCCAGACAAGCACAATTCACCTCTCACATGCCCATATTTTGGTCATTTCCAAGTGGTAAGCAAGTCTAAAATGTTCTACAATGTTGACCCTGGCACAAGGTTGGACAACATCTACGTGGATCAGCTCAAGCTGGCTCCAGCGGATGGTAACACACTACCACCATTCTTCCAATGCTCCAGTGTGGTGAGTCAGTTGAGACCTAAATGCAGAAACAACACCATTTGTGCCTGCCATTCAACAGAATGTACTGTCCTGCCAAGCCATAAATTCATTGAAAATATTAATTTGTATACTGGTTTGGTTTTGTGGTATTATTCATACTTCCACTAACATCTTATTGACCTCATGTTGTAAAACATTCCTTTTTTGTTTTCATTTTTTTACTTGGTCAATCCATATACTTTTGATAATTATAAAAGAGGTTTGAGAATTCTTTATTTTTTGGGTGCTGAAAAACACTAAAAATCAAACTCCTTCCTATCACAGGAATGGATACACTCCAATACAAGGTTTATCTTACTCTCAGGGCTTTCAGCTTTTGACTGACCATTGTTCTTTGATTGTTGACTTGGATATCAGAGTGAGAGTTACTCCCAAGTCCACTATGATGCAGTTGTTCTGATGTTCAATATTGACCTTTACTTCTATGGCTACTGGGCTGTTTGATGTTCCCTTGAGTTCACGTTTATCAACTTATAGGTTTCTTTGTCACTTTCATTGTCATATTCTTTCACTCTAGTGACCTTGTAAACTGACCAAGTATCTTCTTTCTTTTGTTCTTGGACCATCAGAAAATTTTCAAATGTTCTAACTTTCTACATTTGTAACAGGTTTCTGCCTTGAATCTGCACTTTGTTGAGAGATACCTGAGTTTGCCACAAAAATAACAAGGTAAACTAGGATTCCCTGGTTCCAAACTATGTATTGTCACACTCTTGAGAACTCTGTGGCCCTCCTGTAAACCTGTATGCTGATCTACATAGCTTTCAATTCTTTACCTGCTCCCTCCATTCCCTGACCCAATTCAATAACCCATTCATTGTGAAAATATGCTAAGTCAAAAGTCTGTGTTGAATATTATCATTGCCAATCCAACAAACAATTCTGTCTGTTAGCATATCCTCTAACTGCTATGGTCCAAAGCTCAGACATGTGGAATTGTAACCTTTGTAGTGTCTTTGAAGGCATTGGGTATTTTGTTCTTTTGCTTTTGAATTATCTGGTCATAGGTCTTCTCTCCAGATCTAGGCTCAACTAATTTACACAGCACATGGTAATCCTTAGGGACTACCATAGTGAGATAGGAGGCATTCTTTTCTCCAGTGGTATCTTATTTGCCACAAACTAATACTCAACATGTTCATTGAACTGCTTCTACTTCTCTAGATCAACTTTAAAGATGTTTGTCTTTTCAAGGAGACCTGACATTGCTAGGTTGCTCTCCAATCTGTGATATTATAACTAGCAACCAATCAATGGTTGAAAGGTATCTTAAAATGATCATGGATCATTTACAACAGCAACAAGCAAACAAAAGACATGAGGAGTGAGTTGAGACTCCAGTTCATGAACATGAATAATTATAATTGTTACATTTGCATCATTAATGTCATCATAACAGTTATATCACTGCACCACAATGCTGTACTTGTACAGTAATCACAATACCCATATAGGGCAATGTTCTCTTTTCCACAAAGCAGAACAACAACTACAGTATCTAGAACTGATAGTTTCTTTTGTATTGCACATGCATGGCTTCTGACATTTATTATAATAAAGTTTTGTGTGTCTTTCATACTGTGGATCAGGTACCAAACACCAGTAATAGTTTCTTTGTGGAAATGAAGTTTTAAGTGATGAACTAGTCCACCATCTTTTCCAATCAATTTCAAAATGGCATTGAACAAAAACACCTACATTCTTATACTTGTTGTTGGCATGATAGAAGCACAGTACATACACAGACCTCCACCAGCTGCAGGTCTACTCAATAGCAAGCTCTACTGTTCTAGTCATGACTTGGAACACAAGATACTATGATTCTCCATTCTTATTTCAAACTATAGTTGAAGGCAAAAACTCCACAACCTCATTGGTCCTTCAGCTCTCATTTTTGTACCATCTGGACTAACTTCACTAAATACATTCCAGGATGGTAGCAGGTAGTTTGTGGACTTTCTAACTAATAACTGGCCTACATTCATATTACTACTTCTCTATATCAACCATCTCACCTATTTTTCAATTAGGCATCCCATCCCCAACAGCTAGGGTTCATTGCTCTCTGGGTCTCTGGCAGAATTAGAGTTACACCAGCCCAAAAAAAATTTATGAAATAGGGAAATCCCCCAACCACCCCCCCACCCCCCAAATCAATATTATGTTTGTTACTATAGGAAGTTGAAGGCTACAACACTAACTCTACACTAACTCAACACTAACTGGAGGTTTGTCAGATTCAGGTTCAGTCCATAGCCTCTAGCAAGGACATGTGGTTGCCTGATGTACTGTATGTACCTGAAGGCAGACGTGATGGATCCTAGGTAAGCTATAACTGCTGAAGAAATGAGCATATCTCCAGTTAAGTAATCCTACAGTCTCCTGAAGAGCCATTGCTGTTGCAGACTACCTGTAAAAGATACAGTAGAAAAATTTAACCAGTATGCACTCTAGACCATGTTCATTGATATTGCATTTTTTGGGGGATATAACATAAATCATGCACTCATTTTAATCTCTTACCTTTCATGTAATGTGCACAAAAAAGTAGTGCAAACGAACATGGAAACTTATGTGCAAAAATAAACTGACACCTTATCGAGTATGAAAGCTTGTCCATTCAAAATTTGAGATCAATACACATTAATACAACCTTTTAAAATTTTTATTAATAATTAACCACATATGTTCAACTCCTGAACAGTGAAATAATATTAATTAACTTCCTGTGAAACTATATAAACACAAGTTCACTTTGAGTATACACCTAGCGACTACTCATTCAAACGATGAGAATACACTCAAACACTCAAACGTGCACCCTGAACATACACCTATCTTCTTCCACTCTCACTTTGAACTTTACATCCACCTCACTTGTCTTTCTCCCCTCCCAGTCCTCTTATCAGCTTGTGTGCTCTCTCTAGCTTCATGGCGCAGAGATCAACCTGTTCCTCTAGCTGCTCTTTCTCTTGTGACTTCTCTACAAATTGTTCTTTGAGTTTGGCCAACCTCTCCTCCACCTCATGAAGCTCTGCCCTCTTGGCATTGCGGTTGAGCATGGTCTCTGCCAGGGCAGCCTGAGCTTTTTTCAACTTCTTCTTCGGAGCAACAACTTGCAAATAATCCCAGAACACAGCCATAATATATGCAGTTAATACAAGACAGTGCTTTTAAGCTGCTCCATGTATTTAAATATACATAAATAACTAACTCAACATAGCTGGATATTGATAAATGTGATAACTTGGATTGTTATTATTTCCTGTATCGTATCATGTTACCAGGATATTGTGATGTCTATCTATACCACGGTTTTTATTGTAATGCTATGCACTTCATATTACTTCACTTCAGTTGTTCAGTCAATAAGTTGTTCAATGATTGAGTCAAGTTGAATGGGTGACTAATTTATACCTGAACTTGTCAGCATTTTACTTGCAGTGTCTTGGACCTACTGAATGTATGGCATCATTTATTAGTTGTGGACATAATTCAGTTGAATAGATGAGAAATTACTTGCCAATAATGCGCAGAGTGACATATGCATGAAATGGAGCCTATAAAATGTAGAGAAAAATGTCCATCCTGAAATGTGTTCCCAAACCATTTAGTACACATAAAGCCACTGAAAGCCCAAATTTTGTGATAAGCAGCTACAAAGGAGGAACTGCTACTAAGGCAGTCAACAGGACACTCTGAGAATTCCTGAATAATGAGGATATTGTGAGTGTTTTAAGGATATATTTGAGCTAATAAACAACCATGTTAATATAAATATCATTGCAGTATGAATCATTTTGTTTAAAAACCCTTCCAATTATTTTAGTGAGTACTACTGACTTGGAAAAAGGATACACACACACACACATATATATATATATATATATATATATATATATATATATATATATTTTTTTTTTTTTTTTTTTTTTTTTTTTTTTTCATAACCATTCCAGCTGGTATGCAGTTTACACTTGTATCTGAAGCATGAGTAACCAACTCCTGATTTTTAATCTCTTCCGCAATAATACATGGCAATTCGATAGTTACACATGAACGCATCTGTCATTCATAAGAGCATGATTAGCAGTGTGCATAATGATGTTGCATTGAAACAGACTAACACAGTGTAGGAGTAATATCCTTAGATGATAACCAACTGGAATATTATCCTTGTCATACTCTTTCAGTCCATCCAGGAACTTCTTGTCAGCTAGAAGTTTCTTTGATGGTCCCCAGAATTCCTCAGTCTTCTTACCTACACCAGAGGGGTGTTTATACAGTCTGGTTTGATACCCTTCATTACACACACAGCACTCATTACAAGCTTGACCCCTACTGGTGGGTTGTTCATAGTTTTCACTATGGTGATGTCAGCAGACAGATCGGGTTGATGAGGAATCAATGGTCACTACACACACTACGGACTTGAGTAGCTGCACCATGTGGTAGATAAAATGAATTTTTTCAAAATCTGAATTCAAATTGTGGTATCTTTAATCATTTACCGGTATAATTCTTGTGGTCACTTTTATAATCATATTCATGTTTGATACATTTACCTCGTGCTGTTGGATGAAGAATTCTCTTTGTGTTAAAAAAAAGAACTTCCTGTTGTAGTTGTGAAAGTAAGGGCTATAGTGTTAAGGAAGATTCAACATAATTGGCGCCGAGCAACGGGATGGCATCTGTAACATTGGGCAGGATCGAGGAGTTTGATTCTAGTCGGGAAGAGTGGCCTCAGTATGCGGAGAGGCTGGAGCATTTCTTTGCAGCTAATTCTATTGCGTAAGATAAAAAAAAACAAAAAACGTTCAGTTTTTCTGACCGTGATAGGTGCTGCTACATACAAGGTGCTGAGAGACCTGGTTGCGACTGCCAAGCCAGGAACCAAGCCCTTGGAGGAACTGTTACAGAAGCTAAAGAAACATTATAGCCCAAGACAGGCTGAAATTGTCCAACGTTTTTCGTTTTCATACTTGTTTTCAGTTTTCATTCTTGTTTTCAGTTTTCATACTTGTTTCAGGAAGCCTGGTGAAGCTATTGCTGCGTTCATCGCCAGACTGCGCTCATTGTCTGAACACTGTACTTTTGGAGATTCTTTGGAGGACATGATTCATGACAGGCTAGTATGTGGAATTTCTGAGGAGACCATAAAAAAGCGTTTGTTAGCTGAGTCCAAGCTAACCTACAAGAAAGCTGTAGAGCTGGCTTTGGAATTGGAGACTGCTGATAAAAATGTTAAGCTGTTGAGAAATAATCAAAAAGAGCTAGACAGTATTAGAAGCCATCCAAGAATTTATCATGTTGCACCTCAAAAGAAAGAATGAGATGTGATTGCAATTATTTGTTTCAGGTGTGGCAAGCCTGGATACATAGCTCCCAAATGCAAGTTGGCTAATTCTGGTATTGTGTGTCGTCAATATGGGAAGAGTGGACACATTCAAAGAGCTTGCAAGAGTGGACAGAAGGGAACTGCTCCCAATGGTCGATCTAGACCAGTTCGCCAAGTACAGGAGGAAGAAGAGGCAGTTAATTTGTTAACGGTTCAAGAAAAGAAGAAGCCACATTCTTCACCACCTATTGAAATGAAAGTAAAGATCGATGATTGCCTTGTCAAGATGGAGGTGGACACTGGTGCTACCGTATCTTTGATGTCTCAGAAGACATTCAGACAACTTTGGCCAAGGAGGACCTTAAATCCAACTGAGGTGAGATTGTGTTCATATTCAAAAGAGCCCATACCTGTTATTGGATGTTGTTACGTAAATTTGGCGTATAAAGGTCAGACAGCTAGTTATTAATATGTCTTTGTTGATTGTACAAGGGTTGGGACCAAGTTTGTTTGGTAGGAATTGGCTTAAAGAGATAATACTTGATTGGAATGAAATACATCACGTATACAGTGATTCTTTACAAGTAGTCTTGGATAAGTACCCCTCAGTGTTTCAGGAGGGATTGGGAATGCCTAAAGGTTTTCAAGCCAAGATACATGCCGACCCTCATGCCAAACCACATTTCTTTAGAGCGAGGACTGTTCCATATGCCTTTAGAGACAAGGTAGAGGTGGAATTGAAACGGTTACAGGAAGAAGGTACTTTGGAACCGGTGGAAATATCTGCTTGGGCAGCCCCTATTGTACCAGTTTTAAAAGGTGATAAGACCAGTGTGAGAATTTGTGTTGATTTCCGAGTAACTGTGAACCCTGTGTCAAAATTGGATACCTATCCAATTCCTAAAATAGAATATCTATTTGCTACCCTACGGAGAGGGAATTGTTTTTCTAAGCTTAATTTAAGTCAGGCTTATCAACAGTTACCATTGGATGAAGAGTCGAAAAATTACGTCGTCATAAACACTCATAAAGGTTTATTTCGATACACTCGTTTACCATTTGGTATTTCTTCAGCTCCAGGAATTTTTCAGAGAGTGATTGAGTGTGTTACAGGGGATAGATGGAGTTGTCATCTATCTGGATGATATCCTCATTACTGAGCCTACGGAGAAGGACCACTTGAAGTCATTGGAGGAAGTGTTGAAGCATTTAGACAAAGCAAATCTAAGAGTGAAAATGAAAAAGTGTGAATTCATGAAACCAGAAGTCGACTATCTTGGACACAAGATTGATAAAACTGGACTTCACCCATTGCCTGACAAGGTACAAGCAATTCAGGATGCTCCAACACCACTGTCTGTGCATGAAATGAAATCATACTTGGGACTTCTTACATATTATAATAAGTTTTTACCCAAGTTATCGTTTACCCTTTTCCCACTCTACCAATTACTCCGGAAGGATTTTCAATGGTCATGAGGAGTTGAGGAAGAGAGAGCCTTTTCAAAGTCAAAGGAATTGTTAACTTCAACCAAGTGCTTAACCCATTTTGATTCTTCGTTACCTTTGATTTTGGCATGTGATTCATCTGCCTATGGAATAGGAGCAGTGTTAGCACACAGGATGCCAGATGGAACTGAAAGGCTGATTGGTTACATGTTCCGAACTCTTGTGAAAGCTGAATGGAACTATTCTCAGTTAGAGAAAGAGGGACTATCGTGCATTTCGGAATTAAGCAATTTCATGCTTACCTGCTGGGACACCATTTTGAGTTAATAACAGACCATAAGCCTTTATTGGGTCTGTTGAGGGAGAATTGTTCAACTTCAGCAAAAGCTTCTGCTCGTATAAAGCGTTGGTCTCTGTTTTTATCTACATATGAGTATACATTAATTTTCCGTGGTACTAAGGCTCATGCAAATGCTGATGCCCTTAGTAGGTTGCCTTTACAAGTGGAGCCGGCAACTATTGAAACCCTCCCAGAACTTGTACTACTAACAGAACACCTGAACCACTCACCAGTGACTGCAAAAATGTCTGTTCATGGACAAGAAAAGATCCGAAACTTGCTCGTGTTCAACAGTTTTTAATGCATGGATGGCCAAGTCACTGTGATTTAGAATTGGATCCATTTACATCTAAGAGATTGGATCTTTCTTTTTATGATGGATGTATTTTATGGGAAACCAGAGTTGTCATTCCCAGGCTTGGAAGAGACACTGTGTTGCAAGAATTGCATGAAGGACATCCAGGAATGTCCAAGATGAAGGCTTTGGCAAGGATATGTTTGGTGGCCAGGAATTGATTCAGATATCGAGAAATCAGTTCGCATTTGCACTGAATGTCAAGAGGTTCAGTTGTCACCACCAATTGCACCACTGAATCCATGGAAATGGTCGACTAGACCGTGGTCTAGGTTGCATTTCGATTTCATGGGTCCTTTTGAAGATAGAATGTTTGTCATTCTAATCGATGCCCATTCCAAATGGATTGAAGCATTTTGGACTCAGAAAGCAACTTCAAGAGTAGTTTTTGATGCACTTAGAACTATATTTGCAAGATTTGGTATTCCCGAAACAATTGTGTCTGATAATGGTACACCATTCGTGAGTGAAGAGTTTATACATTTCCTGCATCAGAATGGTATCAAACACAATGCTTCCGCACCATACCACCACCCAGCTTCTAATGGACTTGCAGAACGTGCTGTCCAAATAGTAAAATGAGGTCTTAAGAAGGTGATCTCTGGAGACATTAATTCCCGACTTGCTAAAACTCATCTAACTTACTGTATCTCACCACAGTCCACAACAGGTGTGTCTCCTTCTGAGTTATTGGTGGGAAGGAGGTTGAGGACAAGGTTAGATTTGTTGAAGCCGAACACTGCAGCAGCAGTAGAAGAGAAACAGTTGAAACAGAAATGTCAACATGATGCAAGAGCTAAAGATCGAACGTTCGAGTTAGGAAATCTAGTGTTTTTGAAAAACTTTGGTCGTGGACGTAGATGGTTGTGTGGGAAAATAACTAAAATTACTGGTCCTGTTTCTTATCACGTGCTATTGGATGATGGAAGACAACGACGTTGTCATCAGGATCAGTTATGTCTTAGGGTGATTGAATCTAATCCCTTGAGTGAATCAGATGAGGAAGCTACTTCAATGGATTTGTCCATTCCGTTCTCATCAAGTGAAGAAGCACCTACCTCACCTGAGGTTGCTGAAGTTGACCCACACTCGCCTGAAGAGATGAGTGATACTAGCGAAGCTCAGGGAATTGGAGATCAAGCTCGCCATTATCCACAAAGGAGCCGAGTACCACCAGAAAGATATCAAGCCAGTTGGACTTGAAACATTGGATCATACGTTGTTTACATTTTTTGTTTTGTTTCTTTCTTTTTAAGGGGAAAAGAATGTTGTATCTTTAATCATTTACCGGTATAATTCTTGTGGTCACTCTTATAATCATATTCATGTTTGATATATTTACTTCATGCTGTTGGATGAAGAAAACTCTTTGTTTAAAAAAAAAACAAAAATAAACTTTATGTTGAATTCTGAAAGTAAGGGCTATAGTGTTAAGGAAAATACAACAAAATACATTTCTCATAAGACAACGAAAACGATTACAACAATATAATAATTATGTATTATGAAAACAGACACAAACACTCCAACACTAATGCCACACACCAAATATTATTGGAGCTACAACTTTGCACTGCTATATAATAGTTGCATTAGGATCATTGCAACAGTGCCACTCAGAAGTTGCAGTTTTCCTGGTGTGTATTGTTGGAGCCATCAGTGATCCAGTAGAGACCAGCCTTGCTGTGTGGACTTGCCCTGGCCACCTCCTCACAAGATGTGGCTGCATAGGACCTGGCCAGACCCAAGGGAACCACTCCAAACTCTGAGGACAGTAAGCCCAGCACATCCACCAATGTGTCTTCATTATCTTGTTCAGATGGACAGCCATTAGCCGAGACCCTCACTGGATTGCCGCCTCTCTTAATGCCTCCACTTGCACCTTCAGATGTAGACATGATATATCTAACTGGGGAGGGGAGGGAGACCTCTTTGTGGAGTGGGTGGGAGACATGGTATTGTCATATATGGCCATATTTGTGTCTCATCAATATATCCCTTGACCATGTTCCCCCACAAGACATGCTCCCCATCCACAATATAGTGGCCATGCTGTGCATGTGGATCAACCAATACACAGAGCTGATATTGGGATTACTAATAGAGCAACAAAAGGAGGCATTATATTTCAACATCTGTGGACACCCACAGAAGAATATATCATCCAGCATTGAATGGGCAGACACAGTTAAATGCAGAACATAAAAATTACACTACATGGTAATGTACTGGCAGGTAAAGTGAGTTCTCACTGATGGTATAGACTGATCTAAACATTGTACAGTCAAACAATAAACTATAACAAAAGGTTACACAAGAAATGGAAAATAAATCTAGATTGTTAAATTACTTCAATTCCCTCATTGGAATAGATTAATCGTGGCAGTCTAAATTGTTAGTGTCATAATGCAGTGTCAGTTTCATTGAATGAGGTATTAATTATCAATAAACTACTATATGTTTTCTATGTCCAAGTTCAGTGGTCAGACCCTCTCTGTCCATCTCCCTGTGGTGACTAGGGAGGAGGTGGAACAAGAGGTGAGGTAATGTCAGACCCTCTCTGTCCATCTCCCTGTGGTGACTAGGGAGGAGGTGGAACAAGAGGTGAGGTAATGTCAGACCCTCTATGTCCATCTCCCTGTGGTGACTAGGGAGGAGGTGGAACAAGAGGTGAGGTAATGTGTGGGACTTGTGTCCACACTCACATCTTCCCTCACAGGATGAGGCCACCTCTGCTGGTGTGTGTCATGATGTACCCACAATGTACAGAGGAGGTGTATTATAATTTAATGCACTAATAAGCTATTAACATACACACAACCAGACAACAGTCAGTGCATGGTGGAGGTCAGATAGGTCAATCACTACATCAAAAATGAATTCTCACTTTCTGACAGTCATTTATTTTTACTGTGATTATTGTCACTTTCCTACAAATTGTATCAACTGAATAGTAAATCAGGTATGGCAGGCCTTACCATTTCCATATACAACATGCATTAAAAAAATTAATTCAAATTTAAATATAAATTATATAAATTTTATAAATTAGACAAAGTACTGCAGTTATTTTAACTCACCGTATGATCTATTCCAATGTTGAGAGAAGACTGGAGGGAATATAGATGTGCTGCCTAAGTAATAGCTGTATTGAGGGCAAATGTTTCTATCTATATCAAAGTAATCTATATCTGCCCCATAGTGATAGTGTCCAGTAACATCCTCAGTGTTGTTGTACGATATCCTCAGAGACTGTGTTGTCACATTACCAGAGGATACAGTCCTGTGGAGTGAGAGAATGTCTCTGATGCGGACACCATCTTTGTATAGAAACTCAAAGGGTATTGACTCATTATCAAACACTGCAGGAACATCTATCATGAAGATATTATCAATGTCTAAAGTTTTACTAACAGATTCTTGATATGCTGGGAGAGCATAGTCTGTGATGACATCTTCTGGATAATATGTGGGAACACCAGACTCCTGCAGAACAAATGTCACTGGAGCGTGAAGGGCAAGGCATTCCATCATCGGGAGTATCACAGATTCCTGCTTCATTGTCAAGATCTGTAGAGTAGATTCTCACTTCATACTTGCCAGCATCAGACTGCACCATATTGGATATTGTAAGGGATGTCCCATTATTATCTATACTGTGTCTACCATCAGAGGCTAATTCAGTTCCATTGTGGGACCACACCAGGGAGCGGATTATTGTCCATGCAACGTTCCGTAGACTAGAAATATTTATCCTCATTTCCATTCTCTCATTGAGTGTGAAGACTTGTCTGACTGGCTCTTCAGTGTACAGAAATCCTATGTGATAAACATAAAGTTTGCCATATCATAAGTAAACCTTTATTAATTTCATAATTTTATAAATTACAAGTCAATGTCAATAGGGAACATGAATAAAGCCACTTAAAACACCATTTCTAGAGCTTGTGATATTATTCAAATAAGAGTGGCTCACAAGTAGGAATGCAATGAGGTTACCCTCTAATTTTTTAGAAAGTTCACAATGTTTTAATAGTATTAAAAACATTTTTTTTTTTGTAAGGTCAGAATGTTTTGGAGGCACATGTTATGCTAAACTATTAGAACCATAAGGTGAGCTTTGGAATGAAATAGTCAAAATTATCAGTATATTTACCCATAGCTGCCTATTTTTCAAAATGGAAGTAGGAACAGACCACACCCATCAGATACTACACCCACAATCCCCAATTATATGTCTCCCTAGTGAGGAGATAAAGCAGAACTAAAATATTAGCATAAAATGAAAAGTACAGGATGAATGTAGAGGAATGCAGAGGATGAATCTTTTTAAAATAATATAAATAATATAAAAATAAAATAAATTGAGAAAATTAAATTGATTAACAAAAAATATAATGATTGAAAATTCAAATCTTATATGATAACCTGCAAATGGCCAGAAGGATTCAATTGAGATTTGGCAGATATATCAAATTCAAATCTTATAATAATATAGCTAGTGTTATTTATGTATAGAGAGAGAGAGAGAGAGAGAGAGAGAGAGAGAGAGAGAGAGAGAGAGAGGGAGAGGGAGGGAGAGAGAGAGAGAGAGAGAGAGAGAGAGAGATACTAGCAGCATATACCCAGCGTTGCCTGGCCAAAGTCAACATGAAACATTTTAGATGCCTCCCATATTCTGGCTTGGTTGGCAGCCCAAAACAATTTCCTGTGGGTGTGGCTAACAAAAAAAACTACACACATTGATGAACATAAATGTGGTTAATAATGCTCACCAAGTTTCTTGGACTCATATGCAAAATTTCAGCCTCATTGGTCCATAAATGAGTTTTCGTGGGCATAATGATGTCTTATGGGTGTGGCAATGACCAGACCACACCCATTAACAATGAACATGTGATTAGTATTGCTCACCCAGTTGCATGGAAACCTCATTTCAAATTTCAGTCTGGCTGGTCACTGGATTAGCTTTTAATAGCCAAGACAACTTCCAATGAGTGTGGTATGGCCAAATCAAATTTATATGTGGTGGTCAATAGTGCTTTCCTTGGTACTTGGAGACCACACGCCAATTTTTTGCCTGATTGGTCTCTAATTAACTCTCTTTAAGCCAAAATAATTTCATGTGGTGTGGCTGTGGCAAAACTACACCATTACCATGTCCAAATGTGTTTAACATCGCTCACCCAGAGGGTCTTGGAGAGAACATGCCAAATTCCAGCCTTTTTAGTCCAAGTATTTTGGTTGTGCTGCCAAGACACACACACACGTACAAACATACATACATACTTGTGAACAAAAACATATATTAAAAAGTGTTAGTGAATTTAACTCCTTAAGTCCAAGCGTTATTCAGAAGCTATCTTTTTGACACTTTTTTTTGCTAAACACACCAATGGGAAGTGGTGTAGCAAGGAGGAATCACACCCATGTCACTCTCAAAGTCAAGTTGTGTATGCATACCATGTTTTAAGTATGTTGCTCTATGGGCTTGTCTGTACTATATTTTTTTTGACTGACATGAAAATGGAAATGGGTGTGTTCATATATACATGTACTTCAAACATTCCCCAGATTATATTGATTCTAAATATATATATATGGCTTCATGGCTATGACTCCATAAGTTCAAAATTTTTTTCTGAAATACCATTTTAGAATTTCAGCCGTATTTTGGGAAAGGAAGAGGTGTGTTTAGGTGGGACCCGGCCCATGTTACTCCAAAAATGAAGTTATATATGGATACCAAGTTTTAGATCTGTAGCTCCAAGAGTTTTTCTCGCAAAAATACCATTTTCGGTCTTTTATCATTACCATGGTAATCATTTTATGGATTTTTACTCCCATGTTTTAAGCTAGGTCAAAACCTATTATCATGCCAAGTTTCAGAGAAATCTTCCAACTGGTTTGGCAAAAATGATGGCACAGACAGACAGACAGACAGACAGACAGACAGACAGACAGACAGACAGACAGATAGACAGACAGACAGACAGACAGACAGACAGACAGACAGACAGACAGACAGACAGACATCTCCTTTTATATGCAAAGGAGATAGATATATCTCCTATGTATATAGATAGATAGATAGATAGATAGATAGATAGATAGATAGATAGATAGATAGATAGATAGATAGATAGATAGATAGATAGATAGATAGATAGATAGATGGATAGATAGATAGATAGATAGATATAGAATAAATATATGGATAGATATATAAATATATATAAATATATACAAAAGTATATATCAGAGAGGACAGTAGTACTTTCTAAGTAGTTATGATCACAATAAAAAAAAGTGGTGGCCTCATAGACTAATACAAAATGAAAGCTTTACTTTCTCTGCTATGGCTCAAATCTAGGCTACAAAACTCACCTGCAGTCCATATAAGCTGCAACACAAACTACCAAGATTGTTTCTGTCTTCCATATCAATCTATAAAGAAGCTAGCGGAAGCTTGTCAAAATCACCAAATATTTTTCATCCTTTTTCTTATTATCTTTAAATTCCAGGGCTAGAGCCTAGCTGGCTAGAGCAAATCTTCAATAGTTATACTAACAGCTTATTATCTCTCTGGACCAGGTCCATGATCTCTTCGTTTGCTTCACCATGCTAACTAACTACTGAAGTATATCCCAGACTAATGGCTGCATTGTTAAGTTGAAGCTGCCATTTTGACCACTAATTTTTCTACGAGCACAATTTAATACCAGTTCATGAGCAAGACAATGAATATCATTAAATGAAATTTTAAAAGGGGGTTAGTCCCAATGTTCAAATAAGCTAGCAGTGAGTCTCTCCACTACTACCACCACCAGAACATTAACTACACTTCCAAATCTTGAATGTAAGTCAAATTCTTTAGCTAAATTTGTAACAGCTAGACATAGCATTGTTACAGCTAGCTAACAGTTTCTTTCTGCATTTGGCAGTGAGCCTCTCTGAAGCTCTACACTGCTGACAGTGAGTCTCTCTCTCCCCCCCCCCCCCCCCCCCCCCATACTCTAAACTACCAACAGCAGCTTCTACTATTGCTACTGCTATTACTACCACTACTACTACTACTAGAACTATAAAAAAAACAAAAAAAAACAACATATATCTGAGTGTACAAAACTAAAGGAACTAAGTGAAAGTAAAAAATATTTCTTTGAAACAAAACTGGCAAGTAGGGATGACATGTCATCAAAAAGTGCAGAAACAAGAATTCTGTTGCAGTGCATGTTACAAAAATTTCCTATTTCACTGATTCCACATTGTCATGTAATGTGTATGGTATGATGCTGAAAGACTGCCACTTCTTCATTTTGCACCTAGCTATCTCATGTATACTAATTACTCTAGGTTCACAAGAACTTCGAAACACAGACCTGGCACACTATTATGAAGAATTCTAAGGTCAGAGGAATTAGCAGGGGCATAGCCAGGATTTTGTAAAAGGGAGGGCAAATAATCATGATCATATATCAAACTTATTTTGAAGGCTTTAAAATGGATGAATAGATTTTGATATAAAATTGCAGACATTATCATTGTGTGATGGGATAGTCAATATGTATACACTACTGGAAAAGTTCAGGAGTACTGGTACAAGAGGTCGTACCCCAGTCTTAAACCTCTGGGCAGCTACATAGCCGACTTGCAAGAGGTCGTACCCCAGTCTTAAACTCTGGGCAGCTACATAACCAACTTGCTGCAGAGGCTAAATTTCCTGCAGGAATGGATGGATCAGGGAAAGCCCTCTGTTTTCTGGATCTCTGGCTTCTACTTCACACAGGTAAGAGCATAGATGTTCATTAGTGTTGCTATACCACCTTTTCAATGTCAGGAAGCGTGTGACAATCAACACTTGCAAGCGCCTATAAAAATCGACACCTAATTCTCATTATTAATACTAGAATAGTGAGAGAGATAAAGCCAGAAAAAGCTTAAGTCAATACCATGAAGCAAAATTATATTGTGACTAATACTAATAGAAAATCTATCTGTACATTTTGCATCAGACATTATACTTTGTCTTATTATACTATGAGTATTTCTTTCCATTTTTGGAAGCTAATTATGGTTCAAACTTAACTCACAATGGCCTCTTTAGGCCTTCCTGACTAGTGCTATACAGAACTATGCCTGAAAGTATGTCATCCCCATCGACCAACTGGCCTATAATTTTGAAGTCATGAATGTTGATGATTGTCCAGTGCCTCCTGAGGATGGAGTGTATGTGAAGGGACTCCCCCTGGATGGTGCTAGGTGGAGCAGGGGAAGGTTAGCCTGGGAGTCCTTTACCTATTGTTCCTTGACATAGAGTTCCATTTGCTTTAACATTCTTTTTAATTAATATTTATAGGGGGAGAGGAGGGTTCAGGATTTATATGTACAAGCCATGCTTCTAGGCAATCTAGAGTGTAGAGTACCGTACAAAACTCCATTCCATTTGTTTCAAAAATGTATTTGTACTAAGCAAGTGATAGGCCCACAATCTAAAGTAATAAATTCCTTTTTTTTTTAATTTTATTCAAGATATTGGTTTATTTACACCATGTATAGGAATATGCTGGCGGAGCAATTGCCCAAGGTTCTATATGACACCTTACCTATTATCTGGATGAAGCCTGGTAAGTATCCCCACAGTGAGAATGAAATTGAAGGAATATCAGAAATGATTGTTGGTAATTCCTCAATACACGCTTAATCAAAATTTATTGATTGAAGTAGGTTGACAATAATTTATAGGGACACACACTGGATCAACACCACACTGGCTTGAGGCAGGTTTAAGCAGGTTGACAATAGCTCTATGGGAACACACACTGGACCAACCTCACACTGGGTTGACGCAGGTTGAAGTAGGTTGAAGTAGGTTGACAATAGCTCTATGTGGGCACACACTGGACTAACATCACACTGGGTTGAGGCAGGTTGAAGTAGGTTGACAATAGCTCTATGGGGACACATACTGGACCAACATCACACTGGGTTGACGCAGGTTGATGCAGGTTGACAATAATTTTAAAACCATGTTTGATTGAGGCAGGCGGAAATAATTGAATGAGTTGTGTGAGATGTACTGAGTCTTGGCATTGGTACAGTTCTTACATAATTTTGTTTAAATAAAAGGAATCCATATGTTAACTACATCTATGCGGAACAAGATGAGAAAAATATTGTACTTGTATTGGGTTGTTTGTGTTACCAAGAAAGATTATTCTGTGTCATTGTCTCCCATCACATGATATTTGTGAGCACAGCCAAGAAGCTGAAGGAGAAGGCCTGGTATGTGTGTCCTCTCTACAAGACCAGTGCCCGGCATGGCACATTGTCCACCACAGGCCACTCCACCAACTATGTGCTCTCAATAGACCTGCCCACAAACAAACCTGTTAAATAATGGATACAGAGAGGCTGTGCTATGCTCTGTCAGCTCGATGACTAGACTACTAATGCTGCATCAGTAATAATAGATACATACTTGTTTGCAATGAATTATGTATTACTCCCAATAGAACAGACTCCATATAATACTATATACTATGGGATACACCTTTAAAAAATATTACAACAGCAAACAGAGATGTTTCTAATTTTGGGTGTATATTATTATTTTGCCGAGATACCAATCT